>CM029012.1:121121910-121409410 GCA_016801055.1 Panax notoginseng
AAAGATACTGGATGAAACGCAACTATCAAGGATATTCCACAAATTTCATGGAGTATAGAAGTCAAAACTTAACCAACTGAGTATAATAAAGAATGGAATAACAAAAGAAATCACCATGCATGCGATAGACCGCACAGACAGGTTATTCCAACAGAATAATAAATAATGGAACCAGGTCCGGCGTAAACGCACAGACAGGATATTCCGACAGAATAATAATAAAATGGAACCAGGTCCGGTGTAAAACACACAGACAGGATGTTCCAACAGAATAATAAACGGAACCAGGTCCGGTGTAAAACACACAGACAGGATGTTCCAACAGAATAATAATAAAACGGAACCAGGTCCGGTGTAAAACACACAGACAGGATGTTCCAACAGAATAATAAACGGAACCAGGTCTGGTGTAAAACACACAGACAGGATGTTCCAACAGAATAATAGAAGAATGTCACCAAGTATAGGGTAGACCGCGTATACTGGTTATTCCAACAGAATAATAACGAATGGAATAACAGAAGTTCTCTTCATGAATATAAAAGAAATAATATTCCCTACCTTAAAAGAACTGGATATTGGAAAAGTGATGTAGCAGAATACTTTTAGTCTCTCTCTCTCTCTCTTATTCTCTCTATACTTTCTCTCTCTATAGCTTGAATGAATTCGTGAAAAATAATGAAGCCCTAGGCCTCTATTTATAGAAAAACTGAGGGTGGCTCTTGGTCTTAACGAAGGGTCAAATGACTCTTGGTCTTAACGAAGGGTCAAATGACTCTTGGTAATATTGAAGGGACAACTACTATTGACGAAAGTAATTACTATTGACCAAGGTAAATACTATTGACGAAGGTAATTACTATTGACCAAGGTAAATACTATTGACGAAGGTAATTACTATTGACCAAGATAAATACTATTGACGACGGTAATTACTATTGACGACGGTAATTACTATTGACGAAGAGACTCTTAGATGATGACATATGGCCCCCCATAAAATAACCAAACTTACCACAACGTCTCAATAATATAACATATTATACAGATGATACTATGACAATAATTTAAGAGATATGATGCAGCAATTACTGTAGCAATAATTGAGTATAGCTGAGTGACTTCTCACGTAAGCATCAATAATCAATACCGTGTGCTACTATGCAACCACGCGTATTACTGTACTTTTACTACCGAGTAGTTCAACAGTTTTAACGATTTTAACGGTAACACCTCAGCCGTTATTTTTATAGAAAGATAATTCTGTCGTTTTCTCAATCCGACAATAATTCCGTTGTGGGGTCCACCAATGATTGTGCCGTCGTACGAATATTCCCCGACAAAAAGAATATTCTCCGACCAAACGAATATTTTATAACAACTTGCTTACTTTGCAAAATTTATAAATATTACCCACAACTATAACATTATATCAAATTAACTCCATAATATTCAAAAATGATATTTATAGAAAATTCATCTTTATTTATAAAAGTTGGGGTCTTACAACCTCCCCTTCTTATGAAATTTCGCCCTCGAAATTAGGGTACGTACCTGGTATGTCGAAGAGGTAAGGATACCTTGATTTCATTTCTGATTCTAACTCCCAAGTCATTTCCTCAACATCGTGGTTTCTCCACAAAACTTTAACTTGAGGTATAACCTTGGAGCGTAGAATATGTTCCTTCTTATCCAAGATTTGAACAGGAACTTCTTCATACGTCAAATCCTCCGCTATTTCGTCCGGTTCTAACTCAATAATGTGGTTCGGGTCTTCCACATATTTGCGTAACATGGATATGTGGAAAACGTTATGAACACGAGACATACTTGGCGGTAAAGCGAGTCTATAAGCCACAGTTCCTACTCGATCGAGGATTAAAAATGGACCGATGAATCGAGGATTTAGCTTTCCTCTCTTTCCAAATCTCGTAACTCCTTTCCATGGAGCAACACGTAAGAACACATGATCTCCTACATCAAATTCCACGTCCTTTCGATGAAGATCAGCATAACTCTTTTGTCGATCTTGTGAGGTTTTTATACGTTGTCGGATCGTTTGAATCTTTTCTGTAGTCATACGTACCAACTCCGGTCCCAACAACGTTGCTTCGCCCACCTCATCCCAGCATACTGGAGAACGACATTTTCTTCCATACAATGCTTCGAATGGAGCCATGCCAATACTTGCTTGATAACTGTTGTTGTAGGAAAACTCCACCAATGGTAAGAACTTGTCCCAACTTCCTTTGAAGTCAAAGACACAGAGTCTTAATAGATCTTCAAGAGTTTGAATAGTCCTCTCTGATTGTCCGTCCGTCTGAGGATGATATGCTGAACTAAATCGTAACTCCGTGCCCATAGCTTTTTGTAAACTAACCCAAAATCGTGAAGTGAATCTTGGGTCTCGATCAGAAACTATGGATACTGGCATACCATGCAGTCTTACAATCTCGTTTATGTACATACGAGCAAGACGTTCAAGTGTATAAGTTTCTCGTATCGGTAAGAAATGAGCAGACTTGGTCAATCTATCAACAATGACCCAAATCGCATCAATACCTTGAGAAACCCTAGGAAGACCGGTAACGAAATCCATGGTAATGTGCTCCCACTTCCATTCTGGAATTTCAAGTGGTTGCAATGGACCTTTTGGTACTTGATGCTCCGCTTTGACTCGTTGACAAGTTAGACACCTTGAGATAAACAACGCTATCTCTCTCTTCATATTGCTCCACCAAAATGTATGACGAAGATCATGATACATTTTGGTACTTCCAGGATGGATTGCAAACGGTGTGTTGTGCGCCTCCATCATGATTTCATACTTTAAATCAGGGTTGTTAGGAACACAAAGTCTGGAGTTGACTCGAAGTATTCCTTCTTCATCGATTCTTGCTTCCGATATAGCACCTTCTTGCACTTTCTTCTTCATACGCATCAGCTCCAGGTCTGTAGCTTGAGCAGCTTTAACTTTATCGATTAAAGTCGGTTCTACTCGTATATTCGCCATCATCACATGGGTCCCTGGAGTCTTTAACTCTATCTCCATCCTTTGCAAGTCACACAAAATGGGCCTTTGTGTTGACAATATCGCACTCGTACTTGCATATGATCTTCTACTCAATGCGTCAGCTACCACGTTCGCTTTTCCAGGATGGTATTGAATGGTATGATCATAATCTTTCAACAGTTCAAGCCAACGTCGTTGTCGCATGTTGAGTTCCTTTTGAGTGAAGAAATATTTGAGGCTTTTATGATCCGTAAAGATCTCCACCTTCTCCCCATACAAGTAATGCCTCCAAATTTTAAGTGCAAAGACAACAGCTGCCAACTCTAGATCATGAGTAGGATAATTCCTCTCATATTCCTTGAGTTGTCTTGATGCATAGGCTATGACTTTTCCATGTTGCATGAGAACGCATCCCAACCCTTTGCTCGAAGCATCACTGTAGATGACAAATCCCTCCGAGCCAGATGGTATTGTTAGAACAGGTGCTGAAATGAGTCTCCTCTTGAGTTCTTGAAAACTCTGCTCACATTCTTCGCTCCAACCAAACTTTGTATCTTTCCGAGTCAGCTGAGTTAATGGAGTAGCGATTCGAGAAAATCCTTCCACGAATCTCCGATAATAACCAGCTAAACCAAGAAAGCTACGTACCTCGGTCACTGATTTAGGTTGCTCCCAGCTTTGAATAGCTTCAATCTTTGCCGGGTCAACCGATATTCCACGACTTGATACTACGTGCCCAAGGAATGCTACCTCCTCCAGCCAGAACTCGCATTTCTTCAACTTGGCATAAAGCTTGTATTCACGAAGCTTTTGGAGTACCAGCCTCAAGTGTTGCTCATGATCTTCACGGCTTTTGGAATAAATAAGGATGTCATCAATAAAGACGACCACAAAGTGATCCAAATATTCCTTGAATACCCGGTTCATCATATCCATGAAGGCAGCAGGAGCATTAGTCAATCCAAAGGACATGACTAGGAATTCATAATGCCCGTACCGAGTTCTAAAAGCCGTCTTTGGAATATCCTCAGTTCTAACCTTCAGCTGATGATATCCAGAACGAAGATCGATCTTTGAAAAGAATTGTGCTCCTTGCAACTGGTCAAACAGGTCATCAATACGTGGCAATGGGTACCTGTTTTTGATGGTGACATGATTCAACTCCCGATAATCAATACAAAGTCGCATACTCCCATCTTTCTTCTTCACGAACAGAACAGGAGCACCCCAAGGAGAAGTACTAGGACGAATAAAACCAATGTCTAACAATTCCTGCAGTTGGGTCTTTAACTCCTGAAGTTCAATAGGAGCCATTCGATATGGGGCTTTGGAAATGGGTTTTGTACCGGGTTCAAGGTCGATACAAAATTCAATTTCACGCTCTGGGGGTAGGCCAGGAAGTTCTTCAGGGAATACGTCAGGAAATTTATTAACAATAGAAATATCATTCAAAACTGACGTATTTTTGTTTAGATCTGTGACATGAGCTAAGAAAGCTTGACATCCGTTTTTCAATAAACGAATAGCTTTATGGCTTGAGATGACAGCGATTGATTTTAATGGTTTGGTTGCTTGAATTCGCATAATAGGTCGATTAGGAATATGAAAGCTAACAACCTTACGAAAACAATCAATTTTTGCATAATGAGTAGTTAACCAATCAATCCCTAGAATCACGTCAAATGCAAGTATTTTTAATGAAATCAGATCGATAGGTAATGTGTGGGTACCAACTTGAACCAAACAAGACTTATAACCAGTGGAGGTAATGAAGGTTTCTCCCAACGGAGTTTCCACAGATAAGTCAAAGTCTAATTTCTCCGGAATCAAATTTAATCGATGAGCGCAAGTAGGAGAAATAAAAGAATGGGTTGAACCGGTATCAAATAAAGTATAAACTTCTTTAGAGTTTATGATAAGCTTACCCGTGATGACCTCATTCGGGTTCCTTGCTCTCTGGGAGTTCACAACAAACGCTCTCCCTTGCACAACCGGTTTTGACTTTTCTGGGACGGCTTTTGGTGCCTCCATCCTAGCTGAATTTGTTTTTGGTAAACGACAAAATCGGGCTAAATGACCTTCTCTTCCACAATTATAACATGCTTTGGACGGCATCGCGCAGTTTGGACTGATGTGCCCCTCCCCTCCGCATTTGAAACATATGATAGGTGGTCGTTCTCCTTCCTTAACGACAGGTGCTGGTGCTGACGTCTTTCCATCATTGTTGAATCTCCTCTTCTTGAAATGTCCATTCTTATTGTTTTGGCCCTGATTACCACCGAAGTGGTTACCATTTCTGGCCTGTTGATTCCCTCCACGCTTGTTGTCACCGCTTCGATGACTGCTCTCACTGGTATTATCATTTTGCCGGCTGCTCTCTTTTGGTTGCGTTGTCTCGTTATCGCGCTCCACCAACTGAGCCCTATTTACAACATCTGAATACAAACACAGTTTATGAGAAACAAGATGTTGACGTATCTCCGGCTTCAAACCTCTTAAAAACATCCGCGTCATTCTTTCTTCATTATCCACCAGGTGGGACGCAAACCGGGATAACTCCGCAAATTTTGCCTCGTACTGCGACACGGTCATATTATTCTGCTCCAATTTGATGAACTCCACCTCCTTCATGTGACGAATACTCTCGGGAAAGTATTTGTCGTTAAACAGATCTTGGAACTTCTCCCAAGACATCTTCAGTGCGGCAGGTTGAGTACGCTTTATCGATTCCCACCAGTAATCTGCCTCTCCTCGCAACATAAAGGCGGCAAAGGGAACCTTTTGCTCCTCGGAGCAACCCAAGACATCAAATATCTTGGTGATCTGCTTTATCCATGTTTCAGCTACAAGTGGTTTGGGTTCTCCCTTAAACTCCGGTGGTCCCAGCTCCTTAAACTGTTTAGCGGTGACCGCCTGAGAGTTTCCAGTATTTCCACCTACGTTGTGGACAGGAGCCGCTTTCACCTGTTGTTGCATGAATTGCATAAAGCCTCTGAACATTTGATCATTCATCATTTGGTCAGTGTTGTTGTTTGCATGAGGATTGACACCTTCCTGATGCACATTATCCTGATTATTGATATGTGGTGAATCAACAGTCGTCTGTGCTCCATTGCTATTCTCAACATTCTCAGATGCCATTTTCAGATACTGCCACAAAATAAAAATTAATTGATATGTCATATATTATCCTTATATTATGACCGACCAATTAAATACCATGCAAATAAACTTAGGTATGCCATACTAGCGAAGGAATTCCCCGTCTCTCCCCTCCTAGTTCTATTCTCACATCTTAGCCAGGGATCATATCCCTAAGCTCTGATACCAACTGTGACGCCCCCAAAATTAGGTATACATCACCCATCTTGGGTCGTCAGATACATAGTACAGAATACAAATACAACTGATTAATACATCTGTCGTGTACAATACGACAAAACATAAACTGTGAGTTTGAATACAAATATTATCTTCTAGAGAGTATTCATACTCAAAAGGAGTCCTCATTACATTTATTAACACACCATTACATAGAATAGTGAGGACTACTAACTAATACTATCATTCGGACCATCACTCCGTACCCCGACTTGTCCCAGCTACGTTCTCATTTCCTGAAGAGAACAGTGAAAGAAAGGGTGAGCTCAACTAGCCCAGTAAGAAATATTATGACTAAGATAATGCAGAATAAATTATCATTAGCCTTCAACAATGTTAAACTGATAAAATATAATAGACATCAAGTTTAACTGTAGCGGAACAAGCAATCCATTAAAAGAGTCAAGTAGAAAATAAACTCTACTATCTTTTATGATTTAAAAAGTTTTTCAACACTGTAATCGCTGAGACTCAGCTTAATAAAATAATCCACATCATCGAATCACCCCTGCACTACGGCCAAGGATATTCGTGTATTCATTAATGGTCATGATCATGCCAACAACTGTCCATCAATGCACTACGGGCCAATGAGGACTTTTACCACATCATTTGTAACATTACGGTCATGATTATACCGAATAATCCCTGGTCATAATCATACCAAGTCCATCTATGCACTACATGCCACAGATGACTTTCAACATTTTATAAACATGAGGATGATGACAATGATATAAGAATTCAATAAAACAAGTTCAAGAATTAATTTATCCAGGAATTAACAACGTCCAAATTGTCAACATGATACTGCATTGTGGAGTAAAATTCAAGAATGCTTAGAAGAATATTTTCTTGAAAAGATACTGGATGAAACACAACTATCAAGGATATTCCACAAATTTCATGGAGTATAGAAGTCAAAACTTAACCAACTGAGTATAATAAAGAATGGAATAACAAAAGAAATCACAATGCATGCGATAGACCGCACAGACAGGTTATTCCAACAGAATTATAAATAATGGAACCAGGTCCGGCGTAAACGCACAGACAGGATATTCCAACAGAATAATAATAAAATGGAACCAGGTCCGGTGTAAAACACACAGACAGGATGTTCCAACAGAATAATAAACGGAACCAGGTCCGGTGTAAAACACACAGACAGGATGTTCCAACAGAATAATAATAAAACGGAACCAGGTCCGGTGTAAAACACACAGACAGGATGTTCCAACAGAATAATAAACGGAACCAGGTCCGGTGTAAAACACACAGACAGGATGTTCCAACAGAATAATAGAAGAATGTCACCAAGTATAGGGTAGACCGCGTATACTGGTTATTCCAACAGAATAATAACGAATGGAATAACAGAAGTTCTCTTCATGAATATAAAAGAAATAATATTCCCTACCTTAAAAGAACTGGATATTGGAAAAGTGATGTAGCAGAATACTTTTAGTCTCTCTCTCTTATTCTCTCTATACTTTCTCTCTCTATAGCTTGAATGAATTCGTGAAAAATAATGAAGCCCTAGGCCTCTATTTATAGAAAAACTGAGGGTGGCTCTTGGTCTTAACGAAGGGTCAAATGACTCTTGGTCTTAACGAAGGGTCAAATGACTCTTGGTAATATTGAAGGGACAACTACTATTGACGAAAGTAATTACTATTGACCAAGGTAAATACTATTGACGAAGGTAATTACTATTGACCAAGGTAAATACTATTGACGACGGTAATTACTATTGACGACGGTAATTACTATTGACGAAGAGACTCTTAGATGATGACATATGGCCCCCCATAAAATAACCAAACTTACCACAACGTCTCAATAATATAACATATTATACAGATGATACTATGACAATAATTTAAGAGATATGATGCAGCAATTACTGTAGCAATAATTAAGTATAGCTGAGTGACTTCTCACGTAAGCATCAATAATCAATACCGTGTGCTACTATGCAACCACGCGTATTACTGTACTTTTACTACCAAGTAGTTCAACAGTTTTAACGATTTTAACGGTAACACCTCAGCTGTTATTTTTATAGAAAGATAATTCTGTCGTTTTCTCAATCCGACAATAATTCCGTTGTGGGGTCCACCAATGATTGTGCCGTCGTACGAATATTCCCCGATAAAAAGAATATTCTCCGACCAAACGAATATTTTATAACAACTTGCTTACTTTGCAAAATTTATAAATATTACCCACAACTATAACATTATATCAAATTAACTCCATAATATTCAAAAATGATATTTATAGAAAATTCATCTTTATTTATAAAAGTTGGGGTCTTACACCTTTATCTTAGAAGGTAGCGTGTTTCGTAACAAACACCTTTTGCTAAATAGGATTATAGAACATATACCCTAAACTTACTTTAGGATGTCCCACAAATATGTACTTGTCAAATCTTGTCCCAAACTTATCATTTGAAACCTTTTTCACATAAGCTGGACAACCCCTTATATTAACTTACTTAAAATTAGGAATCCTTCCTGTCCATAACTTTTATGGAGTCTCGTGGCCGAATTTTGAGGTTATCTTTTTCGTAGATATGCAGCCATTTCTAGGACATTATCCCAGAAGGATACTGGAATGTTGGTAAAATTATTATGGACCGTACCATGTCCAACAAAGTGCGATTTTTCCTTTCAGATATATCAATCAATTATTGCGTATCAGGAGGTGTCCATTGTGAAAAAACCATTTAAGATGATCTAAAAACTCATTGCACAAATATTTCTTCCTTGATCCGATCAAAAAATCCTAATACTTTACCAATTTGGTTCATTTCTGAATTCTTTGAACCTTTCAAATAATTCACAATTGTATTTCAGCAAATACACACACTCAACTCTTTGAATGATCATCTCCTTTTCTTATACTAGTTTGTTCAATTTATAAGTCAAGTATATAAAATTCATTAAGTAATATTCAGTTCTATACAAAATATTATTATTATAAATAGAACAACAATTGTTCTTAAATATAATACTGTTCGGGAGTGTTTTACCGACCACCATGTTGGCTGTAAGCCTGGGCTGAAATCGAGGAGGTTGGGCCGATATGGCCGAAGATATACAGGAGGTCGAGAGTGTTCGAGTTCGGATACCCAAGCCCAATGGGCCGGGATCCGGTTGTGATCATGGAGGTCGGGGTCGGGTCTTCTAGTCCTTTGGGTCGAGGCCCAGACCGAGATTTTATGATGTCTGTGGGATTGGGCTTGTGCAGCCGAACGGCCCACATGCAGAGTCGGGAGTAATAAGGGGATTACGTGGTTGAGGGTCCTAACCCTAACTATATGCCAACAAGGTAACTCTAAAGGTAGTATTGGAAAGGGATTCTCCTTGCACCTTTCAAGGAGATTGCGTTGGTCCCAAGTATAGGTAATTACCATATTTAGGAGTCTTAGTCCAACCCGGAGAAGGATACTAAGGTGGTGGGAGCTCTATAAATACAAGGCCAATGTTACAATTAACAGGTAATACCTACTTTGAGCACTAAACACATAACCTCCATTGTTAACCCTTGTAAACGGCCTGTACTTATTCTCACACCAGAGCTATCCCCCGGCGGCACGGCCGTCAAACTTCTGTGTGATCTATTATTGTGCAGGTTTCAGTGCGTGAATTCTGTGATTGGACGCGCAGACGAAACTTGGCGTTAACATTGGTGCTAGAAGGAGGGCTTTTAGTGCTTTCTTACAATCATCACCGACTTTTTCGACAACAGATTATGGGGAACAAAGAGAATAACATCGATGTCCCGAAAAAGGCAAAGACCCAGCTGTCCCACCAAACCACACAAGTGAGGGGGTCGGTGAAGGACCGCCTGGGATCCAAAATTCCAGAGGTGCAGGAGATACCGGCTCCTGATCTTCGGCGAAGGCTCTTCCACGGTAGTCAGCATACGCCCTATCAAGCGAGTCAGGCTGACGAGAGTCATTCTCGGGCCCTCGTGAGGCAGGAAAGAGGGGAAGGTAGCCGAGACCAGCGAGAGTTTCTCCTGAAGAAGAAACTGGAACAGAACAAAGATGCCATGATGGCGCTTCGGTTGCAGCAGGATGAACTCGACAGGCAGATGGCCAACATGGCTGGGGACCAAGAAGCTTGTTCCAAGAGGCGTAGGAATCTGAACCGATCCTGGTCACCTCGACGGGGAGAGGCGAGGAGAGAACAGAGCAGGCACAGGAGTCGCTCTCGGGATGGCAGGGGCAGAAGAAGAAGCCGTTTGGTAGAGCGCAGATCAGAACATCCAGGCAGATCTTGCCAGACGAAGAGAGATGCGTCTCTGGACTACGGGAGAGACATACCCCGATCATCCCCCCGGAAGGACGGCTCCGACCCCCTTGCCCGAAGAGTAGCAGAATTAGAGAAATTATTAGCAGCTAAGAATCTAATGGGGACCTCTTCAGGGTGTCCTGGGTCGCCCTTCTCACCAGAGATCAACCAAGTCACAGCTGATCCGAAGAAAAAGATGCCCCCTATGGACACGTATAACAGATTGGGGGATCCCTATGATCATTCAGATGGGTATGACCGACTGATGTCTTACTATGAACATTCAAACGCAGCTAAGTGCCACATGTTTGCTACAACACTAAAAAAGAGCGCCTGAGAATGGATGGGGACTTTGGCAGCAGGATCAATCGAGTCATGGAACGATCTTCGTGAAAAGTTCCATGCTCGGTTCGGGAGCAACCGAAGACGAGGAAAGATCATAGCGTCCCTCATGCAGGTCCGACAGAAGTCAGATGAGACCCTAGGCCAGTATGTGAAGAGGTTTTGGGAGGCGGTAGGGTCGGTAGCAGTGCTAAACTCTCCACAAGCCCTGGGATTCTTCACCACTGGACTAGACATCGGGAGGTATAAGAAGCTGGTAAAGGATTTGGTGATCAACCCTTCGGCGGATCTAACTGAGGCCTTCCATCGGGCTGAAGGATTTATCGCAATAGAAGAAGCCTTGGGCAACTTTAAACCACACTCCCAGTCCTACGAGAAGTCTAAGGATCGGGACAAACAGAGTTAACAGCGTTCGGACAACAACCAGTGGAGGTCAGATAATTCCAGCAAGAAGAATTATAGTGGAACGGGATCAGGAAGTAACCGACCTCCACTACCTAATCGAAGTGTCAGCAAAGTTTATACACCCCTCACCGTAGATCGGTCCAAAATTTTGGAGGAGATGAAGAACCAGCCCTTCTACGAACTATGCCCAAGACGAACCAAACCTGGAAGAAGGGGTCGGGATAAGTATTGCGAATACCATCAAAGTATCGGGCATTCGACTGAAGCATGCATCAACCTGATTGACTTGATAGAGAAAAATATTTAGAACGGACAATTGATACAGTATGTGGCCGGTCGGGATAATGCAGCGATGCCTAGAGAAGAAAACAGAAATCAAGGTCAGGACACCCAACCTCCACAGAACCCCCCAGCCCGAGGCGTGATTGATGTTATCTCGGGAGGTTCTGTTGGACGGATAACGGGAAGGAAGAGAAGCAGGCATCTCGAGGCAGTGTTATCGGTTACGGGGTCAACTACTAGGAAGGATCGGGCATATCCTGGAACAACTATCTCCTTCTCAGACGAGGGCTACCCGACAGACCTCATCGAGCCGCATGACGGAGCATTGGTGATAACTGCCCAAGTCGGGATCGTGGACATGAAACGGATGATGATAGACAACGGGTCCTCAGTCGATGTACTGTATACTCACGCCTACTAGATGATGGATCTACAAGGGAAGAAGATGGACTTGGGAGGTGAAGGAACTTTATACGGGTTCAGTGGAGATCCGGTGTATGTGTCTGGTACCATCGAACTGCCAGTTAAGTTCGGCACTACACCCAATCAGGTCGAAATAACGGTCAGATTTTTCGTCGTACAAGTAGATTCGGTATACAATGCGATCCTCGAGAGACCAACCTTGGCAGCCCTGCAAGCAGTCACGTCTATACCCCACTTCAAAATTAAGTTTCCAACACCGAGCGGGATCGGGGAGGTAAAAAGAGATTTAGACATAGCCCGAAGGTGCTATCGGAATAGTTAGATTTCTTCAGGGGTCGGGGTCAGTAAGTAGAAACAGACAATGGCCATTGAGATTGAGCCATTCACTGAGGGCAGTACAGAACTGCTCGCTCTTCCTGCCAAAGAAATCGAGGATATAGAGCTGGTGCCAGGGAAGAAAGAAAAATTGATCAAGATAAGTCTACGCCTATATCTTCGCATGGAAATCGAGTGATATGCCCGGGGTAAGTGAATCGGTGGCTCTACACAGACTACACGTAGACCCGAGCAAGAAACCAGTTATACAAAAGCGAAGAATTTTCGTCCTAGAAAGGCAAAAAATAATTGATGAAGAGATCGCCAAACTTCTGGTCTGGAGGCTGAATTCATCTTCGAGATTGATTACCCGGAGTGATTGGTAAATGTGGTATTGGTCCAGAAGCAGAACGGGAAGTGGAGGCTGTGCATCGACTACACGGATTTGAATAGGGCATGTCCGAAGGATTTTTACCCTTTGCCCAACATAGATTAATTGATCGACGCCACTTCGGGATACGGCATGTTGAGTTTCATGGATGCATTCTCAGGATACCACCAGATTTCAATGAGTAAGGAGGATATCCCAAAGACCAGCTTCATCACACATTGGGCAATATACGCGTACAGGAAAATGACCTTCAGGCTATTGAATGCCGGGGCAACTTTTCAACGGATGATGAATTTGGTGTTCACGAAACAATTAGGGAGAAGTATGGAGGTCTACGTAGACGACATGATCGTAAAAAGTATGTCAGTCCGTGACCATCTTGAGGATCTAGAGAACTATTTTAAAACAGTAAGAAGACGCAAGCTGAGGTTGAACCCGACTAAATGTACGTTCGGATTGGGATCGGGAAAATTCCTTGGGTATTTGGTCAGCAAAAGGGGAATAGAAGCTAACCCAGAAAAAATCCAGGCAGTCCTGGACATGAAATCCCCGAAGTCTTACAAGGATGTGCAGAGACTGACAGGTCGGATCGCGGCCCTTCGAAGGTTCGTCTCCAAGTCGGCTGAAAGATACATACCATTTTTTGACACCTTAAAAGGGCCAAAGAACGAGAAAAGCTTTCAATGGACTTCAGAATACGAGGATGCGTTCCAAGGGATCAAACACTATTTGTCCTCGACACCACTACTGATGAAACCAATCCCTTAGGAACCTTTATATCTATATTTAGCAGCAAGCTCGATGGCAGTGGGAGCTGCATTGGTTCGGGATAAAGGGGGAAATCAGTTCCCAGTATACTACGTTAGCCATGTGCTTCGAGACGCCGAAATCCGATACCCAAACCTGGAAAAATTTGCCTATGCTTTGATCATAGCAAGCAGAAAACTAAGGCATTATTTCCAGGGTCGGGTGGTGGTGGTATACACGGATCAGCCATTAAAGAAAATTCAACATCGACCAAAAATTTCGGGGAGATTGGCAGCTTGGGCAATGGAACTGACACAGTTTGCATTGGAATATCAACCCCGAACAACAATCAAAGGACAGGCACTTGCAGACTTCGTCGTGGAATGCTCGTTCTAAGAACCGGATGTGGAGTTGGTGACCGAAATACGGCACGTGAGGACTTCATGGACACTATATGTTGATGGCTCGTCAACCTTGGATACCAGTGGTGACGGGGTCATACTGACGAGTCCCGAAGGGTTTAAAGTCCAACAAGCAATTCAGTTCTAGTTCAAAGCAACCAACAATGAAGTAGAATACGAGGCCATCCTAGCCGGGCTGAAGTTTTCTCGAAGCCTAGAGGTACAAAACTTGGTCATCTACAGTGATACACAGTTGGTCATCAAATAGATATCGGGGGAGTATGAGGCTCGGGGGGTAAGAATGACGAAGTATTTAGTCGAAACGAAGAATAAACTGACATACTTTAGCTCGGTCAGCTATCAAGGGGTGGATCGACCTGACAACACAGTGGCAGATGCCTTGGCCCTACTGGCAACGATAGAAGCAAGTTCTTTCAGCGGATCGGTATATCTAGAAGTATTGGAGCAGCCAAGTGTCCCGAAGGAAGAGGTACTATGTATTGATAGGCTGGACTGTTGGCTTACACCATACATCTCCTACCTGGCTGACGGAGTGTTGCTCTAGGATCGCATTCTAGCAAGGAAGATCAAGCGCAGAAGTTTAAACTTTGTACTCATCGATGGAGATCTGTACCGAAGGGCCTTCAGCTCTCCATTACTCAAGTGTTTAACACCGTCAGAAGCGAATTATATGCTTCGGGAGGTACATGAAGGGATCTGCGGGGATCACATGGGGGCCAAGTCACTGGCACATAAGATTTTGAGGCAGGGGTATTACTGGCCGACTGTCTACACAGAGGAAAAGGAATTCGTCAGAAGATGTCCCAAGTGTCAGTTGAACAGCAATATCCCACATCAACCACCCGAAGAGCTCTACTCAGTCTTATCCCCGATTCCGTTCGTTGTATGGGGAATCGACATCCTAGGGCCCCTACCGAAGGCCAAGGGGCAAGTCAGTTTCGTAATCATGGCTATTGACTAAATGACGAAGTGGGTAGAAGCCAAACCACTACAGAAGGTCACCGAACAAGAATGCCTAAAATTTCTGAAAGAAGGAGTAGTATACCGGTTCGGCATTCTGATGGCAGCAATCTCTGATAACGGCAGACAGTTTGTGGGGTCAAAGTTTGAAAGTTTTCTAGAAGAGCTGGGAATTCAACACCGCAAGACTTCAGTTACCCACCCTCAGTCGAACGGTCAAGTGGAAGTGACCAATCGAACCCTACTCAATGGAATAAAATGAAGGTTGGATGAGTTAAAGGGCCGGTGGCCCGAAGAACTACTCAGCATTTTATGGGCATACCAAACAACCCCGAGGACTATTTCGACTGGCATACGGAAAGGATGCACTCATACCAGTCGAGATCGGATCCCCCACTCTTCGGGTCAGTCAGTACAAAGAACTATACAACGATGAAGGTCTGAAAACAAATTTAGATCTGTTAGATGAAGTTCGAGACTCGACTATGTTGAGGTTGGCCATTTACCAACAGAGAACAACCCGATACTACAATCAAAAGGTGAAGCTGAGGAGGTTTGAGGTAGGAGACATGGTGCTTCGGGAGTCAGAGGCATCAACCCCCCAGAACATAGGCAAGCTAATGCCTAACTGGGAGGGGCCTTACGAAGTAGTGGAGGTGCCGAAGCCAGGGACTTACCGGCTTCGGGCTATGGATGGATCGGAGGTAAAGAATACATGGCATGCTGGAAGACTTAGAAAATATTACCAGTAAATGCATGTTTATTCTCCCCTTCATTTATGTAATGCAATTTATCAATGGAATAAAAAGTTCTCTTCGAGAAGTACTTGTACTTTCATTTGAATTTGCACTGCTCTACCAATCAGACCCGCTTCGAACGTAAATTGATCAGACAGTTCGGAAGGACCTAACTGATTAGTAAAGGTTACAAATATAACTGATGGACAAAGCTACACATCCGATCAGATAAGCTTCGAGCGTATAACGATCAGACAGTCCGAAAGGATTTAACTGATCGGTAAGCGCCAACTGATCGATAAAGTTATAAATCCAATCCTGTAAGCTTCGAACATAAATTGACCAGACAGCCATAAATGACCTAACTGTTCGATAAAAGTCACAAGTGAAACTAATCGAGATAACAACTTAGAACAAATTTTCTATATTCATATCAAACATATTTTACAATTCTCGATCAAACAGGCTTCGGGTACATACACCACCAGCCTAACTGATCGGACAGATTACAAAACTAAGAAGAGAAATATTACAAGTATGAAAAATAGATACTAAAGAGAACTAAGGTAGACCATCATCAGATTCGGCCTCGGACTCCTCATCGGAAGAATCAAGGATCGAGGCATCCAGGCCGGCATCAACAAGCTTTGCTTTCGCTTTTTCCTGATAAACTTTGACCCCTTCAGCAAACTAGGTCATGATCTTATCAGTCAAAGCAGGCGATTCTTCGTATTCCTTGATGGCAGCTTGTTTGAGGATGGCCTGTTCGGCCACCAAGATGTTGTTCGCCTGGATCAGAGTCCTCAGCTGAGTATTAACCCCAGTAAACTTCTCCTCGATGGCCTCAAGATTCCCTGCCAAGGCCTTATTCTCTTCAACCAGTCGTTCTTTATCCTGCACCAACTTCTTAGCATGACCATCGAGACCAACGAACTCTTGTTGAAGTAAAGAATGTTGCTCTTCGAGTTCGGCAATTCGGCGATCAGCCTTCGTCACCTTGTTGCGGGTATCGGCGTGCAGATCCCTCTCCCTCTTTAGTTTCGAATCACGACTCCGCAGCTCAGCTTCGAGAAGTAACACATCGCTCTTCAATTGATTTTCTTTTTTCATGGATCGAGCGAGGGAGGGGATAGCTCGAGCAAGGATGGCGTTGGCCTGAACACAAAAGAAACATCAGATAGGCAAAACGCGAAATAGCGACAAGGGAAAAATATTTAAAATCTAGTCAGGAGTACCTGGGTCTGTGCTTTGATATAGGTCACCAAAAACTCCTTAGGAGAATAGTTCTTGAACCTCTCGTCATCGCCAGAAAGCTTGAAGTGGTCGAACAAGTGAAAGGGGAATTTGTCCGATAGACCCTTCGGCCAACAGGTAGTCGGCGACCCTTGTGAAGAACTGGCCTTGGAAGTTGGAGTTGATTCAGGGACTGGGCCGACCACAACATCAACAGGGGCAGGGCCTTCGATCAGATGAGGTTTCTTTGGAGGAGGTTCGAGAGGCCGATCCTCTGTATCTTCCGAATCCTAGTCCAATGTCATTATGGCGGTAGGAGGTGGAGTTGGCTTAGGTGGGGCTAACAAAACGGCCTTGGAGGGGATTCGAACAGAAGACTTCTTGGACTTTTTTAGTAAGGCCATCTTGTTAACCCCTTTCATCTTCAACACATTCGTTGAGGAAGGTTTAGCTTTGGACGAGGCGACAAGGGGCTTGTAGAAGAGCCAACGGATAGTTCAGCGAGAGGAATGGCCTTGTCCTCGGGGGAGTCGTCAGCCGCAGGAAGGTGGATGGGTTTGGCAACGACCGGCAGTGGGCTCAAAGTCGCATCAGCCTCATCGGGCTTGAATATAGTCATTACAACAGAAAATAAAAAGACTAATAAAAAGGCAGTAGAGTGTCAGGAGGGTAAGGAAAAGAGATCGGGATTGTTACTTACGGCCATGTTCGTAGAGCCAGGATTCGTTGGACACGATCCTAAGACCCCAACTAGTTTGCCTCAGCAGAGAATAAAACTTCTTGAAGGCGACAGAGCGGCCCTTTGGGAACTTGGTTACCTTCAAGGGCTGGTCTTCGGGACAGGCCCAGTTCGGTAAGAGGTTGAGTTCGGTTCCCCTCATAAAGAACCACTGTGAATGCCACCCTTTGTTGCTGGATGGGGTCTTCACGAAGGTGGCTCGGCCTGGTACGCGGTTCAGATGGCGTAGGCCGGGTTCCTTCGATCGACCGACAGAAAACAGGACAAAGAAAAAGTCCAAACCCGGAGTGATGCCAGCTTCCTGGCACAGGGCAATGAAGCTGATCAACTGGATGTAAGAGTTCGGGGCTAGCTGCGAAAACCTGATCCCGACCAGACAAAGGAAGGAGGAGATGAACTCGTGGAGGGGGAACCGAACCCCATACTTCAAGGCATAGAGATGGACGGCCACCCATCCTCCTTCAGGATGCCAGAACATCCTTTCATTCGACTCAGCCACCCAAAGCTTGTACTCTTAGGGAATATTGAATACAGTTCGAATGTCGGACAGCTGGGATTGGGTGATGGTCGACACGGTGTTGATAACCGCGTAGTCGGTCTTGGAAGTATAGAGACGACGAATTTGAGAATCAGCATCCTCGATAGGGATGTTAGCAGGAGCCGTTGATAACTCTATCTGGACCAGGTCGCCGGAGGTGAAGGTTTCGGCGCCGGTCGGGGTGACAGTAGTGGGGGGAGGATCACTGGAATCAACCATTTGATTGTGGAGACACATCGGCGAAGTGAGGGAGTTTGGTAAGTAGCTAAAAGTACTAAAAATAGAGGTTTGATGGAAATGGAAAGCTCGCCAGAAATCGCCCTTGCCAGAAAAGCTTTAGAGAAATTTAAAATGTTGAAGGTTCGAAAAAGTGACCGTGATGGGTGTTGGGGGACTTATATAGCATGTCTGACACGGTTTCCAAGGGCGACTATTTATGACAGGTGGAGCCCAGCCTTGGAAAAATGTGTACCAGCTCATAAATTGAAGAGGGACCGTTTGGGTTCCCCAGACAGCTCATCATTACTGGGCGTGACTATTCAAATTCGTGTCCTTTCAAGTCTCCTGTCATAAATATCTTATGACAAGAGACTGGGGGTAATGTTCGGGAGTATTTTACCGACCACCATGTTGGCTGTAAGTCAGGGCTGAAATCGAGGAGGTTGGGCCGATATGGCCGAAGACATACAGGAGGTCGAGAGTGTTCGGGTTTGGATACCCAAGCCCAATAGGCCGGGATCCGGTTGTGATCATGGAGGTCGGGGTCGGGTCTTCGAGTCCTTTGGGCCGAGGCCCAGACCGGGATTTTATGATGTCTGTGGGATTGGGCCTGTGCAGCCGAACGACCCACATGAAGAGTCGGGAGTAATAAGGGGATTACGTGGTTGAGGGTCCTAACCCTAATCATATGTCAACAAGGTAACTCTAAAGGTAGTATTGGAAAGGGATTCTACTTGCACCTTTCAAGGAGATTGCGTTGGACCCAAGTATAGGTAACTACCATATTTAGGAGTCTTAGTCCAACCCGGAGAA
This sequence comes from Panax notoginseng, assembly GCA_016801055.1. Lineage (NCBI taxonomy): Eukaryota > Viridiplantae > Streptophyta > Magnoliopsida > Apiales > Araliaceae > Panax > Panax notoginseng. Next base: position 121,141,178 of record CM029012.1, read on the forward strand.
GGATACTAAGGTGGTGGGAGCTCTATAAATACAAGGCCAAGGTTACAATTAACAGGTAATACCTACTTTGAGCACTAAACACATAACCTCCATTGTTAAACCTTGTAAACAGCCTGTACTTATTCTCACACCGGAGCTATCCCCCGGCGGCACGGCCGTCAAGCTTCTATGTGATCTGTTATTGTGCAGGTTTCAGCGTGTGGATTCTGTGATTGGACGTGCAGACGAAACTTGGCGTTAACAAATACCAAAGATTTCATTGTCCAATAACAAAATGAAATAATGTTTCTAACGTGAACTGGAATACAATAACAATTTATTGACTTAATAGATTTGCCCGTAGGCAATGCTAAACTATAAGTTTCTATGGCTAATGCAGCAACCTTTGCTTCATTTCCCACACATAAGATTACTTATCTTTGTTTTACTTTCTACTTCTGCTTGGTCCCGTCTTAAATCTATATTTATGATAACCAAAGTCGGTATCCAATACCCAAGTAGAACCTTGACTTAAAGAAAAATTTATTTTAAATCATGAACAAATTTATATTTATAACCGAAACTTCACTAAGCTTCTTTGGTTAGCCTCTTCAAGATGCTTCTTACAGTTTCTTTCCAGTGTCCAGGTTTATTGCAGTGGAAGCAAACTCCTTTGCTATCCGTATCAGTTTAGTTCTTATTATCCATTATTATTTTTGCCCTTTCTATTTACCTTCTTAGAATCGTTCTTCTTTTCAGAAGATCCTTTGACCCCTACCAGTAAGACTTGGTCTTTCTTGGTTGGAAAGTGACTCTGAACATTTTTTAATATGTTAAGCAAATCAGCGAGGCTGATATCTAGCTTGTTCATATGAAAAGTTCACAACAATTGTGAAAGGAGTCCGGGAGTGACTGCAAGATCAAATCTTGGCTTAACTCTCCATCCATGACAAAACTTGTTGTCCTAATTGATCAATCAAATTAATTATGTAAAGGACTTTTGTCTGTACTATAGTGCCATTGGTCATTCTAGATTGGAAGAGCTCCTTAGATATCTAATATCTATCAGTCCTACTTTCCTCATCATCAACTACTTGATGTGTAAAAATATAGTAAGAGCATCCATAGTTTCATGCTGACATTGAAGCTCGTTACTCATTGATGCGAGCATGATGCATTGAGCCAACTGTGTATCATCTTGCCACTTTCTAAAAGTAGAAATGTCTTCCTCAGAGGCATTGTCTGCAACCATTGCAGTGATAGGCGTATTAAGGACATAAGATAGTTTTTCAGCCATGAGAACTATTCTCAAATTCCTTAACCAATCCAAGTAATTCAGTTCGGTTAATTAACATCTAATATGTTTCGCAGTGATAGTAATTTATACATTGTAAACTTCTGTAAATGAATTTGTAATTAACAACATTTTAGCATACATTCTTTTATTAATTATCAAAATAAATTAGGTCTTATTTTAAATTGGTATCTCTCACTATTTTTATCAAACTATATTACCCTCAATATATATAGTTCGACAATATCTAATTAAAGATATGCTAGTAAGAATAAGGATCCCATTTCAAATGTATATAGCCTTGTGTGTACACAACAAACTATATATAAATAAATAGGTAGACAACTTTTGTCAATTACATCAACTATGTAACTCATTATATTTTATCTCTTAAATCATAATGGTCAAGTGTGTGCACATCCGAACTAAAATGATTTAAGTTAAGTCAGACCTAGCATTTTTATATAAGTGAAGAGAAAACTACAGCCTTTGTGTGTGCACAACAAAGCAGCAATGTTCAATTCCTTATAAACATCATATGTAATAAAAACATCTTCAATATTTAATGCTTGCCTTATGTGTGCACAACAAACTCATATTAAATATTCAATACTCTATTGTTTCTATCATGCTAGAAGACGACGTTTGATATTCCAAATATATTTGAACGTTACAACTTAATATAAAATAATTGAGGGGTTTGTTATTAATTTGTCTCATCTTGTTAAGCGCGCATGCACATATATATATAAAATATGCGCATATTAATTAACATGCGAAGTATGTTTGCATAATATATAATATATATAGTATAAGCATGCACATATAGAATACTATATTCTACCTAGATTGATTATGAACTTTTATTCTAGTTTGGTTCACTAGAGCCACCAAGTGAACCAAAAGGTCAAACCCTAGGAGTGCAAGAATTAATATTTAAATATAACTATTACATTTAAACCCGGGCTCCATTGCAAACGGGTCTTCAAGCGCTCCTTGATCCTTGATCTCCAAATCTTCAAAATTAATTCTAACTATTCTTTATTATAAAACTATTTAAAATAAATAGAAACCTTGATCAGCAGTAAATGGGAAGTACATAGGAGAGAGATAGAATTTATATTAATTTTTTTTAGAGAAGACGAGGTACGCAGACCCCATTTAATAAAACCTATACATTCATGCATCCAACTAAAATAAAATCCAATCACATTGATCAATAGTCCATAATCAATCTCATTTATTATCATACACATCACTATATGTATCAATAAATAACATTCATCTCATGAATAATAAACATTCAATATATATATATTGATATCATTTAATGGGCAAATTTAGTTAGCATAAAATCTAATTTTGAATCAAAATAAACTCCTTTATTTTAATCCAAATTTAAATCAAAATAAACCTCTTTTATTTTAATTTATCAAATTTTGAATAAAATAAACTATTTTATTTTAATCAAAATTTTTAATCAAAATAAACGCATTTATTTTAATTAATTATGGAATTCAATTCCAAGTAAAAAAACTCCTTTATTAAAGGAAATACAGATTCTTTTCCTATTCACACATAAACTCATTTATTTTGAATAATATGAAATCTTATTTCATATCTAAATAAACTCCATTATTTAAGGAAATATGGATTCTTTTTCCTATTCACAAATAAACTCCTTTATTTTGAATAACATGAAATCTTATTTCATATATAAATAAACTCCTTTATTTAAGAAAACATGGAATCCAGTTTCAACTCCAATTAGTTATCATAGAATTCAATTCCAACTCTCTCTCTCTCTCTCTCTCTCTCTCTCTATATATATATATATATATATATATATATATATATATATTGTTTACAGATAAGTACTATATAATTATATATATACATATCCTGGATGCTTAAGCTTGAATCACCTTAATATATATATAATAGTACTAAGTAATCAATGAATGCAGTAAAGTGATTCACGCCACATATGTTAACCGTATCTTGTATTCCTTTATATCACCCATGCGAATCAGCAGCTAATTCCCACGAATTGATTACGTTTTTTTTTGTTTTTTTTATGCAACAAATTATGCCCAATTAAATTGTTCTAAACACATATCAATATATATATCAAATTAAACAATTAATAATTTGCATAAAGGTTTGGCTCTGATGCCACTGTTAGGTTTGTAATATTCATGAATGCAATCAAATTGCACAAAGTAAGCGGAAACGTGATAAAATAGAGTTTTAAAATTTTACAAACCATATATTCGGATCATCCTTTATGCACAATTATTAATTAAACGAAAAGATAAAGAACAAGAATCATACCCTTGAAGATTCGAGCTTCCTCAGGTACAAGTTCACCTCCAAATCTTTTTCGCGTTCAACTTGAATCCACCGGGTTTAGTTCCTTCCTTTGATCAACGTTAGCCACCCAAGTGTTTGGCCTCTAGAGGTGATCCATCAAGGAAGAAAAAAGATTCAAAAAGATGGGTATTAGGCAAAACTCTAGTTTTTCTATCTCTCATAGAAAAAGGTGTACTCTCCCAACTATTGAAATTACGTATTCACGTGTTTTGTGAAAGTGTGAACCAACCTCACCCATAATAAGACTCCTCTTATTTATAGATGTAGGCAACCCTCCTTAACAATTAAAGAATTGAGTTTTATTTTAATTAATTAGGCTCCTAATCTTATTAGGAATAATTAATTAAATTTTTTTAATTAATTAGTCTCCTAATACTATTAGGAATATTTGAGAGTACTTTTATTAATTAATTCCCAAACTCTTTTAGGAATTAAATAATAATAATAGTAATAATAATAATAAGACTCCTCTTATTAATTTATATTTAAAATTTCTAAAATATTAAATAATAAATATAAAGCTATTTAATTTATTCTATCACCATAGATTAAATTAAATATACTTAACTTATTATTACGATTATGCCATTAATTTCTTAAATAATTATTCTTCCTTTTATGGTGTGACCCTTTAGGTTCTCCATATTAAACCGGTTGTGAATAAATCAATTAAAACAATTCTAATCTTATTTAAATAAATAAATTAAGCTATTAATTTATAAGACACCATACAATTCAATCCTTTCACCATACAATGTCCCAATTAAATATAAGACATGAAATTACTGTCAAGTCTTATTTTATTTAATTATATGTATTTCGACTCTTAAATGCACAAATCCAAATAATACAAATTAGAAACTCCTTTCTAATTTCATTCTGTCTTGGCCAAGGACTACTGGGTTGTCATTTATCGAATCACATAGGACATTTCTCTTCTTTTACTAGAAGTAGTAGATTCTTTATTGATCATACATTATCTCCATGTACAACTTATTATACCCAAGCATACCCTTTGATATACCATAAGGGTTTTAAGGAATAAGTCAAAGTATAACTTATCATACACAAGATACTATGATGATCTCAAGTCCAAGGATCACTTGTACTACTATCACTACAGTAATTTCTATTGATAGGCAAGTAAAACTCCATTAGGTATTCCTTAGCGAGCCACGTTCAGTGAACTTATTCTCTAATAAGCACCTACATACTTGCTTTAGTGTCTCCACACAAATGATCATGAGATCAATCATCCTCATCCAATGAGCAAGCAACGTATGTACCAATCTGTCCGGATTCACTAATCCCCAATTTAGTAATCCAACGATTGGGAACTATTTTAGTTTTAAGCTTTCTAAGAATTCAGATCTCAGTAGAATGATCATCATTATTCTACAAGCATTACTTAAAACTATGAGTTTATCACATATAATAAACCAGCATCATGTAGATAATTAAAAGCCTTTAATAAAGTAATACTTTTATTAATAAATAAATAAGATTGTTACAAAGTATATGCTTTATCATCAAACATGATTGACTTGCGTGCATACTACTTTCAGATCAGGTACCTGAAAATAACGAGATCTCGATACATTATGTATATACAGGAGACATATATATTGGATATAAATAAAATTATTGTCAACAACATATTTTCATATAAAGTTGTTCTTGATATTACCAGAAGTAATAATCATGAATATGAACCACAAATCCTTGACGAATGTAGAAATGTTTGGTCAATGTGGAAAGAGGCGATTTAAGCAGAATTAAATTCACTAAGTAAATGTGTGAAGTTTTTGGACCTGTAGTCCGAACACCTAAAGGCGTAATGCCTATTGGATATAAATGGGTATTTATATGTAAACGAAATGGGAAAAATGAAATTATAAGGTACAAAGCGCGACTTGTAGCACAAGGTTTCTCGTAAAGACCTGATATTGATTATGAAATATATATATATATATATATATATATATATATATATATATATATATATATATATATATATGCTCCTATAACAGATGCAATTACATTTAGATTTTTAATTAGCTTGGTAGCAAGAGAAATTAATGGATGTTGTTACATCATATCTGTATGGATCATTAGATAATTATATCTACATGAAAATCCCTAAAGGATATAAAATGTCTGAAACAGAAATTCTATATCTCAAAGTATGTATTCTATCAAGCAACAAAGATCCTTATATGAGTTAAAGCAATCCAGATGCATATTGTGGTATAATTGCCAGAGTGGATATCTTTTGAAAGAAAGATTTGAGAATAATCCAATTTGTGCATGTATTTTTATCAAAAGATCATAATCTGGATTTGCTATTATTACTGTATTTATTGATGAAAGATCTTGCTCCAGAAGAGTTGACAAAAACAACAAATTTGAAATGAAAGATATTGGTAAGTCAAATTTTTATGTTGGCCTACAAATTAATCTATGGAATTCTTTTTCATCAATCAACATACACAGAAAAAGTCCTGAAATAACTTTACATGGATAATGTTAATCCTTTGATTACCCCAATGATAGATTGGTCACTTGATATCAAGAAAGATTCGTTTTGACCACAAGAAAATAATGAAGAAACTTTTGGTCTTGAAGTACCATATCTTCGTGAAATTGGTGTTTTGGTCCTGAAATACTATATCTTAATGTAATTGATGCTTTAATGTATAAAGCTCATCCATTGAGTACCCCAATGGTTGTTAGATCACTTGATGTAAAAAAGGACCATTTTAGACCTCGTGAGGATAATGAATAATTACTTGGTCCTGAAGTACCATACCTTAGTGCAATTGGTGCGTTAATGTATCTTGCTAATAATACACAACCGGATATATCATTCTCTGTGAATTTGTTAGTAAGATATAGCTCTTCTCCTACCTAGAGACATTGGAATGGGGTTAAACATATTTTTCGTTGCCTACGAGGAACTATGGATATGAGCTTATTTTATTCAAATAATTATAATCATAAATTAGTTGGATATGCTAATACAGAATATTTATCTGATTCACATAAAGGTCGATCTCAAACATGTTATCTCTTTATGTGTGGTGATACTGCTATATCATGGAGATCTACAAAGCAAACATTAGTTGCCACTTCATCTAATCATGCTGAAATACTTGCAATCCATGAAGCAAGTTGAGAATGTGTGTGATTGAGATCAATGACTCAACATATTCGTGAAACATGCGATTTATCCTCTAGCAAAGGAACTCCAACCACTCTGTATGAAGACAATGCTGCATGTATAGCTCAATTAAATGGAGGATACATCAAAGGAGATAGAACAAAGCATATCTCACCGAAATTCTTTTTTTACACATGATCTTGATAAGTGTTGTAAGACTCCAACTTTTTATGAATAAAGATTTAATTTCTCTAATTATTATTTTGAATAATAAGGTGTTGATTTAATATAATGCTTTAATTATGGGTGAAATGTGCAAATTTTATAAAGTAAGCAAGTTGTCATATAATATTCGTTTGGTCGGGAAATATTCTTTTTGTCAGGGAATATCCGTATGACGACGCAATCATTGGTGGACCATATAATAGAATAACTGTCGCATATAGAAAAAGATAGAAATAACCTTTTTATAAAAATAACGACAAAACTTTTACAGTTAACTGTTGAAATACCTAGTTATAAAAGTAAAGTAATACACGTGGTTGCACAGTAGCACACGGTATTGCACAGTATATCTGATTATTGATCCTAACGTAAGAAGTCACTCAGTTTCATTCAATAATTGCCACAGTAATTGTTGCATAATATCTCATATTATTGATTCAATTATTGTCACAGTATCATCTGCATAATATTTTATATTATTAAATCAATAATTGACACGACATAATTATTCATATTATTAGTTAGCATTATTGGCAATGTCTAGAAAGTTCTGTCGAGAAAAGGGGTTAGGTTATATAATAACGCGCTAATAAGGATAAATCTTTATCAGAAAATCCCCTCTTTCCTGGGAATGATCTAGTTGTTAATATTGCGAGCTTATAATATTAATTGTGAATAATTATTAGGTGGTGGATATTGGTTCAATTTTGATATAAATGAAGGAATTTAGGATGAAACATTTATTGAAAGTTTGACATTTATCTTCTGTGATAAAATATTTATTTAAATATATTATTATAATATTACATTATAATAATATAATGTGATAATATAATAGTATAATGTGATAATTTAAATGGTAATATTTTTATAATAATATATAATTTTCAGCATGTGAATAAAAGTGGAGTGAATGTTATCATTTTTATTTTGAATTCCTTCCGTGCACTCCTCCTTTGCAAATGAGTGGAATACTTCTCCTGCAATCCTTTGTTTTCCAAATTTTGTGGGTCTCACCTATTGGAAATGATAGGTTAGGCACAAAATAATGGAAGTTAGGCATGAAAGAGAAAGAAAAGTTAGGCATGGTGGAAGAAAAAAAATGTTAGGCAAACCTGCTTAATTTTTGTCCCTCCGTTGCACTATAAAAGGAAGGTTACCTCTCCTTCCTAAACACACCATTACAATATCAGAAATTTTTATTCTATAGTATTGTGAGTATTTCTCTTAAGTATAAGGATAATTTGAGTATAACTTTTTGTGCAAGATTTTCGCAGAATAATATTCGATATTCTAGTCAAATTTAGTTTCTACTAAGGTAAATGATATTATTTTATTTCAATACTTGTAAGAAATATCATTTTTTTTCATACTCCATATCATTTAAGTGATATTATTTCATTTTATTTTACTAAATTTAAACTTACTATGGTAAGTATTGCTTCTATAATTCCTGAAATAATTAGAAATTCCTTAAGTTTTGCACTTCATCTAATATCATTTCACTGGAATATTGGTCTGAATATTCTTATTAAATTTTAATCTTTTTATGTTGGGGTACTATTCATACGATACTATTTATACGGTACTATTCATGAGTACTATTCATAACAGAATTTAATTTTCTTTTCTGTTCAAATTATTTTTGATACATGAAGATCATTCTTGAATTTTACTCCACAAATAGTTATCATGTTGACAATTTTGAACTATGGATAAATTGAATTATAAATATATAATATTTATCTTTTATCTCACTTGATTGAATCTTTATATAATTGTCATCATCCTCATGCTTAAATTGCGTTAAAAGTCATCTTTGGCCCGTAGTGCAAAGACGGACTCTTGATTGGTGTGATTATGACTAGGAATTGTGTATTGGTATAATCATAACCTTTAATGTTACAGATAAGGTTTGTGGTGAAAGTCCTCTTTAGACAGGTGTTTGACATGATCATGACTACTGGTGATACTAACGAATATCCTTGGCCCGTAGTGCATGGATAATTTGTTGATTTAAAATATTTATTGATTGGTGTTACACGATTAAAATATTGATGATTGACTTTTAAATCATAGAAGATAGTAGATATCATGCTCTACTTGACTCTTCTAATGGATTGTTGTTTCCGCTGCAGTTGTGATCTAATTGTCTATTGTATTCTATTAGATTTTTTCCTGTTGAGGACTAAGGATAATTTGTTCTATATTATCTTAGTCATAATATTCTTTACTGGGCTAGTTGAGCTCACTCTTTTCCTTTTAGTTCCATTGTTCTTCTCAGGGGGCGAAAATGTAGCTAAGACTAGTCGGGGAGTGGAGTAGTGGTCCAAGATGGTTATTTTAGTAATCCTCACTATTTTGTAAATTAGTGTGACAAGAATTGTAACGAGGATTTTATTTGAGTTTGGATATTATCTACGAGATAATATTTGTATTAAAACTCACAGCGTATGTTTTGTCGTATTTTATACGATAATTAATGGTTGTATAAATGAAGTTGTATTTGAATTCTATACCATGTATTTGGCGACTCAAAATGGGTTGTGTGGACCTATTTTGGGGGTGTCACAGTTGCTATCAGAGCTTAGGAATATGATCTCTAGTGAATATCTGGGATTAGAACTAAGAGGGGATCTCTGGTGTGTCCTACCTAAGTTTATTTGTTATTTAATTAGTCGATTAGAATATAGGGATAATATGTGGCATGTGAATTTCTTTAATTAACCCTTGTTTTGTGGAAGTGTTTGAAAATGACATCTGAAAATTTTGAGATAAGCAATGGAGCACATGAGACCGTTGAGACATCGCCAATCAATAACCAGGATAATGTATATCAGGAAGCCAATAATCCTCATGTACACAACAACACCGACCAAATGATAAATGGTGGGATGTTTAGGAGCTTTCTATAATTCATGCAACACCAAACAAGAGAGACTCCTGTTCAAAATACAGGTGGAAACAATGGCAACTCACGGCTGGTCACTGCTAAGCAATTCAAGGAGTTGGGACCGCCGGAGTTTTTGGGAAAGCCAGAGCCACTTAAGGCAGGGGCATGGATTAAGCAGAGTATCAAGATATTTGATGTCTTGGGATGCACTAAAGAGCAAAAGGTTCCCTTCGCCACCTTTATGTTGCACGGAGAGGCATATTACTGGTGGGAATCTATAAAATGTACTCATCCGTCCGCACTTAAGATGTCTTGGGAGAAGTTTCAAAAATTGTTCAACGACAAGTACTTTCCAGAAAGTATTCGTCACATGAAGGAGGTGGAATTCATCAAACTGGAATAGAACAATATGACTGTATCACAATACGAGGCTAAGTTTACGGAGTTATCCCGGTTTGCATCCCATTTGGTAGATAATAAAGAGCGAATGACATGAATGTTTTTGAGAGGTTTGAAACCCAAGATTCGTCAACATCTCATCTCTCATAAACTCTGTTTGTATTCAGATATTGTGAATAGAGCTCAATTATTAGAGCGGGATTATGAGTTAGCTCAACCAAAAGACAGTAACCTGCAGCACGATAATAGTCATACCAGTGGCAACAGTCATCGAAGCAGTGATAACCATCGTGCCAGAAATGGTAACAACTTCGGTGGTAATCCTGGCCAAGATAATAGAAGAAATGAGTCAAGTGGAAATTTCAAAAAGAGAAGATTCAACAATGACGGAAAGACATCGACACCAGCACCAGCAACCGTTTCTAAGCCAGTTAGATACTACAGATGCTGAGAGGAGGGACACATCAGTCCAAACTGTACACAACCTTCCAAGGTGTGTTTCAGTTGTGGAAAGGACGAACACATAGCTCAATTTTATCCTATAGCGAAGTCAAGTCCAGCTAGGACGGTGGCACCAAAGGCGGCTACGAACAAAATAAAATCGGTGGTTCAAGGGAGAGCGTTTGTTGTGACTTCCCAAAAGGCGAGGAACCCGAACGAAGTTATCACGGGTAAGCTAATCATAAACTCTTACAAAGTCTATACCTTATTAGATACCGGTTCTACCCATTCTTTTATTTCACCTGCTTATGCTCAACGTTTGAACTTGACTCTTGAGAAATTAGACTTTAACTTATCTTTTGAAACTCCGTTAGGAGAAACCTTCATTACATCCACTATTTTTAAATCTTATTTGATTCAAATCGGCACCCTTACATTACCCGTTGATCTCATCTATTTGAAAATACTTGCATTTGGTGTGATTTTAGGGATTGATTGATTAACTGCTCATCATGCTAAAATTGATTATTTTCGTAAGGTTGTTAGTTTTCATATTCCTAACCAATTTGTTATGCGAATTCAAGTAACCAAAGCACTAAAGTCAATCACTGTCATATCAAGCCATAAAGCCATTCGTTTATTGAAAAATGGATGTCAAGCTTTCTTAGCCCATGTCATGGATTTAAACAAAAATATGTCAGATTTGAATGATATTTCTGTTGTTAATGAATTTCCTGACGTATTTCCTGAAGAACTTCCTAGCCTACCCCTAGAGCGTGAAATTGAAACTTGTATTAACCTTGAACCTGGTATAAAACCCATTTCTAAAACCACATATCGAATAGCTCCTATTGAACTTCAGGAGTTATAAACCCAACTACATGAGGTGTTATACATTGGTTTCATTCGTCCTACTACATCTCCTGTTTTATTCGTAAAGAAGAAAGATGGAAGTATGCGACTTTGCATTGACTATCAGAAGTTGAACCATGTCACCATCAAAAATAGGCACCCGTTACCTCGCATTGATGACCTATTTGACCAGTTGCAAGGTGCTAAATACTTCTCAAAGATTGATCTTCATTCCGAATATCATTAGTTAAAGATTAAAACTGATGACACTCCAAAGACTGCTTTCAGAACTCGGTATGGGCATTACGAATTTCTAGTCATGTCTTTTGGATTGACTAATGCTCCTGCTGCTTTCATGGATATGATGAACCGAGTATTTAAGGAATATTTTGATCATTTTGTAGTTATTTTTATTGATGACATCCTCATCTACTCCAAAAGTCGTGAAGATCATGAGCAACACTTGAGGCTGATACTCCAAAAGCTTCGTTGAAATAAGTCATACGCTAAGTTGAAGAAATGTGAGTTCTGGCTTGAGGAAGTAGCATTCCTTGGGCACATGATATCAAATCATGGAATATCAGTTGACCCGATAAAGATTGAAGCAATACAAAGTTAGGAGCAACCTAAGTCAGTAACCGAAGTACGTAGCTTTCTGGGCTTAACTGGTTATTATCAGAGATTCGTGGAAGGATTTTCTCGAATCGCTACCCTATTAACTTAGCTGACTCGAAAAGATACAAAATTCGAATGGAGCGAGAAATGTGAGAAGAGCTTCCAAGAACTCAAGAGGATACTCATTTCAGCACCTGTTCTGACAATACCATCAGGTTCAGAGGGATTTGTCATCTACAGCGATGCTTTAGGCAGAGGTTTAGGATGTGTTCTCATGCAACATGAGAAAGTTATAGCCTATGTCTCACGACAACTCAAAGAATATGAGAGGAATTATCCTACTCATGATCTAGAGTTAACAACAGTCATTTTCGCGCTAAAAATCTGGAGGCACTACCTGTATGGGGAGAAAGTGGAGATCTATATAGATCATAAAAGCCTCAAATATTTCTTCATCCAAAAGGAACTCAACATGCAGCAACAACGTTGGCTCGAGCTGTTAAAAGATTACGACCATACCATTCAATACCATCCTGGAAAAGCGAACGTGGTAGCTGACGCATTGAGTAGAAGATCTTATGCGGGTATGAGTGTGATGTTGTTAACACAAAGACCCATTTTGTATGACTTACAAAGGATGGAGATAGAGTTAAAAACTCCAAGTACCCACGTGATGATGTCAAATATATGAGTAGAACCGACTTTAATCTATAAAGTTAAAGCTGCTCAAGCTACAGACCTGGAGCTGATGCTCATGAAGAAGAAAGTACAAGAAGGTGCTATTCCAGAAGCAAGAATCGACGAAGAAGGAATACTTCGAGTCAACTCTAGTCTTTGTGTTCCTAACGACTCTGATTTGAAGTACAAAATCATGATGGAGGCACACAACACACTGTTTACAATCCATCATGGGAGTACCAAAATGTATCGTGATCTTTGACATACATTTTGGTGGAGCAATATGAACAGAGAGATTGCAGAGTTTATCTCAAGGTGTTTAACTAGTCACCGTGTCAAGGCAGAGCATCAAGTACCAAAAGGTCTATTGCAACCACTTGAAATTCTAGAATGGAAGTGGGAGCACATCAACATGGATTTCGTTACTGGTCTTCCCAAGGTTTCTCAAGGCATAGATATAATTTGGGTCATTGTCGATAGATTAACCAAATCTACTCATTTCTAGTGTAAGACCCCGAATTTTATGAAATAAAAGTATTCAATTTTTCTTATAATTACTATTCAGTAAATGGTTAAATTGATAAAAGTTAAAGTCAAGGGTGATATATGAATTTTTTTTTTCAAAATACGCAAGTGGTTATAAAACATTCATTATTGTCGGGGAATATTCGTTTAGTCGTGAAATATTCTTTCTGTCGGGGAATATTCGTACGACGGCGCAGCCTTATATGGGCCCCATAATGGAAAACAATTGGATGAAGAAAACGACAAGTATAAGTTGTTTATAAATAACGACGTAGTTGTTACCGTTAACACTGTTGGAATACCTGGTGGTTAAAATATAATAATAAGCGTAGTTGCACAGTAGCACACTGTATTGCACAGTTTTTTTTCAATTATTGATTCTTATGTGAGAATGCTCTACTCAATAATTGTTACAGTAATTTCTATTCAATATTTTATTTTATTGAATCAATAATTGTTGCGTTGATATTTTATATTATTATTATTTCAATAATTGTCACTGCACAGTATCTCCATTATCAGATCAATAATTCATATTATTTGAATAATATTATACATTATTGATAATGTCTAGAAAGTTCTGTCTAAGGAGAGGTTTGGTCACCGAATTACGCGTCAGTAAGGAGAAATCCTTATCGAAAAGCCCCCTCTTTCCTGGAAACTACCTGGTTGTCATAATTGTGATTCTGTAATATTATTTACGAATAATTAATTATTAATTTATATGGTAATGAAATATTTATTTGATGTGGATATAAATGATAGATTTATTTATTGTGGTTAAAAATGAAGGAGTTTATGTTGAGGTGTTTTATCAGTATTTTTGATGGAATGGACCTATTTTGGGGTTGTCACAGTTGGTATCAGAGCTTAGGGATATGATCTCTGGCGGAGATCCGGGATTAGTACTAGGAGGGGAGAGAAGAGTAAATCCTTCGCTAGTGTGTGTCCTATCTAAGCTGAATTTTCTTACATAAGTTGACAAATTGTGATATGTCAATTAACCCTTGTTTTGAAGCTGTATTCTAGAATGATATCTGAAATACAGGAGATGAGCAATGGAGAAATCATGAGGACAGAGAAGATTAAATCTGAAAAGAAAGCAAGGTATTCTCAACTCTTTGAAATACCAGGTACGTAAATTTCGGGGACGAAATTTTATAAGGATGGGAGATTGTAAGACCCCGAATTTTATGAAATAAAAGTATTCAATTTTTCTTATAATTACTATTCAGTAAATGGTTAAATTGATAAAAGTTAAAGTTAAGGGTGATATATGATTTTTTTTTTCAAAATACGCTAGTGGTTATAAAACATTCATTGTTATCGGGGAATATTCGTTTAGTCGTGGAATATTCTTGCTGTCGGGGAATATTCGTACGACGGCGCAACCTTGTGTGGGCCCCATAATAGAAAGTAATTGGATGAAGAAAACGACAAGTATAAGTTGTTTATAAATAACGGCATAGTTGTTACCGTTAACACTGTTGGAATACCTGGTGGTTAAAATACAATAATACGCGTAGTTGCACAGTAGCACACGGTATTGCACAGTATTTTTTTAATTATTGATTCTTACGTGAGAAGGCACTACTCAATAATTGTTACAGTAATTTTTGTTCAATATTTTATTTTATTAAATCAATAATTGCTGCGTTGATATTTTATATTATTGTTATTTCAATAATTGTCACTGCACAATATCTCCATTATCAGATCAATAATTCATATTATTTGAATAATATTATTAGATAGTATTATTGGCAATGTCTAGAAAGTTCTGTCTAAGGAGAGGTTTGGTCACCTAATTGCGCATCAGTAAGGAGAAATTCTTATCGGAAAGCCCCCTCTTTCCTAGGAACTGCCTGGTTGTCATAATTATGATTCTGTAATATTATTTGAAAATAATTAATTATTGATTTATGTGATAATGAAATATTTATTTGATGTGAATATAAATGATGGATTTATTTATTGTGGTTAAAAATGAAGGAGTTTATGTTGAGGTGTTTTATCAGTATTTTTGATGGAATGTACCTATTTTGGGGTCATCACATCTGGCCTATACGAGAAACTTATTCACTTGAACGTCTTGCTCGTATGTACATAAATGAGATTATGAGATTGCATGGTATGCAAATATCCATAGTTTTTGATCGAGACCCAAGATTCACTTCACAATTTTGGGTCAGCTTGCACAAAGCTATGGGCACTGATCTACGATTCAGTTCTGCATATCATCCTCAAACGGACGGACAATCAGAAAGGACTATTCAAACTCTTGAAGATCTATTGAGACTCTACGTTCTAGACTTCAAAGGAAGTTGGGACAAGTATTTACCATTGGTGGAATTCTCCTACAACAACAATTATCAAGCAAGTATAGGCATGACTTCTTCGAGGCGTTGTATGGATGAAAGTGTCGTTCTCTAGTATGCTGGGACGAGGTGAGTGAAGCAACGTTATTGGGACCAGAAATGGTACGCATGACTACAGAAAAGATTCAAATGATCCGACAACGCATACAAACATCATAAGATCGACAAAAGAGTTATGTTGATCTTCATCGAAGGGACGTGAAGTTCAATGTTGGAGATCATGTATTGTTACGTGTTGCTCCATGGAAAGGAGTTACGAGATTTGAAAAGAGAAGAAAACTCAACCCTCGATTCATTAGTCCATTTGAAATCCTCGACCGAGTAGGAACTGTGGCCTATAGACTTGCTTTACCACCAAGTATGTCTCGTGTTCATAACGTTTTCCATATATCCATGCTACGTAAATATGTGAAAGACCCGAATCACATTATTAAATTAGAACCAGACGAGATAGCAGAAGATTTAATATATGAAGAGGTACCTATTAAAATCTTGGATAAGAAGGAATATTTTACGCTCAAAGGTTATACCTCAAGTCAAAGTTTTATAGAGAAACCACGATATTGAGGAAATGACCTGGTAGTTAGAATCTGAAATAAAAACAAGGTATCCTCACCTTTTCGACATACTAGGTACGTACATCAATTTCGAGGACGAAATTTCATAAAGAGGGGAGGTTGTAAGATCCCAACTTTTTATGAATAAATATTTAATTTCTCTAATTATTATTTTGAATAATAAGGTGTTGATTTTAATATAATGCTTTAGTTATGAGTGAAATGTGTAAATTTTGCAAAGTAAGCAAGTTGTCATATAATATTTGTTTGGTCGGGGAATATTCATTTTGTCAGGGAATATCCGTACGATGACGCAATCATTGGTGGACCACATAACAGAATAAATGTCTGATATAGAAAGCGTCAGAAATAACCTTTTTATAAAAATAACGGCAAAATTTTACCGTTAACTGTTGAAATACCTGGTGATAAAAGTACAGTAATACGCGTGGTTGCACAGTAGCACACGGTATTGCACAGTATCTCTGATTATTGATTCTTACGTAAGAAGTCACTCAGCTTCATTTAATAATTGCCATAGTAATTGTTGCATAATATCTCATATTATTGATTCAATTATTGTCACAATATCATCAGCACAATATTTTATATTATTAAATCAATAATTGACACGACATAATTATTCATATTATTAGTTAGCATTATTGGCAATGTCTAGAAAGTTCTGTCGAGGAAAGGAGTTAGGTTATATAAATGAGCGCTAATAAGAATAAATCCTTATCGGAAAGCCCCATCTTTCCTGGGAATGATCTGATTGTTAATATTGCGAGTTTATAATATTAATTGTGAATAATTATTATGTGGTGGATATTGGTTCAATTTTGATATAAATGAAGGAATTTAATATGAAACATTTGTTGAAAGTTTGGCAGTTATCTTCTCTGATAAAATATTTATTTAAATATATTATTATAATATTACATTATAATATTATAATGTGATAATATAATTGTATAATTTTATAATTTAAATGGTAATATTTTTATAATAATATATAATTTTCAGCATGCGAATAAAAGTGGAGTGAATGTTATTATTTTTATTTTAAATTCCTTTCGTGCACTCTTCCTTTGCAAATGGGGGGAATACTTCTCATGCAATCCTTTATTATCCAAATTTTGTGGGACTCACCTATTGGAAATTGTGACGCCCCCAAAATAGGTATACATCACCCATTCTGGGTCGCCAAATACATGGTACAGAAATAAATACAACTTCATTAATACAATTGTCGTGTAAAATACGACAACACATATACTGTGAGTTTAAATACAAATATTGTCTAATAGATAGTATTCAAACTCAAAAGGAGTCCTCATAATAATTATTATCACACTATTTTATAAAATAGTGAGGACTACTATCACAACTGACAGGAAACATCACTCCACATCCCGACTAGTTCCCGCTATATTCTCGCCTTCTGAGAAAAATGGAACAAAAAGGAAAAGGGTGAGCTCAACTAGCCCAATAAAGAATATTATGACTAAGATAATATACAACAAATTATCATTAGTCTTCAACATGAAAAAATCTAATAGAATATAATAGACAACAAGTTTAGATCAACAACTGCAGTGAAAATAACAATCCATTAGAAGAGTCAAGTAGAGAATGAATTCTACTATCTTCTAAGATTTAAAAGTTCATCATCAATATTTTATCCATGTAACATCAATCAATATACATCTTGAATCAAATATTCATCTTTGCACTATAGGCCAAAGATATTCATTTGTATCACCAGTTGGTCATGTTCATCTCAACACCTGTTCATCTTTGCACTACGGGTCAAAGATATTCATCAGTTAATCATTCATCTTTGCACTACAGGCCAAAGATATTCAGTAATATCATCATTTAGGACTGAAAATGATGAAAAATATCTTTAAAAAATGATTCTAGTGAGATAAAAGATCAAAGATTAGGGATTCATACTTTAGTTTATCTAAGTTGTGACGCCCCCAAAATTAGGTATACATCACCCATCTTGGGTCGTCAGATACATAGTACAGAATACAAATACAACTTACTAATACAACTGTCGTGTACAATACGACAAAACATAAACTGTGAGTTTGAATACAAATATTATCTTCTAGAGAGTATTCATACTCAAAAGGAGTCCTCATTACATTTATTAACACACTATTACATAGAATAGTGAGGACTACTAACTAATACTATCATTCGAACCATCACTCCGTTTTCCAACTTGCCCCAGCTACGTTCTCATTTCCTGAAGAGAACAGTGAAAGAAAAGGTGAGCTCAACTAGCCCAGTAAGAAATATTATGACTAAGACAATGCAGAATAAATTATCATTAGCCTTCAACAATGTTAAACTGATAAAATATAATAGACATCAAGTTTAACTGCAGTGGAACAAGCAATCAATTAAAAGAGTCAAGTAGAAAATAAACTCTACTATCTTTTATGATTTAAAAGATTTTTCAACACTGTTATCGCTAAGACTCAGCTTAATAAAATAATCCACATCATCGAATCACCCCTGCACTACGGCCAAGGATATTCGTGTATTCATTAATGGTCATGATCATGCCAACAACTGTCCATCAATGCACTACGGGTCAATGAGGACTTTTACCACATTATTTGTAACATTACGGTCATGATTACACAGAATAATCTCTGGTCATAATCATACCAAGTCCATCTATGCACTACAGGCCACAGATGACTTTCAACAGAATATAAACATGTGGATGATGACAATGATATAAGAATTCAATAAAACAAGTTCAAGAATTAATTTATCCAAGAATTAACAACGTCCAAATTGTCAACATGATACTACTTTGTGGAGTAAAATTCAAGAATGATCAGGAGAATATTTTCATGAATAGATACTAGATGAAGCATAAATGTCAAGGATATTCCACAAATTTCATGGAGTATAGAAGTCAAAACTTAACCAACTGAGTATAATAAAGAATGGCATAACAAAAGAAATCACCATGCATGCGATAGACCGCACAGACAGGTTATTCCAACAGAATAATAAATAATGGAACCAGGTCCGGCGTAAACGCACAGACAGGATATTCCAACATAATAATAAATAATGGAACCAGGTCCGGCGTAAACGCACAGACAGGATATTCCGACAGAATAATAAATAATAGAACCAGGTCCGGTGTAAAACACACAGACAGGATGTTCCAACAGAATAATAACAAGACGGAACCAGGTCCGGTGTAAAACACACAGACATGATGTTCCAACAGAATAATAATAAAAACGGAACCAGGTCCGGTGTAAAACACGCAGATAGGATGTTCCAACAGAATAATAATAAAAACGGAACCAGGTCCGGTGTAAAACACACAGACAGGATGTTCCAACAGAATACTAGAAGAATGTCACCAAGTATAGGGTAGACCACGTATACAGGTTATTCAAACAGAATAATAAGAATTAGAATAAAAACAGTTCTCTTCATGAATAAGAAAGAATAACACCCCTTACCGTTTTAAAGAAGAGCTAAAATAAGGAAGTAGTTAAGTAGCAGAATACTCTTCTTCTCTCTCTCTATAGTTTCTCTCTCTAGAGTTCAGTGAATTCGTAAGAAATAATGAAGGAATGAGCTACTATTTATAGAAAAATAGAATGCATAGTAACTAATCCATGAACGGTCCAGATTGATTACTTTAATCTGACGGTCCATATTTAAAAAAAATCTTTTAAATAAAATATAATATATTCTATTTATAGAATAACTTTAATAAAGTATTCTGTTTTATATAAAAAGATGTTTCTGTTTTATTACGTTAATAATACGAATAAAACAAAACGTCATTATCGCTAAATAATTCATATTATTAACTGACAATAATTGAATTAAACTGAGTGACTTCTCACATAAATATTAATAATCAATACCGTGTGCTACTATGCAACCACACGTATTACTGTACTTTTACTACCGAGTAGTTCAACAGTAACAATGGTAAAACTTCCGCCGTTATTTTTAATAAAATATTTTTGTCGTTTTCTCAATCCGACAATAATTCTGTTGTGGGGTCCACCAATGATTATGCCGTTGTACGAATATTCCCTGTTAAAATGAATATTCATCGACCAATCGAATATTATATAACAACTTGCATACTTTACAAAATTTATAAATATTACCCATAACTATAACATTATATCAAATTAACTCCATAATATTCAAAAATGATATTTATAGAAAATTCATCTTTATTTATAAAAGTTGGGGTCTTACAACCTCCCCTTCTTATGAAATTTCGCCCTCGAAATTAGAGTACGTACCTGGTATGTCGAAGAGGTAAGGATACCTCGATTTCATTTCAGATTCTAACTCCCAAGTCATTTCCTCAACATCGTGGTTTCTCCACAAAACTTTGACTTGAGGTATAACCTTGGAGCGTAGAATATGTTCCTTCTTATCCAAGATTTGAACATGAACTTCTTCATACGTCAAATCCTCCGCTATTTCGTCCGGTTCTAATTCAATAATGTGGTTCGGGTCTTCCACATATTTGCGTAACATGGATATATGAAAAACATTATGAACACGAGACATACTTGGCAGTAAAGCGAGTCTATAAGCCACAGTTCCTACTCGATCGAGGATTAAAAATGGACCGATGAATCGAGGATTGAGCTTTCCTCTCTTTCCAAATCTCGTAACTCCTTTCCATGGAGCAACACGTAAGAACACATGATCTCCTACATCAAATTCCACGTCCTTTCGATGAAGATCAACATAACTCTTTTGTCGATCTTGTGAGTTTTTTATACGTTGTCGGATCGTTTGAATCTTTTCTGTAGTCATACGTACCAACTCCGGTCCCAACAACGTTGCTTCACCCACCTCATCCCAGCATACTGGAGAACGACATTTTCTTCCATACAATGCTTCGAATGGAGCCATGCCAATACTTGCTTGATAACTGTTGTTGTAGGAAAACTCCACCAACGGTAAGAACTTGTCCCAACTTCCCTTGAAGTCAAAGACACAGAGTCTTAATAGATCTTCAAGAGTTTGAATAGTCCTCTCTGATTGTCCGTCCGTCTGAGGATGATATGCTGAACTAAATCGTAAATCCGTGCCCATAGCTTTTTGTAAACTAACCCAAAATCGTGAAGTGGATCTTGGGTCTCGGTCAGAAACTATGGATACTGGTATACCATGCAGTCTTACAATCTCGTTTATGTACATACGAGTAAGACGTTCAAGTGTATAAGTTTCTCGTATCGATAAGAAATGAGCAGACTTGGTCAATCTATCAACAATGACCCAAATCGCATCAATACCTTGAGAAACCCTAGGAAGACCGGTAACGAAATCTATGGTAATGTGCTCCCACTTCTATTCTGGAATTTCAAGTGGTTGCAATAGACCTTTTGGTACTTGATGCTCCGCTTTGACTCGTTGACAAGTTAGACACCTTGAGATAAACAACGCTATCTCTCTCTTCATATTGTTCCACCAAAATGTATGACGAAGATCATGATACATTTTGGTACTTCCAGGATGGATTGCAAACGGTGTGTTGTGCGCCTCCATCATGATTTCATACTTTAAATCAGGGTTGTTAGGAACACAAAGTCTGGAGTTGACTCGAAGTATTCCTTCTTCATCGATTCTTACTTCCGACATAGCACCTTCTTGCACTTTCTTCCTTATACGCATCAGCTCCAGGTCTGTAGCTTGAGCAGCTTTAACTTTATCGATTAAAGTCAGTTCTACTCGTATATTCGCCATCATCACATGGGTCCCTGGAGTCTTTAACTCTATCTCCATTCTTTGCAAATCACACAAAATGGGTCTTTGTGTTGACAATATCACACTCGTACTTGCATATGGTCTTCTACTCAATGCGTCAGCTACCACGTTCGCTTTTTCAGGATGGTATTGAATGGTATGATCATAATCTTTCAACAGTTCAAGCCAACGTCGTTGTCGCATGTTGAGTTCCTTTTGAGTGAAGAAATATTTAAGGCTTTTATGATCCGTAAAGATCTCCACCTTCTCCCCATACAAGTAATGCCTCCAAATTTTAAGTGCAAAGACAACAGCTGCCAACTCTAGATCATGAGTAGGATAATTCCTCTCATATTCCTTGAGTTGTCTTGATGCATAGGCTATGACTTTTCCATGTTGCATGAGAACACATCCCAACCCTTTGCTCGAAGCATCACTGTAGATGACAAATTCCTCCGAGCCAGATGGTATTATTAGAACAGGTGCTGAAATGAGTCTCCTCTTAAGTTCTTGAAAACTATGCTCACATTCTTCGCTCCAACGGAACTTTGTATCTTTCCGAGTCAGCTGAGTTAATGGAGTAGCGATTCGAGAAAATCCTTCCACGAATCTCCGATAATAACCAGCCAAACCAAGAAAGCTACGTACTTCGGTCACTGATTTAGGTTGCTCCCGGCTTTGAATAGCTTCAATCTTTGCCGCGACAACTGATATTCCACGACTTGATACTACGTGCCCAAGGAATGCTACCTCTTCCAGCCAGAACTCGCATTTCTTCAACTTGGCATAAAGTTTGTATTCACGAAGCTTTTGGAGTACCAACCTCAAGTGTTGCTCATGATCTTCACGGCTTTTGGAATAAACAAGGATGTCATCGATAAAGACGACCACAAAGTGATCCAAATATTTCTTGAATACCCTGTTCATCATATCCTTGAAGGTAGCAGGAGCATTAGTCAATCCAAAAGACATAACTAAGAATTCATAATGCCCATACCGAGTTCTGAAGGCAGTCTTTGGAATATCCTCAGTTCTAACCTTCAGCTGATGATATCCAGAACGAAGATCGATCTTTGAAAAGAATTGTGCTCCTTGTAACTGATCAAACAGGTCATCAATACGTGGCAATGGGTACCTATTTTTGATGGTGACATGATTCAACTCCCGATAATCAATACAAAGTCGCATACTCCCATCTTTCTTCTTCACGAACAGAACAGGAGCACCCCAAGGAGAAGTACTAGGACGAATAAAACCAATGTCTAACAATTCCTGCAGTTGGGTCTTTAACTCCTGAAGTTCAATAGGAGCCATTCGATATGGGGCTTTGGAAATGGGTTTTGTACCGGGTTCAAGGTCGATACAAAATTCAATTTCACGCTCTGGGGGTAGGCCAGGAAGTTCTTCGGGAAATACGTCAGGAAATTTATTAACAACAGAAATATCATTCAAAGCTGACGTATTTTTGTTTAGATCTGTGACATGAGCTAAGAAAGCTTGACATCCGTTTTTCAATAAACGAATAGCTTTATGGCTTGAGATGACAGCGATTGATTTTAATGGTTTGGTTGCTTGAATTCGCATAATAGGTCGATTAGGAATATGAAAGCTAACAACCTTACGAAAACAATCAATTTTTGCATGATAAGTAGTTAACCAATCAATCCCTAGAATCACGTCAAATGCAAGTATTTTTAATGAAATAAGATCGACAGGTAATGTGTGGGTACCAACTTGAACCAAACAAGACTTATAAACCGTGGATGTAATGAAGGTTTCTCCCAATGGAGTTTCAACTGCTAAGTCAAAGTCTAATTTCTCCGGAATCAAATTTAATCGATGAGCGCAAGTAGGAGAAATAAAAGAATGGGTAGAACCGGTATCAAATAAAGTATAGACTTCGTTAGAGTTTATGATAAGCTTACCCGTGATGACCTCATTCGGGTTCCTTGCTCTCTGGGAGTTCACAACAAACGCTCTCCCTTGCACAACCGGTTTTGACTTTTCTGGGACGGCCTTTGGTGCCTCCATCCTAGCTGAATTTGTCTTCGGTAAACGACAAAATCGGGCTAAATGACCTTCTCTTCCACAATTATAACATGCTTTGGACGGCATCGCGCAGTTTGGACTGATGTGCCCCTCCCCTCCGCATTTGAAGCATATGATAGGTGGTCGTTCTCCTTCCTTAACGACAGGTGCTGGTGCTGACGTCTTTCCATCATTGTTGAATCTCCTCTTCGTGAAATGCCCATTCTTATTGTTTTGGCCCTGATTACCACCGAAGTGGTTACCATTTCTGGCCTGTTGATTCCCTCCACGCTTGTTGTCACCGCTTCGATGACTGCTTTCACTGGTATTATCATTTTGCCGGCTGCTCTCTTTTGGTTGCGTTGTCTCGTTATCGCGCTCCACCAACTGAGCCCTATTTACAACATCTGAATACAAACACAGTTTATGAGAAACAAGGTGTTGACGTATCTCCGGCTTCAAACCTCTTAAAAACATCCGCGTCATTCTTTCTTCATTATCCACCAGGTGGGACGCAAACCGGGATAACTCTGCAAATTTTGCCTCGTACTGCGACACGGTCATATTATTCTGCTCCAATTTGATGAACTCCACCTCCTTCATGTGATGAATACTCTTGGGAAAGTATTTGTCGTTAAACAGCTCTTGGAACTTCTCCCAAGACATCTTCAGTGCGGCAGGTTGAGTACGTTTTATCGATTCCCACCAGTAATCTGCCTCTCCTCGCAACATAAAGGCGGCAAAGGGAACCTTTTGCTCCTCGGAGCAACCCAAGACATCAAATATCTTGGTGATCTGCTTTATCCATGTTTCAGCTACAAGTGATTTGGGTTCTCCCTTAAACTCCGGTGGTCCCAGCTCCTTAAACTGTTTAGCGGTGACCGCTTGAGAGTTTCCAGTATTTTCACCTACGTTGTGGACAGGAGCCACTTTCACCTGTTGTTGCATGAATTGCATAAAACCTCTGAACATTCCATCATTCATCATCTGGTCAGTGTTGTTGTTTGCATGAGGATTGTCACCTTCCTGATGAACATTATCCTGATTATTGATATGTGGTGAATCAATAATCGCCTGTGCTCCATTGTTATTCTCAACATTCTCAGATGCCATTTTCAGATACTGCCACAAAATAAAAGTTAATTGATATGTCATATATTATCCTTATATTATGACTGACCAATTAAATACCATGCAAATAAACTTTGGTAGGTCATACTAGCGAAGGAATTCCCCGTCTCTCCCCTCCTAGTTCTATTCTCACATCTTAGCCAGGGATCATATCCCCAAGCTTTGATACCAACTGTGACGCCCCCAAAATTAGGTATACATCACCCATCTTGGGTCGTCAGGTACATAGTACAGAATACAAATACAACTTACTAATACAACTGTCGTATACAATACGACAAAACATAAACTGTGAGTTTGAATACAAATATTATCTTCTAGAGAGTATTCATACTCAAAAGGAGTCCTCATTACATTTATTAACACACCATTACATAGAATAGTGAGGACTACTAACTAATACTATCATTCGGACCATCACTCCGTTCCCCGACTTGTCCCAGCTACGTTCTCATTTCCTGAAGAGAACAGTGAAAGAAAGGGTGAGCTCAACTAGCCCAGTAAGAAATATTATGACTAAGATAATGCAGAATAAATTATCATTAGCCTTCAACAATGTTAAACTGATAAAATATAATAGACATCAAGTTTAACTGTAGCGGAACAAGCAATCCATTAAAAGAGTCAAGTAGAAAATAAACTCTACTATCTTTTATGATTTAAAAAGTTTTTCAACACTGTATCGCTGAGACTCAGCTTAATAAAATAATCCACATCATCGAATCACCCCTGCACTACGGCCAAGGATATTCGTGTATTCATTAATGGTCATGATCATGCCAACAACTGTCCATCAATGCACTACGGGCCAATGAGGACTTTTACCACATCATTTGTAACATTACGGTCATGATTATACCGAATAATCCCTGGTCATAATCATACCAAGTCCATCTATGCACTACAGGCCACAGATGACTTTCAACATTTTATAAACATGAGGATGATGACAATGATATAAGAATTCAATAAAACAAGTTCAAGAATTAATTTATCCAGGAATTAACAACGTCCAAATTGTCAACATGATACTGCATTGTGGAGTAAAATTCAAGAATGCTTAGAAGAATATTTTCTTGAAAAGATACTGGATGAAACGCAACTATCAAGGATATTCCACAAATTTCATGGAGTATAGAAGTCAAAACTTAACCAACTGAGTATAATAAAGAATGGAATAACAAAAGAAATCACCATGCATGCGATAGACCGCACAGACAGGTTATTCCAACAGAATAATAAATAATGGAACCAGGTCCGGCGTAAACGCACAGACAGGATATTCCGACAGAATAATAAATAATGGAACCAGGTCCGGCGTAAACGCACAGACAGGATATTTCGACAGAATAATAAATAATGGAACCAGGTCCGGTGTAAAACACACAGACAGGATGTTCCAACAGAATAATAACAAGACGGAACCAGGTCCGGTGTAAAACACACAGACATGATGTTCCAACAGAATAATAATAAAAACGGAACCAGGTCCGGTGTAAAACACACAGACAGGATGTTCCAACAGAATACTAGAAGAATGTCACCAAGTATAGGGTAGACCACGTATACAGGTTATTCAAACAGAATAATAAGAATTAGAATAAAAACAGTTCTCTTCATGAATAAGAAAGAATAACACCCCTTACCGTTTTAAAGAAGAGCTAAAATAAGGAAGTAGTTAAGTAGCAGAATACTCTTCTTCTCTCTCTCTATAGTTTCTCTCTCTAGAGTTCAGTGAATTCGTAAGAAATAATGAAGGAATGAGCTGCTATTTATAGAAAAATAGAATGCATAGTAACTAATCCATGAACGGTCCAGATTGATTACTTTAATCTGACGGTCCATATTTAAAAAAAATCTTTTAAATAAAATATAATATATTCTATTTATAGAATAACTTTAATAAAGTATTCTGTTTTATATAAAAAGATGTTTCTGTTTTATTACGTTAATAATACGAATAAAACAAAACGTCATTATCGCTAAATAATTCATATTATTAACTGACAATAATTGAATCAAACTGAGTGACTTCTCACATAAGCATTAATAATCAATACCGTGTGCTACTATGCAACCACACGTATTACTGTACTTTTACTACCGAGTAGTTCAACAGTAACAATGGTAAAACTTCCGCCGTTATTTTTAATAAAATATTTTTGTCGTTTTCTCAATCCGACAATAATTCCGTTGTGGGGTCCACCAATGATTATGTCGTTGTACGAATATTCCCTGTTAAAACGAATATTCCCCGACCAATCGAATATTATATAACAACTTGCGTACTTTGCAAAATTTATAAATATTACCCACAACTATAACATTATATCAAATTAACTCTATAATATTCAAAAATGATATTTATAGAAAATTCATCTTTATTTATAAAAGTTGAGGTCTTACATAAGTTCAAAAAAGCCTTATAATAATCAATTGTGGAGCAAAATTTAATAATAAAGATCAAAATATGAATATAATCAAAGATAGTAACCACAATAGACAACTTGGACAAAGAAAGAAAAAATTTATTTTTTTGTGAATAGTACCGTATTCGTGAATAGTGCCGTATACGTGAATAGTAATCCCGACATGAAAAAAGTAGAAATTCTACAATAAAATCCATACCAATATTTCGGTATAATGATATTGAAAGAATAACATCATTATGAAGAAAATAACATCCCTTACCCCAAAAGAATAGTACTTCCGGCTGAAATATTATGTATAAGGCTGAAAAAAATTTGTACTGAATAGCAACTCTCAAAGTATCTAAATACTCACAAAATACGCTCGATCATATATATATATAGAGAAAACTTGTTTCTGGTGTGATTTTCAATTCTGACTAAGCACCCTATTTATAGAAAAATGCTAGAACGCCAAAGTAGACTAAATTAATAAAATAATAATATAATTATTCAAGCACACCACTGACCAAATCAGCCCACCACATTTGAAAATTAATTCAGTACATTTTATCAACAAAGGATAAAAGTGGGTCCCACCCATAATTTTAATAAAAATATTTATTTTCGAAACTTCAATAATTCATAATAAATAGTCCTTTTATCAGAAAAAATATGATTAAATTCTCTACAACTTTGTAGATTTAAGTTTTTCCAAATTCTAAACAAAAATGACCGAAATTCACATACGGACGATTTTCAACACCTCTATTCTGACAAAATACTAATAAAACACCTCAGCATTAATTTCTTCATTTATATCCACATTAAATAAATATATCCATCATTTATATCCACATAAAATAAATATTTTCTTATCATACAAATCAATAATTAATTATTCACAAATAATATTACAGAATCACAATTATGACAACCAGGTCGTTCCCAGGAAAGAGGGGGCTTTCCGATAAGGATTTCTCTTTACTGGCGCGCAATTAGGTGACCAAACCTCTCCTTAGACAGAACTTCCTTAGACATTACCAATAATACTATCTAATAATATTATTCAAATAATATGAATTATTGATCTGATAATAGAAAATACTGTGCAATGATAATTATTGAACAACAATAATATAAAATATCAACGTAGCAATTATTGAATCAATAAAATAAAATATTGAACATTAATTACTGTAACAATTATTGAGTAGTGTCTTCTTACGTAAGAATTAATAATTTAACAATACAGTGCAATACCGTGTGCTACTGCACAACCACGCGTATTACTGTATTTTAACCACCGGGTATTCCAATAGTGGTAACAGTAACTACTACGCCGTTATTTGTAAAAACTCGAACTTGTCGTTTTCTTCATCCGACCGTTTTCTGTTATGGGGCCCATAAATGGCTGCGCCATTGTACGAATATTCTCCGACAGCAAGAATATTCCACGACCAAACGAATATTCCCTGACAATAATGAATATTTTATAATCACTTGCTTATTTTGTAAAATTTGCACATTTCACTCATAATCAAAGAAATATATCAAATTAACACCTTATTATTCAAAATAATAATTAGAGAAAATTATTTATAAAAAAGTTGGGGTCTTACAACCTCCCCTCCTTATGAAATTTCGTCCTCGAATTTGACGTACGTACCTTGTGTTTCGAAAAGGTGAGGATACCTCGCTTTCATTTCTGATTCCAACTCCCAGGTCATTTCTTCAATAGCATTGTTCCTCCATAAAACCTTAACTTGTGGTATAACCTTGGTGCATAGGACATGCTCTTTCTTATCCAAGATCTTAGCAGGTACCTCCTCTTACGTTAAATCGTCGGCTATCTCGTCTGGTTCTAACTCAATAATGCGGTTTGGGTCTTTTACATATTTATGAAGCATAGATATGTGAAAAATATTATGAACATGAGACATGCTTGGAGGTAATGCGAGTCTATAGGCCATACTTCCTTTTCGGTCAAGAATCTCAAATGGACCAACAAATGTTGGATTAAACTTTTCTCTCTTTCCAAATCTTGTAACTCCCTTCCATGGAGTAATACGTAACAATACATGATCCCCAATATTAAATTCCACATTCTTTCGATGAAGATTGTTGCCTAATTTTTTAATATCACTTTAACACGCAAGTATACGCGTTCAATTGTAATATTCAGCAAGTAAGGATGTGACGCCCCCAAAATTAGGTATACATCACCCATCTTGGGTCGTCAGATACATAGTACAGAATACAAATACAACTTACTAATATAACTGTCGTGTATAATACGACAAAACATAAACTGTGAGTTTGAATACAAATATTATCTTCTAGAGAGTATTCATACTCAAAAGGAGTCCTCATTACATTTATTAACACACCATTACATAGAATAGTGAGGACTACTAACTAATACTATCATTCGGACCATCACTCCGTTCCCCGACTTGCCCCTACTACGTTCTCATTTCCTAAAGAGAACAGTGAAAGAAAGGGTGAGCTCAACTAGCCCAGTAAAAAAAATTATGACTAAGATAATGCAGAATAAATTATCATTAGCCTTCAACAATGTTAAACTGATAAAATATAATAGACATCAAGTTTAACTGCAGCGGAACAAGCAATCCATTAAAAGAGTCAAGTAGAAAATAAACTCTACTATCTTTTATGATTTAAAAGGTTTTTCAACACTGTGATCGCTGGGGCTCAGCTTAATAAAATAATCCACATCATCGAATTACCCCTGCACTACGGCCAAGGATATTCGTGTATTCATTAATGGTCATGATCATGCCAACAACTGTCCATCAACGCACTACGTGCCAATGAGGACTTTTACCACATCATTTGTAACATTACGGTCATGATTATACCGAATAATCCCTGGTCATAATCATACCAAGTCCATCTATGCACTACAGGCCACAGATGACTTTTAACATTTTATAAACATGAGGATGATGACAATGATATAAGAATTCAATAAAACAAGTTCAAGAATTAATTTATCCAATAATTAACAACGTCCAAATTGTCAACATGATACTGCTTTGTGGAGTAAAATTTAAGAATGCTTAGAAGAATATTTTCATGAAAAGATACTGGATGAACCGCAATTATCAAGGATATTCAACTAATTTCATGGAGTATAGAAGTTAAAACTTAACCAACTGAGTATAGTAAAGAATGAAATAACAAAAGAAATCACCCGACATGCGATAGACCGCACAGACAGGTTATTCCAACAGAATAATAAATAATGGAACCAGGTCCAGCGTAAACGCATAGACAGGATATTCTGACAGAATAATAAATAATGGAACCAGGTCCGGTGTAAAATACACAGACAGGATGTTCCAACAGAATAATAACAAGACGAAACCAGGTCCGGTGTAAAACACACAGACAGGATGTTCCAACAGAATAATAATAAAAACAGAACCAGGTCCGGTGTAAAACACACAGACAGGATGTTCCAACAGAATAATAATAAAAACGAAACCAGGTCCAGTGTAAAACACACAGACAGGATGTTCCAACAGAATAACAAATACAAAATAATAGAAGAATGCCACCAAGTATAGGGTATTCCGCGTATACCGGTTATTCCAACAGAATAATAAAGAAATAGAATAACAGAAGTTCTCTTCTTGAGTACAAAATAATAATATCTCTTACTGTTTTAAAGAAGAGCTGAAATAAAGAAGTAGTTAAGTAGCAGAATACTCTTCTTCTCTCTCTCTCTCTATAGTTTCTCTCTATAGTTTCTCTCTCTAGAGTTCAGTGAATTCGTAAGAAATAATAAAGGAATGAGCTGCTATTTATAGAAAATTAGAATGCATAGTAACTAATCCATGAACGGTCCAGATTGATTACTTTAATCTGACGGTCCATATTTAAAGAAAAATCTTTTAAATAAAATATAATATATTCTATTTATAGAATAACTTTAATAAAGTATTATGTTTTATATAAAAAGATGTTTCTGTTTTATTACGTTAATAATACGAATAAAACAAAACGTCATTATTGCTAAATAATTCATATTATTAACTGACAATAATTGAATCAAACTGAGTGACTTCTCACATAAGCATTAATAATCAATACCGTGTGCTACTATGCAACCACACATATTACTGTACTTTTACTACCGAGTAGTTCAACAGTATCAATGATAAAACTTCCGCCGTTATTTTTAATAAAATATTTTTGTCGTTTTCTCAATCCGATAATAATTCCGTTGTGGGGTCCATCAATGATTGTGCCGTTGTACGAATATTCCCTGTTAAAATGAATATTTCTCGACCAATCGAATATTATATAACAACTTGTGTACTTTGCAAAATTTATAAATATTAACCACAACTATAACATTATATCAAATTAACTCCATAATATTCAAAAATGATATTTATAGAAAATTCATCTTTATTTATAAAAGTTGGGGTCTTACAACCTCCCCTTCTTATGAAATTTCTCCCTCGAAATTAGGGTACGTACCTGGTATGTCGAAGAGGTAAGGATACCTTGATTTCATTTCAGATTCTAACTCCCAAGTCATTTCCTCAACATCGTAGTTTCTCCACAAAACTTTGACTTGAGGTATAACCTTGGAGCGTAGAATATGTTCCTTCTTATCCAAGATTTGAACAGGAACTTCTTCATACGTCAAATCCTCCGCTATTTCGTTCGGTTCTAACTCAATAATGTGGTTCGGGTCTTCCACATATTTGCGTAACATGGATATTTGAAAAATGTTATGAACACGAGACATACTTGGCGGTAAAGCGAGTCTATAAGCCACAGTTCCTACTCGATCGAGGATTAAAAATGGACCGATGAATCGAGGATTGAGCTTTCCTCTTTTTCCAAATCTCGTAACTCCTTTCCATGAAGCAACACGTAAGAACACATGATCTCCTATATCAAATTCCACGTCCTTTCGATGAAGATCAACATAACTCTTTTGTCGATCTTGTGAGATTTTTATACGTTGTCGGATCGTTTGAATCTTTTCTGTAGTCAGACGTACCAACTTCGGTCCCAACAACGTTGCTTCACCCACCACATCCCAGCATACTGAAGAACGACATTTTCTTCCATACAATGCTTCGAATGGAGCCATGCCAATACGTGCTTGATAACTGTTGTTGTAGGAAAACTCTACCAATGGTAAGAACTTGTCCCAACTTCCCTTGAAGTCAAACACACAGAGTCTTAATAAATCTTCTAGAATTTGAATAGTCCTCTCTGATTGTCCGCCCGTCTGAGGATGATATGCTGAACTAAATCGTAAATCTGTGCCCATAGCTTTTTGTAAACTAACCCAAAATCATGAAGTAAATCTTGGGTCTCGATCAGAAACTATGGATACTGGCATACCATGCAGTCTTAAAATCTCGTTTATATACATACGAGCAAGACGTTCAAGTGTATAAGTTTCTCGTATCGATAAGAAATGAACAGACTTGGTCAATCTATCAACAATGACCCAAATCGCATATATACCTTGAGAAACCTTAGGAAGACCGGTAACGAAATCCATGGTAATGTGCTCCCACTTCCATTCTGGAATTTTAAGTGGTTGCAATGGACCTTTTGATACTTGATGCTCCGCTTTGACTCGTTTACAAGTTAGACATCTTGAGATAAACAACGCTATCTCTCTCTTCATATTGCTCCACCAAAATGTATGACGAAAATCATGATACATTTTGGTACTTCCAGGATGGATTCCAAACGGTGTGTTGTGCGCCTCCATCATGATTTCATACTTTAAATCAGGGTTGTTAGGAACACAAAGTCTGGAGTTGACTCGAAGTATTCCTTCTTCATCGATTCTTGCTTCCGGCATAGCACCTTCTTGCACTTTCTTCCTCATACGCATCAGCTCCAGGTCTGTAGCTTGAACAGCTTTAACTTTATCGATTAAAGTTGGTTCTACTCGTATATTTGCCATCATCACAAGGGTCCCTGGAGTCTTTAACTCTATCTCCATCCTTTGCAAGTCACACAAAATGGGCCTTTGTGTTGATAATATTGCACTCGTACTTGCATATAATCTTCTACTCAATGCGTCAGCTACCACGTTCACTTTTTCAGGATGGTATTGAATGGTATGATCATAATCTTTCAACAGTTCAAGCCAATGTCGTTGTCGTATGTTGAGTTCCTTTTGAGTGAAGAAATATTTGAGGCTTTTATGATCCGTAAAGATCTCCACCTTCTCCCCATACAAGTAATGCCTCCAAATTTTAAGTGCAAAGACAACAGCTGCCAACTCTAGATCATGAGTAGGATAATTTCTCTCATATTCCTTGAGTTGTCTTGATGCATAGGCTATGACTTTTCCATGTTGCATGAGAACGCATCCCAACCCTTTGCTTGAAGTATCACTGTAGATGACAAATCTCTCCGAGCCAGATGGTATTGTTAGAACAGGTGTTGAAATGAGTCTCCTCTTGAGTTCTTAAAAACTCTGCTCACATTCTTCGCTCCAACCGAACTTTGTATCTTTCTGAGTCAGCTGAGTTAATGGAGTAGTGATTCGAGAAAATCCTTCCACAAATCTCCGATAATAACCAGCTAAACCAAGAAAGCTACGTACTTCGGTCACTGATTTAGGTTGCTCCCAGCTTTGAATAGCTTCAATCTTTGCCGGGTCAACCGATATTCCACGACTTGATACTACGTGCCCAAGGAATGCTACCTCCTCCAGCCAGAACTCCCATTTCTTCAACTTGGCATAAAGCTTGTATTCACAAAGCTTTTGGAGTACCAGCCTCAAGTGTTGCTCATGATCTTCACGGCTTTTGGAATAAATAAGGATGTCATCAATAAAAACGACCACAAAGTGATCCAAATATTCCTTGAATACCCGGTTCATCATATCCATGAAGGCGGCAGGAGCATTAGTCAATTCAAAGGACGTGACTAGGAATTCATAATGCCCGTACCGAGTTCTAAAAGCCGTCTTTGGAATATCCTCAGTTCTAACCTTCAGCTGATGATATCCAGAACGAAGATCGATCTTTGAAAAGAATTGTGCTCCTTGCAACTGGTCAAACAGGTCATCAATACATGGCAATGGGTACCTGTTTTTGATGGTGACATGATTCAACTCCCGATAATCAATACAAAGTCGCATACTTCCATCTTTCTTCTTCACGAATAGCACAGGAGCACCCCAAGGAGAAGTACTAGGACGAATAAATCCAATGTCTAACAATTCCTGCAGTTGGATCTTTAACTCCTGAAGTTCAATAGGAGCCATTCGATATGGGGCTTTGGAAATGGGTTTTGTACCGGGTTCAAGGTCGATACAAAATTCAATTTCACGCTCTGGGGGTAGGCCAGGAAGTTCTTCAGGGAATACGTCAGGAAATTTATTAACAATAGAAATATCATTCAAAACTGACGTATTTTTGTTTAGTACGCTTAATCGATTCCCACTAGTAATCTGCCTCTCCTCGCAACATAAAGGCGGCAAAGGGAACCTTTTGCTCCTCGGAGCATCCCAAGACATCAAATATCTTGGTAATCTACTTTATCCATGTTTCCGCTATAAGTGGTTTTGGCTCTCCCTTAAACTCTGGTGGTCCCAGCTCCTTGAACTGTTTAGCGGTGACCGTCCGAGAGTTTTCAGTATTTTCACCTATATTTTGGACAGGAGCCGCTCTCGCCTGCTGTTGCATGAACTGCATAAAGTTTCTGAACATTCCATCATTCATTATCTAGTCAGTGTTGTTGTTTGCATGAGGATTGTCACCTTCCTGATGCACATTATCCTGATTATTGATATGTGGTGAATCAACAGTCGCCTGTGCTCCATTGCTATTCTCAACATTCTCAGATGCCATTTTTAGATACTGCCACAAAATAAAAGTTAATTGATATGTCATATATTATCCTTATATTATGACCGACCAATTAAATACCATGCAAATAAACTTAGGTAGGTCATACTAGCGAAGGAATTCCCCGTCTCTCCCCTCCTAGTTCTATTCTCACATCTTAGCCAGGGATCATATCCCTAAGCTCTGAGACTCAGCTTAATAAAATAATCCACATCATCGAATCACCCCTGCACTACGGCCAAGGATATTCGTGTATTCATTAATGGTCATGATCATGCCAACAACTGTCCATCAACGCACTACGGGCCAATGAGGACTTTTACCACATCATTTGTAATATTACGGTCATGATTATACCGAATAATCCCTGGTCATAATCATACCAAGTCCATCTATGCACTACAGGCCACAGATGACTTTTAACATTTTATAAACATGAGGATGATGACAATGATATAAGAATTCAATAAAACAAGTTCAAGAATTAATTTATCCAAGAATTAACAACGTCCAAATTGTCAACATGATACTGCTTTGTGGAGTAAAATTTAAGAATGCTTAGAAGAATATTTTCATGAAAAGATACTGGATGAACCGCAATTATCAAGGATATTCCACTAATTTCATGGAGTATAGAAGTTAAAACTTAACCAACTGAGTATAGTAAAGAATGGAATAACAAAAGAAATCACCCGGCCTGCGATAGACCGCAAAGACAGGTTATTCCAACAGAATAATAAATAATGGAACCAGGTCCGGCGTAAATGCACAGACAGGATATTCCGACAGAATAATAAATAATGGAACCAGGTCCGGTGTAAAATACACAGACAGGATGTTCCAATAGAATAATAACAAGACAGAACGAGGTCCGGTGTAAAACACACAAACAGGATATTCTAACAGAATAATAATAAAAAAGGAACTAGGTCCGGTGTAAAACACACAGACAGGATGTTCTAACAGAATAATAATAAAAACGGAACCAGGTCCAGTGTAAAACACACAGACAGGATGTTCCAACAGAATAACAAATACAAAATAATAGAAGAATGTCACCAAGTATAGGGTATTCCGCGTATACCGGTTATTCTAACAGAATAATAAAGAAATAGAATAACAGAAGTTCTCTTCTTGAGTACAAAAGAATAATATCTCTTACCGTTTTAAAGAAGAGCTGAAATAAGGAAGTAGTTAAGTAGCAGAATACTCTCCTTCTCTCTCTATAGTTTCTCTCTATAGTTTCTCTCTCTAGAGTTCAGTGAATTCGTAAGAAATAATGAAGGAATGAGCTGCTATTTATAGAAAAATAGAATGCATAGTAACTAATTCATGAACGATCCAGATTGATTACTTTAATCTGACGGTCCATATTTAAAGAAAAATCTTTTAAATAAAATATAATATATTATATTTATAGAATAACTTTAATAAAGTTTTCTATTTTATATAAAAAGATGTTTCTGTTTTATTACGTTAATAATACGAATAAAACAAAACGTCATTATCGCTAAATAATTCATATTATTAACTGACAATAATTGAATCAAACTGAGTGACTTCTCACATAAGCATTAATAATCAATACCGTGTGCTACTATGTAACCACACGTATTACTGTACTTTTACTACCGAGTAGTTTAACAGTATCAATGGTAAAACTTCCGCCGTTATTTTTAATAAAATATTTTTGTCGTTTTCTCAATCCGACAATAATTCCGTTGTGGGGTCCACCTATGATTGTGCCGTTGTACGAATATTCCCTGTTAAAACGAATATTCTCCGACTAATTGAATATTATATAACAACTTGCGTACTTTGAAAAATTTATAAATATTACCCACAACTATAACATTATATCAAATTAACTCCATAATATTTAAAAATGATATTTATAGAAAATTCATCTTTATTTATAAAAGTTGGGGTCTTACAAAGGATATCGTTCCCACGAGGAAATAGACTAATATTTATCAATTACTAATTTTAATGCAATTAATCCTATTTTAAACTACGAAATATTGTTTGTGATTTGAAAATTAAACGTAACAAAACAAATAATCAGAATCACAATTTCACAAGAATAACTGCAGATTTAACAGGTTAAGATTACAACTTCCCTTGGTATTTCATTTAAATCAATTTACTTCCCATTTAAATTAATTAATTAATATGAATCATTATCCAAGAATGCTTTATAGAATTCACGCACTTTTTCCAAAACACGTGAACAAATCCTCCTAACTCCGATCTTTAAGACGCAGAATTACAAGGAACACCTTAATCAATTAATTCACTATATTTCTATGTGAAACAAGTTAATTAGGGTTTTACGCACAAATTCTTTCAACGGATACAAAAGACACATAGGTATATTCCTATCCTGCATGCTAATCATATTAACCCTAATCAGATTATATGAACAGATGTTATCATATCCAGATCTCAATCTATACTCCATCTTCCAATTTTATATAGATTATCACAGTAATTGCTGGCCAAACAATTAATCAATAAGCAAAAGATATAATAAATAATTCAATAAAAATCAACTTTCATTCAATGGAAAGATTTAATTTAAACTATATACCAAGTTCCGTTGCAATCTTAATGAAAATTTAGTTCATAATCATAATAAAGAAAAACATCATCTAGATTAATAATCCAAACATCCCAGAAAATTACAAAAGATAAAACTAGAGAAGAGAAGAAGAAACTCTGAATTTGCTCCAATACTCTCTCTTTGATCTTCAGCCCTTGCAATTCTCCTTCGGGTTTTTCTTCGTTGTCCTCTCTGCAAATCTCTTGAAAAATTAAGTGATACGTCTTTTCTAAAATCTTCTCCTATTTGTATTGGTCTCCCCCCTCTTTTAGATTCCTTTTTGGCTTCAAAAACCCATTTCGCAGTAGAAAAATTCTTATTTAGTAGCACATGAGCGCCTAGGCGCTCAACCCAGGCCATTTCCAAGCGCCTAGGCACTTGACCAGGACCGCGTAATTATAAAAATGCCACTCAGCTCTAATTTTAATGATTTTTGACATTTTTCTTTTTTCCAAATGACTAGTTTGTCCCTCCAGCTCCAACCTACAAGAAATAAACATAAAACACATAAAAAGATACTAAAAAAACAATTAAAGATAGCAATAATTAAGTTTAATGATATCGGATTCATAGGTATAAAATCTACTCATCAAATACCCCCAAACTTAACCAATTGCTTGTCCCCAAGCAATAAAACACAATGCAATAACTAAATATGTAATGCAAATTCAAATGCATCTATCTACATGCCTAAAATTCTAGCAGTCAAACAGAACAAAATCTATTCATCAAGCCTAAGAGAAATCACAATAAACATGCTAGTACATCATACCAAGACAAATCAATAATTTCCTAGTCAATCATCAAATCTTACCCTGTTATTACTGATATAGTGCGTGTGTGCTCAACAACAATGCTAACTAATATAATGCTAAATACAACACATAATAGATCTCTTTAAAGGCATCATACAGTGTAAACTCATAAAATTCACGAACAAGCTAGATCCCAACTAAAGTCAAATATCCACCAAATTCAAGAGTCCAATCTGGGATACTTATGCTTTACTTATCATTACGGGGGCTTTTTGCTCTTTTCCCGTTTTATTACTTTTTTTTCAATTTAAATGATGGATAGTGAGTGCGTTTTACGCTCCATCTCACGCCTTTGTTTATGGGGAGTGTATTTCATGCTTCTTCTCGACCCACCAAAGGACTCAATTTATTCAACTCAATATCTTTTTTTTATCTTTTTTTTAGCTTATGTACCCCAAATATTCCCCCAAACTTAAGTTTTTGTCTAAATTCTGTCATCTCCGCCTATTCATGTCTTTCATTCATTCAAACTAGTATTATCCTCAAGAAGTCCATTACGTGTCAATTTAGACTCAATCAGTCAGCATAGTTATTTTTACTGTGCTATCCTTATTATATCAGTTTCAAACAGGTAAAGATTCAAATCATGACAAGAAATCACATCAAAGTCTTAACAATCAATACTATACTTGTCTACTCAATTCTAATATCATAATTGGCCAAAACAGACTTAAACTATCCAACAGTTGGAAACATGAAAATACTTTTCTTTTTTTCTTAAAAAAAAATTCGAATGAAAACTACATGAAAAACTACAAAATGAATAAGTTATACTAAATGAATGTAACTGGAATTGGAAGAATGCACCCCCAAACTTAACATATGCAACGTCCTCATTGTATATAACAACAAAAAAAATAATATAAGAAATTAGGCACTGAGGACTTCCATGAAAGATCGAAGCCTTATTCCTCATCAGTATCCTCTTCTTCTTCTTCAGCAACCTCATCCTCAGGTGGTAAATCAGCCGGGGGGTACGCAGACAAGGGTGAAAATTGGTAGGAAGCGCCTGCTGGATTCATGCGGTCGAACATCTCTAGGAATGATGTGCTACAGTTCTAATACATCTCCGTTTGTCGATGAGCCAAGCTATCCTAATTTCTTTCCACCCGGTTCAATCCATACTGAACTTGATTAGTCACCATGTCAATCCTTCTAGTTTGATTTCTTAATTCTCGACAAATATCCTCAAAAAAATTCGGTGGTGGTGGCCCATAACTTCCAACAGCAGCAGTAGGAATATCGTGTGATTGTTGATTAGGCTCGGCTGCAGGCTCGGGAGGCACAATAATGAAACCTAACCCTCTCGGGTGTGGTGTGCCCCCACCCCATACCTTGTACATTTTTATCACTGAGTGGTCAATTACGGCTAAAGGAATTTGTGTAGCTTCTTCAGCATCCCATTTTACTCCAACTTGTCGACATAATCCAGTAATCAAAGATGGATGAGGTAGTCCACCTGAGGTCCCTCCTTGAATTGCTCTGTCAATTGAATCATGTATAACCTGACCCACATCTATAGATTTTTCTTGTGCAATACAGAAAAGCAATGTTATCCATCGATTTATAACATCACTTGTATGTCTACACGGAATCAACTTGGCACAAATAAAGGCATGCCATGCTTTCCCGTAACTACTTCGTGTGGATGTAGGGAACAAAATATCTTCTTGTTGATCTGTTAATTTCTATTGTGTTCCAGGTACATACAAAGCTTGAATGACCTCATTGTAGTCCAGCTCGTGCTCTAAATATTGCGTGAAGCCATTATTGGGTATTGTGTTCAAGCTGTAGTAAGCATTTATTGACCTGAAATTGACTTCCACTGATTTTTTGCGAACCCAAATCATGTTACCAATATGATATTTTGTATTGGCATAGAATTCCTTAACAATTTTAATGACCGATGAATCCGGTTGGGCTGTAAAGTTCGCCCATCTTCTACTCCTAATCATTTGTAGTAATTCCCCATCTTCTGCCTCTGGCAATAATCCACGCTAAGGAATTAGCATTTTACTAGAAAGCACATTGTAATATCTTTCGGACGCACTAGCACTTGTAAATCTCTTTTTGTCAAACTTTGTCGAAGTGCCCGAAGTCTCTCCTCTATGCCTTTTAGGAGCCATTAGTCTTGCGTGTTAATTTCTTTCCCAACAAATGATGATCAGTGGCTTAGTATGGGCAAATCCTCTTTATGACAAATTATCGAACACATGGTGTGCAAAAATTTTGAACACTATTGTTTAAGCACTCCCCCAAACTTAATTTTCACCAAATTTGTCAATTATTAAGCACACTAGCCTTCCAATGCCATACAAGCAACAATTAAGAGTACCCAAACCCACTTGAGCCAATACAATTAAAGAAACTAACTTTAAAGTACTAACTTGGCTATTATCCAAGCAATTCAAAACAATTTGCAATAAAATCTTGCACACTTACTTGGTTATAACCAAATATGAAGTTCCAATCAAAGTTGCAGGAGCAATTTGTTTGAGTTTTGAACCCTTACTTCAGATAGATGTGTTTTGAATGACAATTGATGCCCGAATTGGTGATAAAAGTTACCCCGAATTGCTGATAAAGGTTGCCCAGATGGAGTCTAATTGGTAGGAGATTGAGTGTTTGGTTATGCTTATACAAGAAGAGGTGTGATTATCATGGGCTAGATTAGAGGAGAGTTCTTTAAGTGAGTTTGTGGGAGCTGTCGTTTACACTCCTAAATTAACCTCACTTTCACTTTACAAATTTAAACAATTAGCATAGTAGTAAGCAAGGATCGATCCCACAGAGAGTGATTTGTTTTATAATTATCCTATGATTTCTATTGAAAAGGGGATTTTGAATTAATTAATTAAACTAACAAGAATAAACTAATAAGAATAAACAATGAATAAAAAGCTTCAGTTCTTCAGTTCAGTATCACCTTTTTATAATAATAGATTAATCAAGTGTAACATTATTTACCCTTCAATGAAACTAATAGCCCTAGGTAACAACAAGCTCTGCTACCCGAAACTCCCCTTAGATTGTCACTCAATGAAACAAGCTCTTCACAAGATTCTAACAATTATATAACCTAGAATAAGCTCTCTAGATTTAATATAATAGCAGCATTAAGAACTAGGGAATTAGACTATTCCAAGCAACAAACACATAAGCTCTGATTGCTTAACTTGTCTTCTGATAATCATAGCAATACTCAAAAGCTTGTCCACAATCAGATATTACTAATTACTACTTGTGATTAAAAATAATATCAATTACACGTAATATTATTCTTTGATCTAGCATATGATATTTGTTAACCAACTCAATCCTGCAGAAATCAAATCAGTTAAGCCAAATAGCATTCAGAAATTAAATCAAATTATCAAGAATGAATTTCATGTGAGAAGGAATAAATAATGAATACTCAATTAACCATTAATTATAAATAAGGTTCAACATCCCTTAGAACTGAATAAAAAGAACTTAGCTCATGTCTTCAATCCTCCAATGTTATAGATGAGAGAATCTAGTAGATGATTGAATCAATAAAACCCTGACTAGCATCCTCTATTTATAGTGCTAGACAAAGTCCTAAATCCTATAGGATGTAGAAATCCAAATCCTAAAAGGAATTACAAATCATAACTAGTTTCCATAAAGAAATAGAATCCAATTTGGAAATAAACCTTAGTCTAAAGGAAATCCTAAAGCTAATAGAAATATCAATCCAATTCCATGTAGAAGTCTGCCAAAATCTACATTTAGAAACTTTCCAAAAATCCAAGATTTCCCAATTTTCCCGCTCAAATTCGTTGGGGCGAATTTCCATTTTCTGCTGCGACGTCTTTTGGTAAAATGAGCATAACTTTTGATCTAGGAGGAATTACGGGTCCTGTTACCTATCAAAACGAAGATATCGACGAGATATACAACTTTCATTCTTTGAGAATTGACAGATTCGGGCTGCATCAATGTCTAAATGAGGCTCCAAGTGACTGCTATGCAAATTGCAACTTCCAAACTTTGAGGTTCAACTTCTGTCTGGTAAAAAGATCATAACTTCTTCATACGGACTCCGATTGGGACGATTCAAGATGTTCCAGAAAGCTAAAGAAGAGCTCTATAATAAAATCCAAGTCCCAAGCCAAGATCATGCATCCAACTTAATGCTAAAAACCCTTCAATTTTCCTTTTTTCCTCATTTCAGCTCCAATTCCTCCTGAAATCATTAAACACCTTAATAAGCTCATATACACATGAAACATGCAATAAAACTAAATATAATGGAATCAAAATACATGAATAATATGCACTCATCAGTTTGTGTGGGAGTAGGAGAGCAAGAGAATATTTGAATTGGGTTTGGACAGGGTATGCCCGATTAGGGCTTATAAAACCCCTTTTTTTTTTACGTTGCAAGCAGGAGCGCCTAGGCACATGGGTTTGTATGGGTTGGACTGCCTAGGCGGTTGAAAGCAAAATTTGTTGCCAGCTTAGAGCGCCTAGGCGCTTGGTTTGTGCATGGGTAGGGGCGCTTAGGCGCTTGGGGAACGTTTCAGCTTCTGCTGTTGGGCGCCTAGGCGCTTGGTTTGTGCATGGCTTGG
This sequence comes from Panax notoginseng, assembly GCA_016801055.1. Taxonomy (NCBI): domain Eukaryota; kingdom Viridiplantae; phylum Streptophyta; class Magnoliopsida; order Apiales; family Araliaceae; genus Panax; species Panax notoginseng. The sequence continues at coordinate 121,184,769 of CM029012.1, forward strand.
GCGCCTAGGCGCTTCAGCCTGTCTTGGTGACTTTTGTGCTCCTGCTTGCTTTCAACTTGCATACCCCAACTTACATTCTTATTCTTTGTTTGCTAGGAGATTAAGACTTCTTGTAAAACCCTAAACTAAGATAAACTACATAATTAACTAAACTAACATACTAAGAAAGAAAAACAAAAACAAGATACCCTACACCACTAAGCAATTCAATAACACTAAAAATGAAGGACATGATAAGAAATCTGAGAATTTGATAAATGGACATTCATGTATTAAGCTCATAAGTGCTTGGCTTCCAGGGGACGCTGCCCTCTTGTAACCCCCGCCAGCTCACCGGCGAGCTGGGCAGCCGCTCGCTCACCGGGGATCGAGACCCCCGACTGGATAGTCGTAGTGGCCATTAGTCGAACCAGCCAACGGTGCCAAAAACTTGTTTCCAACCCTGAAATCAATTAAATATCGTGCTAGAGAACATAAGGGGTGTAACAAATCCTAAACTATAAAAGTTTAACCACTAAATAAACTAACAGTAAAGCAAATAAAACAAAATAAAAATAAAATAAAAAATAAAAAAATAACAATATAAATTCCTGGGTTGCCTCCTCGTTAGCGCTTGGTTTATAGTCTTCAGCCTGACTTTCTTCTCTGTTCTAATCAGCAAGGTTGACCGATGTCTTTTCACGATCAACACAACCCCCATAGTAGTGCTTCAATCTCTGACCATTTACTTTGAAATTACGTTTGGCATCCGGGTCTTCCACCTCCACAGCTCCGTGAGGATAAACTTTTGTAATGATAAATGGCTCTGACCAACGGGATTTAAACTTTCCTGGAAACAGTTTAAGCCTTGAATTGTATAATAGCACTGTTTGCCCTGCTTCAAACTTTCTTTCCAGAATTTTCTCGTCATGCCACCGCTTAACCTCTTCTTTATATAACTTCGCATTTTCATACGATTGGAGTCTGAATTCATCCATTTAGTTCAATTGTAAGAGGCGCTTTTCTCCCGTAGCAAACATGTCAAAGTTTAACTTCCGGATTGCCCAATAAGCATTGTGTTCTAGTTCAACGGAAGATGGCATGCCTTCCCATATACTAACTTGTATGGAGACATCCCTATCGGAGTTTTGAAAGCTGTACGGTATGCCCATAAAGCATCATCTAACTTACTAGCCCAATCTTTCAGACTAGGGTTCACTATCTTCTCAAGGATTCGTTTTACTTCTCGGTTCGATACCTCGGCTTGACCACTTATTTGTGGATGGTATGCAGTAGCTATCTTATGAGTGACTCCGTACTTAACGAGAATAGCTGAGAACTGCTTATTACAAAAGTGTGTGCCTTCATCACTAATAATTGCACGAGGAGTGCCGAATCTAGAGAAAATATTCTTCCGGATGAACTTAACCACAACCTTAGCATCATTTGTGGGCGATGCTATAGCTTCAACCCATTTCGAAATGTAGTCCACCGCTAGAAGGATATAGGAGTTGCTAAAAGATGATGGAAATGGTCCCATGAAGTCGATGCCCCAAACATCAAACAATTCGACTTCTAAGATCATGTTTAGTGGCATCTCTTGTTGCTTTGATATATTAACAACTCTTTGGCATCTATCACATTTCAATGAAAACACACGGGAATCCTTAAAGAGTGTTGGCCAGAAGAATCCACATTGAAGCACCTTAGTTGCCGTTCTTTCTTCCGCAAAATGTCCACCATAGTCAGATGCATAACATTGGTGTATAATATTCTCCATTTCAACTTCCGGAACGCACCTTCTTATTATTTGATCTCCACTCTGTTTAAATAAAAATGGCTCATCCCATAAATACTGTTTCACATCATGGAGAAAATTCTTCTTCTGTTGACTTGTCAAATCTGGCGGAAACACCTTACTCACAATGAAATTTACATAATCTGCATACCATGGTGTATCCATCCTTACCGCAAATAGTTGTTCATCCAGAAAAAATTCATTGATCACTGTTGTGTCATCTTTTTTTAGCTCTGCATTCTCTAATCGTGATAAATGATCAGCTACCTGATTTTCTGTTCCTTTTCGGTCCCGAATCTCCAAGTCAAACTCTTGTAGCAATAATACCCATCTAATTAATCTCGATTTCGCATCCTTCTTTGCTATTAAGTATTTAATTGCCGAATGATCTGTAAACACGATCACTTTTGTCCCAATCAAATATGAGCAAAATTTATCAAATGCATAAACAACTGCTAATAGCTCCTTCTCGGTAGTGGTATAATTCAGTTGGGCATCCGTTAGCGTCTTACTAGCATAGTATATAGCATGAAAAATTTTATCTTTCCGTTGGCCAAGAACTGCACCAATCGCAAAGTCGCTAGCATCACACATTAATTCGAACGGGATACTCCAATCTGGCGCTATGATTACAGGTGCGGTAACTAGTTTCTACTTCAACACATCAAAAGCTTCAAGGCATGCTTGATCAAAGTTGAATGGGACATCCTTCTCCAAAAGATTGCAAAGTGGTTTCGTGATTTTGGAGAAGTCTTTTATAAATCTTCTATAGAAACCAGCGTGTCCCAAAAAACTTTGAATACCCTTTACTGAAACTGGTGGCGGGAGGTTCTCAATGGTTTCGATCTTAGCTCTATCAACCTCAATTCCTTTTGATGACACTCGATGACCCAAGATTATCCCTTCTTGCACCATAAAATGACATTTCTCCCAGTTTAAAACCAAATTCGTTTCCATACACCGTTTGAGCACAAGAGTGAGACTTTCTAAATAATAATCAAACGAATCCCCAAAAACTGAGAAATCATCCATAAATACCTCGAGATTTTGTTCGACCATATCGGAGAAAATAGCCATCATACACCGTTGAAATGTCGCCGGCGCATTACATAATCCAAAAGACATTTTGCGAAAAGCAAAGGTACCATATGGGCATGTGAATGTCGTCTTCTCCTGATCCTCGGGTGCAATGGCAATCTAATTATAACCTGAGTATCCATCCAAAAGACAATAATACTCATGCCCTGCAAGCCTGTCCAACATATGATCTATAAATGGTAGAGGAAAATGGTCCTTACGAGTGGCCTTATTCAACTTTCTATAATCCATACACACCCGCCAACCCGTAACTGTTTGAGTAGGGATCAATTCATTATGCTCATTTGTAACTACTGTCATTCCCCCTTTCTTTAGCACGCATTGGACCGGACTTACCCATGAGCTATCTGAGATAGGGTAGATAATTCCCGCATCCAACCATTTAATGATTACCTTTTTGACAACTTCCTTCATGATGGGATTGAGTCTTTGTTGTTGTTCAATAGTCGGTTTCGCTTCATTTTCCAATAAAATCTTATGCATGCAAATTGATGGGCTTATCCCCTTGATATCCGCAAGAGTCCACCCAAGAGCAGTCTTGAATTGTCGAAGTACCCTTAGTAGCTTTTCTTCTTGAACCTTATCAAGTGATGCAGAAATAATAACTGGAAAGGTAGAAGAAGAACCTAGGTAGGCATATCGTAGATGGTTAAGCAATGGCTTAAATTCCAAGGTGGTAGGTTCTTCTAAGGATGATTTCACCTTTTCATCCAGCTTTCCACAATAATCCAGAGGTTCAAATTTTTGTAAACATCGTGTGAACTTCGGAGCTGAATCTAGCATTTGAACCCATTCTAGCACAGTTGAATCATCAAATAAATTTTCACTAACCAATGCGGTTTCAAGAGGGTCTTCATTCATAGCTTCAATAAATACCTCCCTCGTTACTCCTTTAATCAGATCAACTCTAAAGCACTCTTCCTCTCCCTTCGGGAATTTCATAGCCTTGAAAACATTAAAAGTTACTTCTTCATCTTGGACTCTCATTGTTAACTCTCCCTTTTGTACATCAATTAATGTCCTTCCAATGGCTAAAAATGGCCTTCCACGGATAATGGGTATGTCTTTATCCTCTTCATAATCCAACACAATAAAGTCGGCTGGAAATATGAATTTATCCACCTTCACTAATATGTCTTCCACAATGCCCCTAGGGTATGTCACTGATCTATCTGCGAGCTGTAAAGGGATATTTATTGGCTTTGGTGTTGGTAATCCCAACTGAGTGTAGATCGAAAGCTGCATCAAGTTAATACTCGTACCCAAATCACACAAACATCTGTTAAAGAACTGGGGTCCAATTGTGCACGGTATGGTGAAGCTACCCAGATCCTTCAACTTCGGTGATAACTTTCTTTGCAGAATTGCGCTACATTCTTCTGTCAACGCTACAGTTTCGAACTCCCTTAGCTTCCTCTTTCTTGCTAAAATATCTTTCATGAATTTCGCATAGCTAGGCATTTGTTCTAAAGCATCTGCGAATGGAATGTTGATTTGCAGCTTTTTGAACACTTCTAAAAATTTTGAAAACTGTCTATCTAATTTCTGCTTTTGCAATCTTTGAGGAAACGACACAGGTGGTATGACTGCTATTTGCTTATTTTCTTGTTATTTTTTCACAACTGTTTCCCCAGATTTACTTTCCGAATTTCCACTCTCTGTTTCACCATCCTCATCAGAAATCATTTTCTTTTGTCCTTCTAAATCTGTAGTCAACTCCTTCCCACTTCTGAGTGTAACTGCCTCATATTGTTCATTTCCATCATTCCATGGATTTTTCTCCGTATCACTAGGTAAAGAACCTGGAGTTCTAGTATTTAAAGCACTAGTTATCTACCCAATTTGGTTCTCAAGGTTCTTTATTGCAGTTGATTGGTTTTTCGTTGTGGCTTCAAACTGAGTTGCCAATCTTGCCAACAATTCTTCCATTTGTGATAGCTTATCAGGTTGATAAGGTTATGGGTGTTGTTGAGCTTGTTGATGTGGCTGAAATACATGTGGATATGATTGCCTTGGAGCTTGTGCTTGAGCATGTGACTGATTACTACTCCAAGAAAAATTCGAGTGGTTTCACACTCCTGGATTGTAACTGTTTGGAAAACTACCTTGCTGCCTATTATAACTGGAAACAAACTGAACTGACTCAGGATTTATTGCACATTGATCGCTTGAGTGGCTACCCGCACATATTTCACAAATCGTTTCCATTTTCTGAACTGGTTGTACCCCAAGTGCATCTATCTTCTTTGTAAGAGCAGAAATCTGAGCTGTCACTTGAGCTGATAATGCTGTCATCGCATCCACTTCATAAACCCCTACTGTCCTTGGTTATGTCGTTCTTGTTGTTGGCCACTGATAATTATTAGCTGCCATGGTTTCAAGCAACTGATACCCCTCATCACAATTCTTGGCCATAATAGCTCCTCCCGCTGCAGCATCTATACTCGATCTCACTGTGCTGAATAAACCGTTATAAAAAGTTTGCACTTGAAGCCACTTAGGAATCCCATGGTGTGGACATTTTCGCAATGAGTCTTTAAATCTCTCCCATGCTTCATATAGTGATTCTGAATCGTGCTAGACGAAAGAGAAGATATCGTTCCGCAACTTTGCTGTTTTTGTAGGCGGGAAATGTTAGTTTTTGATTTTATGATGTTTTGATTGATGACTAATTTAAGTATATTAGACGTGTGCATGGTCTATTATAATATTATTAAATATTCATGGATTATGGTTTACAATGGTTTATAATGGTTAATAATATTATAATATGCATGAGTTATGGTTATTTATATAACAACCTATATTTGCATGTATATTGATTACTGATATCTTTAGTTGGTAAGTTGGAATGGTTTAAAATCCTTTCAAATTTGAATTGGAGTTTATTAAGGAAGATTTGAATTGAAATTTATTAAGGAAGATTTGAATTAGAGTTTATTAAGGAAGGTTGGTATTCTAAGAAATCTGATTTGGTTTTAAAATGTCCATCTATTAAGGAAACAGGTATTAACAAATCCTATCAATCTCCTTTAATCAAGTATGGATAAATATTTATATTTATGACTCCTGATATTGTGGGATTCTTTATAGCTGACAAGGAATATATATATCTTGAATAAATCAGTTTATTGGAATCATGTATTTTTAACTGGACTAATCATTTGTGCTATTAAATATATTATTCCCGTTATGTATATAGATCTTGGATAAATCAGTTTGTTAGAATTATGTAATCCAACTGGACTAATCTTGTATGACAACTTATTTTATTTGGACTCTTATTATATCCTTGATTTACCAAATCTGTTGGTCTCTTTAAATGCTAAAATCATGGGGTATACCAACTGTGATATGAGTTTCCTATTCTATCTTATGTTCATATCCGTTGGTCAATATTAGTAGCTTTAATTATGGGATTTAAATCATCTGATTTCTTGCTATGAGATTTAAATCATCTAGTTTGTTGCTAACTAATTTTATAGCCGTTGAGTATCTTTTTATATATAGTCTTATTTTCACGGCTAAGGTGGTAGAGATACAAGAAGCTAATTCACGGTGCTATACAGAGAAAAATCCTATTGAGAGCTATTCATTGTTTATTTCCAGCTATTCATTGTATTGTCTTTATTCTTTGTGACTGGAAAATAAGAAGTCTATTGTAATTTCTTCTATTATATTCAAAGTTCAAGTCTTGTTTGGCTTGGTCTATCTAGCAGTAGATAGGATCTGTTCAAAGAGAATTTTTTAAGGTTGTAGAGGTGCAAAGGTCTCAGTGGTGAGAAAGGTTGTAGAGGTGCAAGGGGGCAGTGGTGTCCATCTGTGTGAAGCTTCTTTGTAACAGGGAGTTATTGTATTTAATTGAATATTAAGTTTAATAAAAAGAGTCTCCAATCCTATTTAGGATTGGACGTGGATTAGGCCACTAGATTAGAGGATAGGGGCTGAACCACGTAAAATTCTTGGTGTGATTTTTACTTCTGTTTATCTTTTTAACTGTAATTCACGTTCTGAATTTTTTGTTATTCACGCCACTATCCAGACACTAAAGCAGACAGGTCTAGCTGTCTGATAATAAGAAATGAAGAACATAAGTTAAACTAGACACTAAAGCAGACATGCGTAGCTGTCTGGATTATACCTGTTGCAGAAAATTTCAAAAAGTTTTCACCGTTTATCACTTTTACCATAAACACCTATTCACCCCCCCTTCTAGGTGTGCACATACATAGAATTACATTTGGTATCAGAGCAAGGCTCTACTAATATTGATCGTTGCAGGTCGTAGGGGAAGATCCTATGGCACACCTAAACTTTCAAGAAGGTCAGTCCACAAGTAGGCCACCGATGTTGCTAGGAAGTGAAAACTTCAATTTTTAGAAGTTCAGAATGAAGATCTATCTGAACCGTGACCCATGGGAATGGTGGGTAGTCGAAAATGGACCAGTCATTCCGTGACATGATGATGGCAAGCCAAAGAATCTCATGGAAATGGACTCAAATGAATTGTATATGGTATCTTATAATTCCAAGGCCATGAATACACTTTTAAGTGGCATGGTTCAGTTAGAGATAGATAAAGTATCTTCTAGTACTATGGCTAAGGAAATTTGGGACACAGTCATCATGAGCCATGAAGGTACTACTAAAGTGAAGGAGGTCAAGCTGAGCATGCTAATGCACGAATACGAACTATTCAAATTAGAGAAAAATGAATCAATTAGAGATGCATAAGCAAGGTTCCTTACTCTAATGAATTCTCTAAGCATGCTCGGAAGAAAGATTAATCAAAAGGAAATCAACCGAAAGCTTCTTAGAGTCATGCCAAAGTGATTCACACCAAAGGTTACTACACTTCAAGACTCGGTCACAATCAGCACAATGGAAACTCTTATCTTATTTGGAGAACTTGAAGAGTTTGAAAACCAACTAAAATTGTATGATGAAGAAGATGAGGCACCTAAGAAGAAGACCTTGGCTCTACAAGCGAAAAGCTACATAGAAGGCAATGATGAAGATTTTGATAATGAAATTGAAATGCTCTCAAGAAAACTCTAGAGACTACTTCAAAGAAAGAAACAAAGGAAGAACCAAACTGACATGAATTTTGAATCATCTGTATTGTCCCCGATTTTATCTCAAAACTTGTAGCAGTAATGGCAGGCCTCGTAATACTCGACTGAATTTCAGTAACCTGCGACGTAGCATAATCCCACAGTGCTTTTTGCTCTTATTCAGCCATAGTATCTTTTTTATCAAGTGCCTCTTTGGTTTCTTTAACCCACTTACGCAACCGCTGAAACCTTTTTTCGATGTCGTCCTCGTAAGGCAATAAATCTGACTTCTTTGATCGCGTTTGCATACAATAGTCAAGAACACCTGAATAGAATAGAAAAGAAAAAGTTTAAATTAAGATTAGCTCTATCAAAATCAATAATGACAAAATATTAAACTAATTTCCCCGGCAACGGCGCCAAAAATACGCGTTCAATTGTAATATTCAACAAGCAAGGATATCGTTCCCACAAGGAAATAGACTAATATTTATCAATTACTAATTTCAATGCAATTAATCCTATTTTAAACTACGAAATATTGTTTGTGATTTGAAAATTAAACTTAACAAAACTAATAATTAAAATCAGAATTTCTCAAGAATAACTGCAGATTTAACAGGTTAAGATTACAACTTCCCTTAGTATTTTATTTAAACCAATTTACTTCCCATTTAAATCAATTAATTAATATGAATCATTATCCAAGAATGTTTTATAGAATTCATGCGTTTCTTCCAAAGACACGTGAATAAATCCTCCTAAATCCGATCATTAAGACACAGAATTACAAGGAACACCCCAGTTAATCAACTCACTATATTCCTATGTGAATCAAGTTAATTAGGGTTTTACGCACAAATTCTTTCAACGGATACAAAAGACACATAGGTATATTCCTATCCTACATGCTAGTCATATTAACCCTAACCAGATTATATGAACAGATGCTATCATATCTAGATCTCAATCTATACTCCATCTTCCAATTTTATATAGATTATCACAGTAATTGTTGGCCAAACAATTAATCAATAAGCAAAAGATATAATAAACAATTCAATAAAAACCAACTTTCATTCAATGGGAAGATTTAATTTAAACTACATGCCAAGTTCCGTTGCAATCTTAATGAAAATTTAGTTCATAATCATAATAAAGAAAAATATCATCCAGATTAATAATCCAAACATCCCAGATAATTACAAAAGATAAAACTAGAGAAGAGAAGAAGAAACTCTGAATTTACTCCAATACTCTCTCTTTGATCTTCAGCCCTTGCAATTCTCCTTCGTGTTTTTCTTCGTTGTCCTCTCTGCAAATCTCTTGAAAAATTAAGTGATACGTCTTTTCTAAAGTCTTCTCCTATTTGTATTGGTCTCCCCCCTCTTTTATATTCCTTTTTGGCTTCAAAAACCCATTTCGTAGTAGAAAAATCCTTCTTTAGTCGTACATGAGCGCCTGGGCGCTCAACCCAGGCCATTTCCAAGCGCCTAGGCGCTTGACCAGGACCGTGTAATTACAAAAATGCCACTCAGCTCTAATTTTAATGATTTTTGACATTTTTCTTTTTCCAAATGACCAGTTTGTCCCTCCAGCTCCAACCTACAAGAAATAAACACAAAACACATAAAAAGATACTAAAAAAATAATTAAAGATAGCAATAATTAAGTTTAATGATATCGGATTCATAGGTATAAAACTTACTCATCAAAGATTCGCATAACTCTTTTGTCGATCTTGTGCCGTTTGTATACGTTGTCGAATCATTTGGATCTTTTCTGTAGTTATGCATACCAATTTTGGTCCCAACAACGTTGCTTCACCCATCTCATCCCAGCATACTGGAGATCGACACTTTCTTCCATACAACGCTTCGAATGGAGCCATGCCTATACTTGCTTGATAATTATTGTTGTAGGAGAATTCCACCAATGGCAAGTACTTATCCAAACTCTCTTTGAAATCTAGGACACAGAGTCTTAATAGATCTTCAAGAGTTTGAATAGTCTTTTCTAATTGCCTATCCGTTTGAGGATGGTATGCCAAACTGAATCATAAATCCGTGCCCATAGCTTTCTGCAAGCTAACCCAAAATCGTGAAGTGAATCTTGGGTCACGATTAGTAAAGAATATTATGACTAAGATAATATACATCAAATTATCATTAGTCTTCAACAGGAAAAAATCTGATAGAATATAATAGACAATAAGTTTTAGATCAACAACTACAGCGGAAACAACAATCCATTAGAAGAGTCAAGTAGAGAATGAATTCTACTATCTTCTAAGATTTAAAAGTTCATCATCAATATTTTATTCCTGTAACATCAATTAATATACATCTTGAATCAAATATTCATCTTTGCACTACAGGCCAAAGATATTTATTTGTATCACCAGTTGGTCATGTTCATCTCAACACATGTTCATCTTTGCACTACGGGCCAAAGATATTCATCAGTTAATCATTCATCTTTGCACTACAGGCCAAAGATATTCAGTAATATCATCATTTAGGACTGAGGATGATGAAAAATATCTTAAAGAAAACGAATCCAGTGAGATAAAAGATCAAAAATTAGGGATTCGTACTTTAGTTTATCCAAGTTCAAAAATACCTTATAATAATCAATTATGGAGCAAAATTCAATAATAAAGATCAAAACATAGATACAATCAAAGATAGTAAACACAATAGACAACTTAGACAAAGAAAGAAAAAATTTATTTTTCTGTGAATAGTGTCGTATTCGTGAATAGTGTCGTATACGTGAATAGTAACCCCGACATAAAAAAGGTAGAAATTCCACAATAAAATCCATACAAATATTTTGGTATAATGATATTGAAAGAATAACATCATTATGAAGAAAATAACATCCCTTACCTCAAAAGAACAGTACTTCCGGCTGAAATATCAGGTATAAGGCTGAAGAAAATTTTCACTGAATAGCAACTCTCAAAGTATCTAAATACTCACAAAATACGCTTGATAATATATATATATATATATATATATATATATATATATATATATATATATATATATATATATATATAGAGAGAGAAAACTTGTTTCTGGTATGATTTTCAATTCTAACTAATCACCCTATTTATAAAAAAATGCTAGAACGCCAAAGCAGACTAAATTAATAAAATAATAATATAATTATTCAAGCACGCCACTAACCAAATCAGCCCACTACATTTGTAAATTAATTCAGCACACTTTATCAACAAAGGACAAAAGTGAGTCCCACCCATAATTTTAATAAAAATATTTATTTTCAAAACTTCAATAATTCATAATAAATAACTCTTTTATCAGAAAAATACGAATTTTATGTCCATTCTATAGGAAATTAAATTCTCTACAACTTTGTAGATTTAAATTTTTCTAAATTCTAAACAAAAAATGACCGAAATCTACATATGGTCGATTTTCAACACATCTATTCTGATAAAATACTGATAAAATACCTCAGCATTAATTCTTTCATTTATATCCACATAAAATAAATATATCCATCATTTATATCCATATAAAATAAATATTTCCTTATCATACAAATCAATAATTAATTATTCACAAATAATATTACAGAATCACAATTATGACAACCAGGTCGTTCCCAGGAAAGAGGGAGCTTTCCGATAAAAATTTCTCCTTACTGGCGCGCAATTAGGTGACCAAACCTCTCCATAGACAGAACTTCTTTAGATATTGCCAATAATGCTATTTAATAATATTATTCAAATAATATGAATTATTGATCTGATAATGAGAAAAACTGTGCAGTAACAATTATTGAACAACAATAATATAAAATATCAACGTAGCAATTATTGAATCAATAAAATAAAATATTGAACAATAATTACTATAATAATTATTGAGTAGTGCCTTCTTACGTAAGAATTAATAATTCAACAATACTGTGCAATACCGTGTGCTACTGCACAACCACGCGTATTACTGTATTTTAACCACCGGGTATTTCAACAGTATTAACGGTAACTACTACGTCGTTATTAGTAAAAACTCAAACATGTCATTTTCTTCATCCGACCGTTTTCCGTTATGGGGCCCACAAATAGCTGCGCTATTGTACGAATATTCTCCGATAGCAAGAATATTCCACGACCAAACGAATATTCCCTGACAATAATGAATATTTTATAACCACTTGCTTATTTTATAAAATTTGCACATTTCACCCATAATCAAAGCATTATATCAAATTAACACCTTATTATTCAAAATAATAATTAGAGAAAATTCGATTTTATTTATAAAAAAATTGGGGTCTTACAGAAATGATAGGTTAGGCAGAGAAGAATGGAAGTTAGGCATGAAAGAGAAAGAAAAGTTAGGCATGATGGAAGAAAAAAAAAAGTTAGGCAAACCTGCTTAATTTTTCTCCCTCCGCAGCACTATAAAAGGAAGGTTACCCCTCCTTCCTAAACACATCATTACAATATCAAAAATTCTTATTCTATAGTATTGTGAGTATTTCTCTTAAGTATAAGGATACTTTGAGTATAACTTTTTATGCAAGATTTTCTCATAATAATATCCGATGTTCCAGTCAAATCTAGTTTCTACTAAGGTAAATGATATTATTTTATTTCAATATTCGTAAGAAATATCATTTTCTTTCATACTCCATATTATGTAAGTGATATTATTTCATTTCATATTCCTAAATTTAAACTTAGAGCAAAGGGTCAAAAAAGTCCCTGATGTTTACCCCGATGTCCCACTTGCACCCTCAACTAATTTTTTTTTCTTCCAATAGTACCCTTAACGTTACATTTTTTAGGTCGCCCGTGCCCCTGCCGTTAACAGAAAACAAACGAGTTTAAAATGTGATGACGTGACAGACTTAAATATAAAATATATTCTAAATAAAATAATATATATCATTTAATCAAAACAAAAAATACTAAAATTCAAAATAAAAAAAGCATAACATATTTACATCATTTAATCAAAATAATAAAATTCAAATTATTTTGTTAACTAATCAAAACAACTAATTAAATAAAATAAGGTGTATAACATATTTACATCATTTAAACAAAATATTAAAATTCAAAATATAACATATTTACATCAAATGGTAATTAAAAAAATACTAAAATACTAATTAAAAAATACTAAAATACTTAAAAAAATCAAATTAAAAAAAATACTAAAATTCAAATTATTTTGCTAATTAACCAAAACAACAAAAATTTAAATTACATCATTAAAATACTAAAATCATAATACTAAATACTAATTGATATAAAAATTTTAAATTACTAAAATCATAATAATAAAAAATATTTTTAAACTATATAAAAATTTGATGATGTATTAATCTATACATAACAGTATATGTTATAAATAATATAAATAATTTGATGATGTAATAATCTATACATAACAGTATATGTTATAATTTGATGATATAATAATATTTTTATAAAATGTATTCAAATATTCAAATTACATCATAATATTTTTAAATTGATATGATTTTAAAAATTAATATTAAAAATTACTAAAATAATCATAATACTCCAGTTTTGAATTTTAAAAATATTATTTAGTATTATGATTTTAGTAATTTAAAAATTTTATATCAATTGGTATTTAGTATTAAGATTTTAGTATTTTAATGATGCAATTTGAATTTTTGTTGTTTTGATTAATTAACAAAATAATTTGAATTTTAGTATTTTTTTCAATTTGATTTTTTTTAGTATTTTAGGTTTTTTTAATTAATATTTTAGTATTTTTTTTAATTAGTATTTGATGTAAATATGTTATGTCTTGAATTTTAGTATTTTGATTAAATGATGTAAATATGTTATATAACTTATTTTATTTAATTAGTTGTTTTGATTAGTTAACAAAATAATTTGAATTTTATTATTTTGATTAAATGATGTAAATATGTTATGCTTTTTATTTTGAATTTTAGTATTTTGTGTTTTGATTAAATAATATATATTATTTTATTTAGAATATATTTTATATTTAAGTCTGCCACGTCATCACATTTTAATCCCGTTTGTCTTCTGTTAACGGCAGGGGCACGGGCGACCCAAAAAATATAACGTTAAGGGTACTTTTGAAAAAAAAAATTAGTTTAGGGTGCAAGTGGGACATCGGGATAAATATCAGGGGCTTTTTTGACCCTTTCCCCTTTAAACTTACTATTGTAAGTATTACTTCTATAATTCTTGAAATGATTAGAAATTTCTTAAGTTTTGCGCTTCATCTAATATCATTTCATTGGAATATTGGTCTGAACATTCTTATTAAATTTTAATATTTTCATGTTGGGTTACTATTCATACGGTACTACGGTCCTATTCATGGGTACTATTCACAACATAATTTAATTTTCTTTTCTGTTCAAATTATTTTTGATTCATGAAGATCATTCTTGAATTTTACTCTAAAAATAATTATCATGTTGATAATTTAGACATTTTTGAACTCTGGATAAATTGAATTATAAATATCTAATATTTATCCTTTATCTCACTTGATTGAATCTTTATATCATTGTCATCATCCTCATGCTTATATTGAGTTGAAAGTCATCTTTGGCCCGTAGTTCAAAGACGAACTGTTGATTGGTATGATTATGACCAAAAATTGTGTATTGGTATAATCATAACCTTTAATGTTACAGATAAGGTGTGTGGTGAAAGTCCTCTTTGGCCCGTAGTGCAGAAATGGATAGGTGTTTGGCATGATCAAGACCACTGGTGATATTAACGAATATCCTTGGCCCATAGTGCATGTATAATTCGTTGATTTGAAATATTTATTGATTGGTGTTACAGGGATAAAATAGTGATGATGGACTTTTAACTCATAGAAGATAGTAGATATCATGCTCTACTTGACTCTTCTACTCATAAAAGATCGTAGTGTTAACACGATTCTCAACACTTGAGCACTCCCAAAGCATCCAAAGAATGAAGCCTCTAATCAGAACTGTAAAAGATGAAATCTACCTAAAGGAAGCCATAGGGCATTCACCAAATGACTTGCAACCAAAAAGAAGATCGAAGCACCAATTCAATCAGCATCCTGATTGAGTAGTGAAGTCATTTAAGGGAAGTCTTCCACAAGCAATGCAGTAGCCGTTAAGATAAACAAAGGATAATGATCTTGGGTATAACCATGATCGTAGTGCTAGCCAAATTAGAAGCAGAAACTGATGGGGTCTATAACAGAGACACTGACCAACCTATACAGAATAGACATAGAAGATTAAACATGGGTCAGACCATTGATGATATGTGAACGGGAGATCACAAGGAGAAAGAGACTGACCATGACAAACCTGATAAGTCTTGAAGTTAAGGAAGGGCCAGAGTAATCAGACAAGTTGTCAGTACCTAATGAAAGTCAAGACAAACAGAAGTGATGAAGCACTGCACGAGTGGAGTAAGAGAGGTTCTACATTATAAATCCAAAAAACACTCTCAGAATCGTAGTGTTGTCTCAATCAGTCAATGAGTAATAGTCAACAGACAAACTACGATCAAGTTCAAGGTCATCTGTATCAGAATCGTAGAGTTCAGTCATCTGAGCATTAAAGCCTTGGCAACGTCTCAATGCAAAGATTGACATTCAAACGTTAAAAGCATCGATGGAGAAGGATAACTCCTAAAGTTCTGAATGAGAAATTAGAAAGAAGAAATAAAGGTGACTACCTGCCTGACACACTAAAGTGACAACTCTGATAGAGTAGGTGAAATAGTAGACTACAGTGTCATAAAAGTGAAAAAGGGGTTGTCATGTCACATCTGCAGTCTGCACCAAATAACTCGAGATCTGTGAATCAATTCAAATAACTCCTATCTGCTATAATCCAACGGGAAGCTTATGAAAGGTTATTTAATAGCAAAAGCTCAAAAGAAAAAAAATAAGTTGTTGACTCTACGAGTTGTACAAAGCAAAAACAGAATATGTCTCAGTGGCAGTGAGACTACAAAAGTAGAAGTGAAGCAAGCTAAGAGAAGAGCTTTAATAGAAAAAGGCTTCACTCAACAACAATGAGAATGCCATTAAGAATGTCAGCCAAGATGAGAGCTGAGAAGGCCAACATAATGACATTCAAGAGATTGGCAGATTAGAAAGAAGATTCAAAGAACCAGTCTACGAATCACCATGAACCATCAAGAGCTAAAGAAGAACAGATATAGAACCAAGTCTGTACACAAGACAACCAAGGTTTAGGGGATGCTAAGTACCAGACAAAGCCGACCAAAGATGCAAAGACTTAGCAAACCTCATGTGGTGAAGGAGTGAAAGCTGAGATCAGAAAAGGACCAACCTCAAGATCAGCTGCACTAAGGAAGAAGTAACAAACTACTAAGTACTCAAAGAGATCAAGCTTCATGAACAACTTAGCAGTATGTCCAATGGTGATCCAGTCTCGATGCAGAATACAAAGAGGATCACAACAAGCTGCCAAGAATCAAGGATGGACAAACTTAAATTCATCTTGGCAGCTCAGCACCAACAACAACAATAACAAAAGCCAGGGCCAGAAGGGTCCTTGTCCAAGGGACTAAACTAAGTTCCAAGGCTGCAGGTCTTGAAGAGTTCTTAGTAAACTGGAGTTCCAAGTCTGCTGGACTTGAAGAGTTCTTAGTGAACTGAAGTTTCAAGGCTGCTGGCCTTGAAGGAATCTTAGTGATTCGGTGATGTAAAGACATCCTTAGTGGAATCCCTGCTTGTTGAAGCAGAAGAGTGGATTAGGAGCTTGAGTCTTTGAACCACTTAAAATCCCTTGTGTCTTTTACATTCTGTCATTTACATCATGTATCTATAACTGCTATCAACATGATAACTACTTACAACTAAACTAACTCTAGACAAATGGTTAACATAACATCTATAAAGGGGAACCTTAACTTATTCCGCTGTATTTAAAATAATTCCTAAGTTTGTCATATGCTATTTACTCAGTAATGCAAACTAAAATGGAAAAGATTTTTGAAATTAAAAAAAGATCTATTCAACCACCCTTTCTAGATCTATTGTGTTTCCTCTACAAACTAACAATTGGTATCAGAGCAAATTCTTATATTACATTCTAAAAGCTAACGCTTTGAGTCTGATCCGAGGCACAAACTATGGTATAAACTTAGTTTAGTAGTAAGCTGTTTGTAATCACTAATGAGCTCACACGTTGGAAATTATGCATACAGGTAAATGTGCACATTCACTTGAAGCTGCTCAGATTGGTCCCTGTTCTAAAGTAATGCAACAACAAGACCAATCCATGTCCAAAGTAAATCAGCAGTCTGTAGACTTGTGATGGAAAGTCAAGAAGGGCATCAAAAACAAAAAGTCTGTCATCCACTTTTCTAAAAGATGAAAGGCCTATACATGCAAAGAAATGACTATTCAAAAGTTGGCTAATCAATTGGATCTGTTCTTGAGACTCAAGATTATCAAAGAACTAAAGCTGCCAAGACTTTCCTATGCTATCAACTCCAAGACAATGCCTGATTGATCTACGGTCAAATAGAGCAACAAGCTGTCAGCAATGAACGTAAAGATTTACACATCAATGCCCAACATCATTATAGCAAGACAAATAATTGTCAAGAAACTGACAGTGTAAAGGTACGATTCCTCATTAACAACTTACATGAATGTTGTGTTGCATCACCTTATGTACTACAACAATACTCTATCAAGAGACCATACTCTTCCTGAAAAGGGGAAGAGAGAGAGAGAGTACTTTAAGGTTGGATATTTAATTGATAACAAACTCTCTCTCCACTCAAAGTTCAGATTGAAGATAGCGTCTTAAAAGAAGTCTGGAGTATGTCATAAGTTAATCTTAATCCTAAAGCTTAAGTGGAGTAACTCTTGCTAAAGGATTGGCATGTATGCAAATATATACAAAACCAATGTTCTGTGTTCTTGATAAAATATAGAGTATGATCAACACTAGAGGAATATCTTGAAGATTCTTAGAAACTGATCATCTCTATGAATCAACCAGATACAAATAAACAATAGAGCTGATTCCTACTCTGAAAACGTTCAAGATCTGTGAACACAACCAAGCAAAGAGTGAAACAGTCAAAGAAAAAGAATGTCCTATCAAAACACTTAATCATTCACACACTCATCATCATGCATCATAAATATCATATCTAAATCTGATATATGCATAAATATGATTATTGATGCTAATTCAAGTATATGAGGAATTGGGATTTTGAGAAAACTAATCCAGCGGGACCCAAACAATTAGGGGTACCAAGAATAGAAATTTTACTAACCTGCAGGTACTTGATCTATCTAACCACACAAGGAATGCTAAAGCAGATAGCTTCAGTCACAAGGGTTCAAACAACTACAAGGTCAGCTGCCTAAGAGGAAAAATGCAGCCACAAATCAAAGAAGTCTTCACTCATCTCGATCGTAGAGTCACTACCGATCGTAGAGTTCATACTTGCCAACCCATTAGAGCTTTATTCATCCATGATGATTTCAGCCTGAAGCTATTGATCAGTCTGAGGAAGTTCCAGATGCAAATGATAAAAATGGTAAAGCTTATGGAGCCAAATGAAGAAGTGTAATACTTGCAAGAAGATCTGAGATAAACTTGAAGGATAGGGCAACCAGGGTACATGTCTGTTAATCACTCCACAAATATCAAGACCACTCTTGTCAAGATCATAGAGACAGGAGCTAACCCATAATAGAAATGTCCCAGTTAAAGAGTCCCAAAACTCTATGGCTAATGTACCGAATGAATCCTTACTCCTGTTCGTAGAGTCCCTAAATCTCTAAGACTGATCATCAAGTCTCACCATCTCAATTTAAGATTCCCCATAATCAACATTCTAATCGTAGAGTATAAGCATACTAAACTCTACGATCACAATACTTATCAGTACACTCTCCTAACCATACAAATGACATAGCTTAAAGCACTTCATCCTCTTCCACTGACAAATGCCAACATCAAGTACTTCAAATAATGATAAACAAACTCTGACAAAAAGCCTATCAAGATGATATTCTTACCATCAAGTATTTACAATCCTTCTGATAAGCGCCTCAGGGATAAACCTGACCCTTAGTGCAGTCTAAGAGGTTGGCCCTTCCTGAGCTACCTTAATAACCCAGAAGGGATGTTAAGACAGAGCTCATCACAAGAACCAGGTCAGATAATGATCGAAGAATATGATCAGCAATAAACTCAACAGTCGTAGAGCAGCCTCGACAATCGTAGTCTTCCCAAAGGAAACACTAGCTCAGGGGGAGCTAAGGGCAAAACAATATTTTTCACATCATTCAAAATCATGGAGCTCGAAAGAACTCGACACGTGTCCCACTATTCAGATCGTGTGGAGGGAAGTTACATATAAAGTTTGAAAAGGCAGTTTGGAAATTCACCTCAGAATGTTAGTGCCCAAACTCTCTCGGGGCTCATCAATGGTCAAGCCATGAAACTCCAAGATAGGGATCACTGACAAATCACTCACTGAAGCATCTCTCAGAAGACGATCGTTGAGTTGACAAAGAAAATCGTAGAGTCTATAGCTATCTCATCAAGCTACTCTACGAACTGAAAAAGTCAGTGGTTAGCCTACGTCAGTAATGCTTATTTTCTTAAAAGAAAATTAATACTGAAAAACTAATCAGTTTACGGGGAGTTACAGTTTCTTACTGGGCATTGTGCAACCAATGGTTGTTTGACACATCATAGCTTATGCAGAGTCAGAAGGAACTATCATAAAGATAAATTCAAAATCTCCAAATAGTTATCAAAAGCTATCGACTTTCTCTCCCTCCCTTTTTTAAATCCTAAAATCCTCTTCAAAGCCTGAATCCATTAAACCTCGAGCTTCACCCAAATTGCATTCAACTATCCCTCATAAGAGTTCTAAAATTAAATACCCATATACTTCGAACTCTCAAAATGGAAAAGTGGCGTGTTATAACTGGAATCCATCTTGGCTTCAAGAAGTTCGAAAGATCAAAAAAGAAGTTCAAGGATATACTTGAGCTTGTAAAGAATGTTGGGTTTTCAGAGTGCTTGGAAGCTAACACTCCAGTCTATACCGATCTAGTGAAGAAATTCTACTCAAATGCAACGATAGATTCTGGGCTTCTGTCCATAAAGGTCAAAGGAGTAAGCCTGAAGATAAGAGCATCAAACATCAACCAATGTCTAGGGTTTCCTAACCAAGGTCTGATAAACCTCGAGGACATCAACATCGAAGAAGGCAAAAAGGTAATGCGCTACAAAAGGAATGTAAATCTGAAAGATATGAAGAAGAAGGAATTTCCTGAAGAGTTTGAATTACTGGTTGAGATACAGAAAAATGCATCTTATGCAAGGACACTGCACATGATACTATTAGTGATCTACAATTGAGAGTTATGACTGCAATCGTCATGAAACAACAGATGAATTTTGGAGCCATTCTAATTGACTGGTTGTCCAAATGGCTGGAAAAAGCTGAGATGAAGAAGTCTACAGATAAACCCCTCACAAAAGTTTTTCATGGAAGACTCTTGAGCATTATACTGAAGAAGAGACTGAAGAGTAAGATAAAGGATGATGAGGGAGAACCACTGAATTTTCATAAAGTGATGTCCCCATAGCTGTTTAAAAACTGGAAGAGAAATCCCATGGAAAATAAAAAGCTAATGACATCTGGCAGCAGCAGCAAGGTCTTTGCAAAGAAGAGGAAGGCAAAAGAAATAGAAAGCAAGTTGTCTCAATCTGATGACTCTGTACCTGTAGCAGCCACTTTAGCAAAGAAGAAAACTAAGATTGTGAAGAATACAGAAGTTCCACCAAGCAGTCTCTCCACTGACAAACAGAGACATGGAGCAGGAAAAGAAAAAGCATCAACTGCAACAACCCCAAAAAGGAGAAAGAGTAACAGATTGCTCCAAAGACCATCCAAGAAGAAAGCAAAGGTGATGAAGAAGTCAATATCAGTTCACCAAAGAAGTCTATCGGCTGAAGAGAAGAGAGTAGACTTAGAAGAAGAAAAGAAAACTAAAGACTCTATGAATGAATTCTCAAGTAATCATTCTGCTGATAAGGAAGTGGCTATGTATGAAGAAATTAGATCTCCCACTGCTGAAGTCTCAAGCAGTTCTTTTGCCACTTCAGAGAACTCAGGGTTTGAATAGAAATTATATGTTCCTGTGGCTGAATCCCAAAGAAGCTCATCTGATGATTCAAAGGTTTCAAAATCTAAAGATGAAGAGAGGATTGAATCTCCTATAGCTGAATCTCCAAGGAAAAGAAAGAGCAACAGATTGCTTGCTAGATCTGTCCTAAAGAAGAAAGGAGAATCTTCTACTACAATAATTAAATTAAGTGATGATAAGTCTGAATCCAAGGGAGAAAATGCTAAGGGTACTGAAGAAGGTACAAGCGATAAAAATCAACAAGAAGGATTCATTGATGAATCAGATAAAATGATTAAGCATGATTCAAGCTCAAAGATGGAGACAGATTCCAGCTCTGAAGATTAGGAATCAGCAAACTATCATGTTCCCTCTCCAGCAAGAGTCCGCCGAAGATTAGTAGTGGAAGTCTTTGATGAACCATCAGATGTACTACCAGGGAGGTGGATAAACCATGGAAGTGAACGACTCAAAGTAGTAAGGATGCCAACAGAAGATCTGTTTAACAATTGGAAAGACATGGATTTAGATTGCGCTACAATACTGTACAATCCTGATGATCTTTTGATGAAATGGTTCTACCCATGGATGCCCTGGTTAAAGGCATATACTGGTAAAGATGGGAGTTACTTCAGCTGGTGTTACTCATATTTTTCGAACTTGGAACTGGTGTCTCAAAACTTTCCAAGAGTAAAGAAGTTTGTAACAAAGCTGATGAAAGACCAGTCTCATTTCAAGATCTATCAACATGCTGGTAACCACTACATTCCCCACGATTGTAGAGTAGGTTCAGATGGCAGAAGGATTATATCCAAGTTCATAATCATAGAGTCCATCCACTCTACTATTGAAGATGATCAAGCTCAGATTGAGAAGCTCTACTCTGGTCAAGCAGAATTGTCTGATATTCCCTCATCCTCTAACAGTGATTGGCACTTAATGGTTTATCAAATTCTCACTACATTTGAAAAATTGTCCAAAAGTGAGAATCGTGGAGTCCAATCTGGTGTTAAACAGAAGTCTGCTCAACCAAATGACCAAACACCTTAGGAGCAAGAGTTACTAAAGAATTCTGACGAGCTGGTTAAGAAGATATCTCTCATTGCTACAGAGGCAAAGATGTTATCAGAAGAAGGAGATAGTGTACTTCAAAACAGACTTCAAGCCACAATATCGGATATATCTCTCAAAATAAAAGAGAGAGATCAAATCTATCTGAAGTTTATCAATGATCAGAAGGAAGGAGCTCTGCAAATTCAGAAAGATAATACAGATCAAATCATGTCCCTCTCTGACAAGATTGACTTCCTCAAGCAGTCTCTCTCTCTACAGTTGGAGCTAAGTCAACAAGAACTCAAGATTGAAGTTAGCAACTCATCCTATCTGACAGAGTAGTTTATGACAAATGTCCAACAGCTTTCCAAACTGATTCATGACAAAAAAGGGAAGAAAAAGAGGTATTCAGAAAGAGCAAAGAGAAAAGAATGAAGGCTAAAGCAAAGAAGGAGAAGAAGAAGAAGAAGAAGAAGAAGCAGGTCAACATAACAGCAAGTATACCATCATCTGAGGGGGAGCCAAAGCAGAATCTGAAGAGCAAAGTAGAAAACAAAGAAGAAGAGCATACATCTGAGTCAGAGCATCATGAAGATGAAGAAATGAAGAATGCATCTCAGGGGGAGCAGCAACCAGAAGATCAAGAAGAAATGAAGTCACCATCCCAGGGGAGAAGGAGCAAGAAGATCAAGCAGATGAGTAGCAACAACAGAAGGGATCCAGAAGACACACATGAAGAAGAAGGTACATCTCTATATATAATAGTTAACTCTGGATCCAGAATTTAGGTTTACTATTCAGCTGTAATCAAATGCTTTTAATATATCATTCATATTACGCGCTCTAGCAATACAGTAGCTCACTGTATCTTAATATTCATTCATCTCATACATATGCACTTATTATTTTTATCATAATCAAATAGGGGGAGATTGTTAGGAATAAACATGTGAATGATATTCCTATTTATATAAATTTGATTATGATCTTAATGATTGAATATGCAAATATGTCTGCATTGAAATAAGCTATAAAGTTCTTGAATAGACAATAGGGAAATATGTACAAGGACTTAGACCAAAATGATCAAATATGTTAGGTTGATCCTACATGAATAAAACATCTTTGTAAAGTCCTTCAAAAGAACATCATGTATAAGAACTAAGTATAGAAAAATCAAGCTTGTTAGATTGATCTTACATGATGTAATAGATAGACTTGCTTGATCGTAGAGTACTGCACAAGCCTTAGAAGTCTGTCAGGAGAAACAAAGTATTCAGAGACTATCAAGGCAGAATCATAGAGCGTCAAGCCAGCCTAAGGATTGCAGAAACTAAGGCAGAATCGCAGAGTATCGATAAAGTGGCTATAGATCGTAGTCTGCCTTGGAGGGACTCACTCAGAATCGTAGAGTTGATTCAAGAACCTGCCAAGCCAAGTTAAGAATCGTAGACTACACTTGAAGTCATGGAGTCTACTGATCACATCAGAGGCAGAAATCATAGTCGAGCTAGATCAGGCAAGGACATCAAGTGTCAAAACAGAAATCGCGGTCTGATGTATAATCTACTCTCGAAATCATAGTGTCTATGGAACCGAAGCTAGATCGTAGTAAGCAGAACAACGTCTTCGATAAAGCCTATCAGTGCTCACAACGCCAAGGTAGAATCGTAGTGTTAACACGATTCTCAACACTTGAGCACTCCCAAAGCATCCAAAGAATGAAGCCTCTGATCGGAACTGTAAAAGATGAAATCTACCTAAAGGAAGCCAGAGGGCATTCACCAAATGACTTGCAAGTAAAAAGAAGATCAAAGCACCAATTTAATCAGCATCCTGATTGAGTAGTGAAGTCATTTTAGGGAAGTCTTCCACAAGTAATACAGTAGCCGTCAAGATAAGCAAAGGATAATGATCTTGGGTATAACCATGATCGTAGTGCTAGCCAAGTTAGAAGCAAAAATTGATGGGGTCTATAACAGAGACACTGGCCAACCTATACAGAATAGACACAGAAGATTAAACATGGGTCAGGCCATTGATGATATGTGAATGGGAGATCACAAGGAGAAAAAGACTGAGCATGACAAACCTGATAAGTCTTGAAGTTAAGGAAGGGCCAGAGTAATCAGACAAGTTGTCAGTACCTAATAAAATTCAAGGCAAGCAGAAGTGATGAAGCACTATACGAGTGGAGTAAGAGAGGTTCTACATTGCAAATCCAAAGAACACTCTCAGAATCGTAGTGT
Organism: Panax notoginseng; assembly: GCA_016801055.1. Classification (NCBI taxonomy): domain Eukaryota; kingdom Viridiplantae; phylum Streptophyta; class Magnoliopsida; order Apiales; family Araliaceae; genus Panax; species Panax notoginseng. The sequence continues at coordinate 121,209,199 of CM029012.1, forward strand.
TATCTCAATCAGTCAACGAGCAATATTCAACACACTAACTACGATCAAGTTCAAGGTCATCTGCATCAGAATCGTAGAGTTTAGTCATCTGAGTATTGAAGCCTTGGCAACGTCTCAATGCAAAGACTGACATTCAAACGTTAAAAGCGTCGATGGAGAAGGACAACTCCTGAAGTTCTGATCGAGGATTTAGAAAGAAGAAATAAAGGTGACTACTTGCCTGACACACTAAAGTGACATCTCTGATGGAGTAGGTGAAATAGTAGACTGCAGTGTCAGAAAAGTTAAAAAGGGGTTGTCATATCACATCTGCAGTTTGCACCAAATAACTCGAGATCTGTAAATCAATTCAAATAACTCCTAACGGCTATAATCCAACGGGAAGCTTATGAAAGGTTATTTAACAACAGAAGCTCAAAAGAACAAAATAAGTTATTGACTATACGAGTTCTACAGAGCAAAAATAGAATATGTCTCAATGGCAATGAGACTACGAAAGTAGAAGTGAAGCAAGCTAAGAGAAGAGCTTTAATAGAAAAAGGCTTTACTCAACAACAATGAGAATGTCATTAAGAATGTCAGCCAAGCTGAGAGCCGAGAAGGCCAAGATAATGGCATTCGAGAGATTGGCAGATCAGAAAGAAGATTTAAAGAACTAGTCTACGAATCACTATAAACCACTAAGAGCTAAAGAAGAACAAATACAGAACCAAGTCTATACATAAGACAACCAAGGTTCAGGGGATTCTAAGTGCCAGACGAAGCCGACCAAAGATGCAAAGACTTAGCAAACCTCATGTGGTGAAGGAGTGCAAGCTGAGATCAGAAAAGGACCAACCTCAAGATCAGCTGCACTAAGGAAGAAGTGATAAACTGCTAAGTACTCAAAGAGATCGAGCTTCATGAATAACTTAGCAGTATGTCCAATGGTGATCCAGTCTCGATGCAGAATACAAAGAGGATCACAACAAGCTGCCAAGAATCAAGGATGAACAAGCTTAAAGTCATCTTGGTAGCTCAACACCACCACCACCAACAACAACAACAAAAGCCAGGGCCAGAAGAGTCCTTGTCCAAGGGACTAAACTGAGTTCCAAGGCTGCATGTCTTGAAGAGTTCTTAGTGAATTGGAGTTCCAAGTCTGCTGGACTTGAAGAGTTCTTCGTGAACTGAAGTTCTAAGACTACTGACCTTGAAGGAATCTTAGTGATTCGGTGATGTAAAGACGTCCTTAGTGGAATCCCTGCTTGTTGAAGCAGAAAAGTGGATTAGGAGCTTGAGCCTCTGAACCACTTAAAATCCCTTGTGTCTTTTACATTATGTCATTTACATCATGTAGCTATAACTGCTATCAACATGATAACTACTTACAACTAAACTAACTCTAGACAAATGGTTAACATAACATATATGAAGGGGAACCTTAACTTATTCTGTTGTGTTTAAAATAATTCCTAAGTTTGTCATCTGTTATTTACTCAGCAATACAAACTAAAATAGAAAAGATTTTTGAAATTAAAAAGAATCTATTCAAACCCCCATTCTAGATCTATTGTGTGCCATCTAGGAACTAACATTCTTTATTGGGCTAGTTGAGCTCACCCTTTTCTTTTGTTTCCATTGTTCTTCTCAGGAGGTGAAAATGTAGCTGGGACTAGTCGGGGAGTGGAGTAGTGGTCCAAGATGGTTATTTTGGTAATCTTCACTATTTTGTAAAATAGTGTGACAAGAATTGTAATGAAGATTTTATTTGAGTTTAGATATTGTCTACGAGATAATATTTGTATTAAAACTCATAATGTATGTTTTGTCGTATTTTATATGACAATTAATGGTTGTATAAATGAAGTTGTATTTAAATTCTGTACCATGTATTTGGCGACTCAGAATGGGTTGTGTGGACCTATTTTGGGGGCGTCACAAGTGTGGTGGCATTGATGTTCAACAAATTCGATCAAAAGATAATCTAGCAGATTTGTTCACCTAAGCATTACCAACTATAATGTTTGAAGGATTGCGTCGCAATATTGGAATGCGACAGCTGAAGGACTTAAGGATACATTCATGAGGGGGAGCTAATACGCGCTACACTCTTTTTCCCTTAACCAAGGTTTTTTTCCCACTGGGTTTTTCCTGGTAAGGTTTTTAATGAGGCAGCTTTCAATGCGTATGGCTATACAATAGACATCCAATGGGGAGTATTATAAAATTATAATGGATGTCTAGATTCATTCTTCTTATCTTTGATTGTAATGATTTTGAAACTTCCATGTCCATTGAATTATGAAACTCATGACCTTTGAGTTTTGTAACCTCCTAGTATTGATGTTCTTATATCTATAAATAATAGCATTGTAAAGTGAATGAGATACATATGAAAATACAAGGAGAATGCTCTCTCTTTTCACTAATCATTGTTCTTAATATTAGTATTCTTTTATAATATTATATTTTTTTATGTTATACTATAATATTAATATGTTAATTATAGTTAGGGTTATAAATGGTAACCGAGAAATTCGATGTGGAAAAAATCGAATATTATTCGCATTCGTAAAAAAAATGGATATATCCATATTCGATTTAAAGGTATCCACAAATAAACGGATACACATACAGATATAAGAGTATTTGTATTTGTTTAACATCCGACCGTAAATATATCCGGCAGATAGCGAATATCTAAAATCCGATATTCAGATTCGTATCTGTAGTGGCAGAATTAGAACGTTTTTAAAGGGGGGTCAAAATACATTAGTAAAAAAAATTATTTATTGATGCTTGGAGTGCTTCTTTCGGCTGTACGACTGAGATGATACAACTTTATCCTGCGACTGCATAGTTTGAAAACGTCTCAAAATTTTGGTCAATGTCAAAATTTATGTATAAATATTATTTTTTATTTCATGTAGAAATACGTGAGAGGGATTCATGTAAAAATATTATTTTTTATATGAAAATATCAATTTTCTATATAGAACAAAGAAAATTAATCCAGAAATAAATCAACAAAGGGGAGAGTCTCTGAAGTAAATTAATAATGTTTAAAAATATAAAATATTTGTAGAAAATAATTTGGTAAATAAAGAACTTGATTGTTGTTATCATTCTTTAACCTCAAGTACCGACCTAGATTTGATTATGTTTTAAATTCTTTCATTTGAATTTCATTGTAAAATAAAATTTATTCTATTTTTTAATTTATGGAGCGCATGTAGAAAATTTTAGACTGCTATTATAAACTACTATTAGTATATATATATATATATATATATATATATATATATATATATATATATATATATATATATATATATATATATATATATATTGACTATTAATATATAGCATGTGCAGAATTTTGGCCCCCCTTGGTTCCGCCCATGCGTATCTATAATCGGAATCCATATCCGAATAACTTATATATATATATGTATATATATATATATATATATATATATATATGTGTGTGTGTGTGTGTGTGTGTGTGTGTGTGTGTGTGTGTGTGTATCTAAGTTATATATTAATTATATATACTAACTTACAAAAATATATCTATTAACTTGTTAAATATATATTAATAACTTACATTCATTAATTAATAACTTATATATATATATATATATATATATATATATATATATATATATATATATATATATATATATATATATATATATATATATATGATGATTCTAAAGTATATATCTCTTAAATAACATATCTTTATTAAAAATTTAAAATTATGTCATTTCAAAGATTCTTCTAAAAAACAAGTGGGGTCTCGGGGTGACATTTTTGTAAATTAAAGAAAAGCAAGTGAGACCACTATTTTTTAATATTATTTTGTTTTTTAAAAGAATTTTCAAAATGACATATATAATTTTAATAAATATATGTTATTTAATAAATGTATGTTATTTCAAAATGACATATATATATATATATATATATATATATATATATATATATATATATATATATATATATATATAGCAAGGATCAAGTGCATACCCCTTATCTTATTCATCCGTACTTACCCCCCTTTAGGCGACCGTTTCGGTCATACAACCATCGTCTATACTTTTAGCGACGCTATATGTTGTCTGTCGCTAAAAGTATAGACGACGGTTGTATGACCAAAACCGTCGCCTAAATGGGGTGAGCACGGGTGAATAAGATAAGGGGTATGCACTTATTCCGGACCGTATATATATATATCACTATCTCTTAAATAATACTCCTTTATCAAAACTACTTCGTTTTGGAGATTCTTTTAAAAAACAAGTGGAGTCGCATGTGATATTTTTGTAAATAAAAGGAAAGCAAGTGTGGCCACTCTATTTTAATATTATTTTATATTTTAAAAGAATATCCAAAACGACGTAGTTTTAATAAATGAGTGTTATTTATGAGAGAGTGCTATTTAAGAATGTTTTAGATCCGTCCTATATATATATATATATATATATATATATATATATATATATATATATATATATATATATATATATATATATATATATATATATTAACTTACAAAACTATAGTTATTAGCTTGTTACATATATATTAATAACTTACATATGTATATATTAACTTACAAAACTATAACTATTAGTTTGTTACATATATATTAATTACTTACGTTTATTAATTAATAATTTACATTCATTAATATCTAGTAATTAAATAAAATCTTAGTAATTTAGCAAGAGAAATATTAGTTTTAAAATTTGTCGGATACGAAAACGAATATTATTCTGAATACCGGATACTGATAATATTTTTAAAATTCGTCGGATACCAGATACGAATACAGATGCGGATTAATTTTTTTGGATACAGATACACTGGTATCCGGATCCGTATATATCCATTTACAACCCTAATTATAGCAATAATAGATTACTATGATGATTTTTATTTAAAAAATAAGATATAATATTTAACTAAAAATGTATAACTAATTATTAATGAAAAATTAAATAAATTTAAAAAATATACAATAATAATTCTTCATCTATTCATATCATATCATATAAACTATGAGAATAAATTACACAAGAATAGCTTGTAAAAGTAGTGAAACACCATCCAATACATCCCACATAGGAGAAAATCAATGGTAAATTTCATTCAACTACTTGAGGCTTACCCGATTTTCACATGACCACCTAAATTTATAAAGTCTAGACATAAAGACATAGTTTCGAGGTTAAATAAAAAATGGTTTTCCATCTAACTCATACAAAATTCATGCCCTTCTTTTTATTTTTCATTTTTGTTTTACACATTAAATTTTAGACTAAAATACACTTTGCACCTCAAAATTTATTGACATGTTAAGATTTGCACCCCAATCTTGTAAACGTGCCTACTTGTACCCCATACATTAACTTTTAAAATAATTATCACCCTCTTGACTCTTTTTCGGTTAAAAATGACCGGAAATTCTAGTCATCAAATTTTTTTAAGGGTAAAAATGATAAAATAGTTTAAAATAAACTAAAAATATTAAAAATGAGATTAATAAATAATTATGATATTAGAAACCTAACAACAAGCCTAAACTTTAACCACAACTTCTTAACTAAAATTTTAATCCCTTATTCTTAACTCTAATTAATCCAATCTAATATTTTAGAACAAAAATTTATCATTGTTATTCACCTTCTTCCTAATTGATCACCAAGAAGAAAAAAAAGAAAGAAATTGATATTTCCACAAGTGAAAATATTAGTTCCACAAGATACTTTCTCACATGAGTGTGAACCCCACTTTTTATTCATGAAATTTACTTATGGAAAAATATCAATTCCCAAAAAAGAAGAAGATCAAATTGCAATTGTTGCCACTTCCCATCATTTCAATCCACCATTCCTACAACCATCTCCATTCAATTATCACCATATTCGATCAATCCCACCATCACATAGCACCCACAAATACCTCTGTAACACCCCATTTCCGAAATAGAAAGAGAGGTTACGTACAAAACATAACAAAACGAAATGAAAGCTCTATGCCACAAAAGAATGGTCTCATAATGAATAAATATCATAAGAAAAACTATAATAAATGCCACACTGACTCAAACCATAATCTAAGGTAATTATTACAATTTCAAATAAACTGACATATCAAGCCTAAACAGAATATCTCTAAACCATTGGAATGATGGGAGCTCTCATCACACTTGTCCTTGATCCCCCTGATTACCTGCCGGGAGAAAAATACGGCATGAGCCAAATGCCCAGTACGAATATAGAATAAAAGAATAATGAAACGAAATAATTGACTCAATTAAATGAACTGAACTGAACTGAAACGAAACGAACTAAAACGAAATGAACAAAACTAATACAACGAAATAATAGGTTGAATCAAATGGCTTGGTGTTATTTCATATCGAGCCCAGAATAAAACAGAAATATACCTTGCCGCATAGGCAAGTCAAATAATTCCACACAGGCAAGTCACACACATTGGACCGCAAATCTAATGCATGTAAAATCGGAAGGTGTGTTTGGCACAAACATCACCAATCCGCAGAACAGAATAGAACCAAAAATTAGGGTCGACTAATATGCCTCCCACAACAAAACACCAAATGGCCAACTCCCACCGGAGCACAAAACGGATACACCGTGGACTGATCACACCGCCATGGAAGGTGTCATGCCTCGGTGCCAAGAGAACATGCCTGTGGTACCCCCACATGTGGTTATAGCTCAGGTATACCCTACGGTATATTCTAATAAAAATATCATGTCACAACACATGCGACACAATATCATTACAAAGGGTTCTAACGTGTATATGTTAAATTAAACGAATCATTAACACAAGTCTCCAAAATATACTAACATGTACATCACTATAAAAATCAAAATAAATATTAAACATAATAAACGAGTCCAAAGAGTACAAGTTATGATATTCTAAAGATCAAAATAAACCATCATATGAACTTCACTAAAATTAAGGTATCGAGACAATATTCGAAATCAAAACGAGAAGCAAAATGAACAAACTAAAATTAAAGAGTATCGCTGAATGAGTATGGAATCCGTACTTGTATTAAGTAATGTAATACCCAAAATTTAAATAAGATTATGCTAATCTCCTTCAAGTCGATCTAATAAAATAAAATAAAATTTTATTATAAATCTAACCATTAATAACATAATATTATTTAATTTATTATTAAGTAAATTTATAATTTTATCATTAGAATTAATTAATTAGTATACAAAATTTTCAATTTGTATAAATAACATAGATTAATTAATGTAATATGTGAAACCCCAGATTTTATGAATAAATATTTAATTTTTCTCGAAATAATTTTTTTATATTATTGTGTGGATTTGATATAATAGTTATGGGTAGTATTTATAAATTTTGCAAAGTATGCAAGTTGTCATATTATATTCGATTGGTCAGAGAATATTCTTTTTGTCGGGGAATATCCGTACGACGGTACAATTATTGGTGGACCCCACAACGGAATTATTGTCGGATTGAGAAAACGACAAAAATACTTTATAAAAATAACGACGGAAGTTTTACCGTTGATACTGTTGAACTACTCGGTAGTAAAAGTACAGTAATACGCGTGGTTGCATAGTAGCACACGGTATTGATTATTGATGCTTATGTGAGAAGTCACTCAGTTTGATTCAATTATTGTCAGTTAATAATATGAATTATTTAGCGATAATGACGTTTTGTTTTATTCGTATTATTAACGTAATAAAACAGAAACATCTTTTTATATAAAACAGAATACTTTATTAAAGTTATTCTATAAATAGAATATATTATATTTTATTTAAAAGATTTTTCTTTAAATATGGACCGTCAGATTAAAGTAATCAATCTGGACCGTTCATGGATTAGTTACTATGCATTCTATTTTTCTATAAATAGCAGCTCATTCCTTCATTATTTCTTACTAATTCACTGAACTCTAGAGAGAGAAGCTATAGAGAGAAACTATAAAGAGAGAGAAGAAGAGTATCTGCTACTTAACTACTTCCTTACTTCAGCTCTTCTTTAAAACGGTAAGGGGTGTTATTCTTTCTTATTCATGAAGAGAACTGTTGTTATTCCATTTCTTATTATTCTGTTGGAATAACCTGTATACGCGGTCTACCCTATACTTGGTGACATTCTTCTATTATTCTGTTGGAACATCCTGTCTGTGTGTTTTACACCGGACCTGGTTCCGTCTTGTTATTATTCTGTTGGAACATCCTGTCTGTGTGTTTTACACCGGACCTGGTTCCATTATTTATTATTCTGTCGGAATATCCTGTCTGTGCGTTTACGCCGGACCTGGTTCCATTATTTATTATTCTCTCGGAATATCCTGTCTGTGCGTTTACGCCGGACCTGGTTCCATTATTTATTATTCTGTCGGAATATCCTGTCTGTGCGTTTACGCCGGACCTGGTTCCATTATTTATTATTCTGTTGAAATAACCTGTCTGTGCGGTCTATCGCATGCATGGTGATTTCTTTTGTTATTCCATTCTTTATTGTACTCAGTTGGTTAAGTTTTGACTTCTATACTCCATAAAATTTGTGGAATATCCTTGATAATTGCGTTTCATCCAGTATTTTTTCATGAAAATATTCTTCTAAGTATTCTTGAATTTTACTCCACAAAGCAGTATCATGTTGACAATTTGGACGTTGTTAATTCTTGGATAAATTAATTCTTGAACTTGTTTTATTGAATTCTTATATCATTGTCATCATCCTCATGTTTATAAAATGTTGAAAGTCATCTGTGGCCTGTAGTGCATAGATGGACTTGGTATGATTATGACCAGGGATTATTCGGTATAATCATGACCGTAATGTTACAAATGATGTGGTAAAAGTCCTCATTGGCCCGTAGTGCATTGATGGACAGTTGTTGGCATGATCATGACCATTGATGAATACACAAATATCCTTGGCCCGTAGTGCATGGAATTTGTGGTCGTGACCCTAACGAATATCCTTGGCCGTAGTGCAGGGATGATGTGAATTATTTATTAAGCTGAGTCTCAGCGATAAAAGTGATGAAAAACTTTTCAAATCATAAAAGATAGTAGAGTTTATTTTCTACTTGACTCTTTTAATGGATTGCTTGTTCCACTGCAGTTAAACTTGATGTCTATTATATTTTATCAGTTTAACATTGTTGAAGGCTAATGATAATTTATTCTGCATTATCTTAGTCATAATATTTCTTACTGGGCTAGTTGAGCTCACCCTTTCTTTCACTGTTCTCTTCAGGAAATGAGAACGTAGCTGGGACAAGTCGGAGAACGGAGTGATGGTTCGAATGATAGTATTAGTTAGTAGTCCTCACTATTCTATGTAATAGCGTGTTAATAAATGTAATGAGGACTCCTTTTGAGTATGAATACTCTCTAGAAGATAATATTTGTATTCAAACTCACAGTTTATGTTTTGTCGTATTGTACACGACAGTTGTATTAGTAAGTTGTATTTGTATTCTGTACCATATAAGTGGCGACCCAAGATGGGTGATGTATACCTAATTTTGGGGGCGTCACAGTTGGTATCAGAGCTTAGGGATATGATCCATGGCTAGGATGTGAGAATGGAACTAGGAGGGGAGAGACGGGGAATTCCTTCGCTAGTATGACCTACCTAAGTTTATTTGGTATTTAATTGGTCGGTCAAAGTATATGGATAATATGTTATATGTTAATTAACCCTTGTTTTGTTGCAGTATTTGCAAATGGCATCCGAAAATATTGAGATAAACAATGAAGCACATGAGACCATTGAATCACCAACGATCAATGCTCAGGGTAATGTGCAACCAGAGGACAATAATCCTCATGAAAATAATAACATCGATGAAATGGTGAATGATGAGATGGTCAGAGGCTTTATGCAATTCATGCAACAACAAAATAACTCTCGGTTGGTCACCGCTAAGCAATTCAAGGAGCTGGGACCACCGGAGTTTTTGGGAAAGCCAGAACCACTTAAGGCGGAGACATGGTTAAAGCAGATCACCAAGATATTTGATGTCTTGGGATGCTCCGAGGAGCAAAAGATTCCCTTTGCCACCTTTATGTTACGTGAAGAGGCAGATTACTGGTGGGAATCTGTAAAACGTACCCAGCCTGACGCACTCAAGATGTCTTGGGAGAAGTTCCAAGAGATGTTCAATGACAAGTACTTTCCCGAAAGCATTCGTCACATGAAGGAGGTGGAGTTCATCAAGTTAGAGCAAAACAACATGACCGTGTCGCAGTACGAAGCCAAGTTTGCCAAGTTGTCCCGGTTTGCGTCCCACTTGGTGGATAATGAAGAGCGAATGACGCGAATGTTTTTGCGAGGTTTGAAACCTGAGATACGTCAACATCTTATTTCTCATAAACTGTGTTTGTATTCAGATGTTGTGAATAGGGCTCAGTTAGTGGAGCGCGATAACGAGTCAACACAACCAAAAGAGAGCAGTCGGCAAAATGATAATACCAGTGAAAGCAGTCATCGAAGCGGTGACAACAAGCGTGGAGGGAATCAACAGGCCAGAAATGATAACCACTTCAGTGGTAATCATGGTCAAAACAATAAGAATGGTCATTTCAAGAAGAGGAGATTCAACAATGATGGAAAGACGTCAGCACCAGCACCCGTTGTTAAGGACGGAGAACGACCACCTATCATATGTTTCAAATGCGGAGGGGAGGGGCACATCAGTCCAAACTGCGCAATGCCATCCAAAGCATGCTATAATTGTGGAAGAGAAGGTCACTTAGCCCGATTTTGTCGTTCACCGAAGACAAGTTCAGATAGGATGGAGTCACCAAAGACCGTCCCAGAAAAGCCAAAGCCAGTAGTTTAAGAGAGAGTATTTTTTTTTTCGTGACGAGGAACCTGAATAAAATTATCACGGGTATGTTAGTCATAAACTCTTGCGAAGTCTATACCGTGTTAGATACCGGTTCTACTCACTCTTTTATTTCACCTAGTTGTGTTAAATGTTTGAAGTTAACTCCGGAGAACTTAGACTTTGATATGTCTGTTTAAACTCAGTTGGGAGAAACCTTCGTTACCTCTACTATTTATAAATCTTGTTCAAATCAACACTTTCAAGTTACCTGTCGATCTTATCTCTTTGAAAATACTTGCCTTTGATGTGATTTTTTTGAAACGATTGGTTCACTACTCATCATGCTTCTCGTAAGGTTGTTAGCTTTCATACTCCTAACCAACCTGTTATGCAAATTCAAAGTAACCAAACCACTAAAGTCAATCATTGTCATATCAAGCCATAAGTAAAAATCCCCGTTCCTTTCGCTGTTGACTTCCTGGTGTGGAATGCACCGAAGCTAGACTTTCCGTAGGAGACGTTGTAAATGACGATGGCAAGTTGATAGGTATCAATGTGACGTGTTATCCAAGTCTTGGATGAGGGTCACAGTTTTGAACGATATTTCTATTGTTAATAAATTTCTTGACGTATTCTTGAAGACTTCTTAGCCTACCCCAGAGCGTAAAATTGAATTTTGTATTGACCCCAGTACAAAACCCATTTCTTAAACCCTCAAATATTTCTTCAACTAAAACGAACGTATTATGAGCCAAAGACGTTGGCTCGAGCTGTTGAAGATTATGATCATATCATTCAATAACATCGTGGAAAAGTGAACGTGGTAGCTGACGCGTTGTGTAGAAGATCGTATACGGTTACAAGTGCGAATATTCGAACCCACGTGAAGATAACGAATATACGATTAAAATCGACTTTGATCGATAAAGTTAAAGCCGCTCAAGCTACATACTAAGAGCTGATAAATGTGAAGAAGAAGGTTCAAGAGGGCGTTATTCTAGAAGCAAGAATCGACGAAGAGAGGAAATCTCAACTCTCGATTTAATTGGCCCATTTGAAATCCTCGATGAAGTAGGAACTATGGCCTATAGACTCGTTTTACCGCTAAGTATGTTGCGTGTTCAGAATATTTTTTTTTCGTATCGATGTTACGTAAATATGTGGACGACCCGAACCGCATTATTAATTTAGAACCGGACGAAATAGCGAAAGATTTAACGTATGAGGAGATACGTGTTAACATCTTGGATAAGAAGGATCATATTCGATGCTTAAAGGTTATACCTCAAGAGTTAGAATTTGAAGTGAAGTCAAGGTATCCTCACATGTTCGGCATACCAAGTACGTACGTAAATTTCGATGTTCGGCATACCAAGTACGTACATAAATTTCGAGGGCGAAATTCCGTAAGGAGGGGAGATTGTGAAACCCCAGATTTTATGAATAAATATTTAATTTTTCTCGAAATAATTTTTTTATATTATTGTGTGGATTTGATATAATAGTTATGGGTAGTATTTATAAATTTTGCAAAGTATGCAAGTTGTCATATTATATTCGATTGGTCAGAGAATATTCTTTTTGTCGGGGAATATCCGTACGACGGTACAATTATTGGTGGACCCCACAACGGAATTATTGTCGGATTGAGAAAACGACAAAAATACTTTATAAAAATAACGGCGGAAGTTTTACCGTTGATACGTTGAACTACTCGGTAGTAAAAGTACAGTAATACGCGTGATTGCATAGTAGCACACGGTATTGATTATTGATGCTTATGTGAGAAGTCACTCAGTTTGATTCAATTATTGTCAGTTAATAATATGAATTATTTAGCGATAATGACGTTTTGTTTTATTCGTATTATTAACGTAATAAAACAGAAACATCTTTTTATATAAAACAGAATACTTTATTAAAGTTATTCTATAAATAGAATATATTATATTTTATTTAAAAGATTTTTCTTTAAATATGGACCGTCAGATTAAAGTAATCAATCTGGACCGTTCATGGATTAGTTACTATGCATTCTATTTTTCTATAAATAGCAGCTCATTCCTTCATTATTTCTTACGAATTCACTGAACTCTAGAGAGAGAAGCTATAGAGAGAAACTATAAAGAGAGAGAAGAAGAGTATCTGCTACTTAACTACTTCCTTACTTCAGCTCTTCTTTAAAACGGTAAGGGGTGTTATTCTTTCTTATTCATGAAGAGAACTGTTGTTATTCCATTTCTTATTATTCTGTTGGAATAACCTGTATACGCGGTCTACCCTATACTTGGTGACATTCTTCTATTATTCTGTTGGAACATCCTGTCTGTGTGTTTTACACCGGACCTGGTTCCGTCTTGTTATTATTCTGTTGGAACATCCTGTCTATGTGTTTTACACCGGACCTGGTTCCATTATTTATTATTCTGTCGGAATATCCTGTCTGTGCGTTTACGCCGGACCTGGTTCCATTATTTATTATTCTGTCGGAATATCCTGTCTGTGCGTTTACGCCGGACCTGGTTCCATTATTTATTATTCTGTTGGAATAACCTGTCTGTGCGATCTATCGCATGCATGGTGATTTCTTTTGTTATTCCATTCTTTATTGTACTCAGTTGGTTAAGTTTTGACTTCTATACTCCATAAAATTTGTGGAATATCCTTGATAATTGCGTTTCATCCAGTATTTTTTCATGAAAATATTCTTCTAAGTATTCTTGAATTTTACTCCACAAAGCAGTATCATGTTGACAATTTGGACGTTGTTAATTCTTGGATAAATTAATTCTTGAACTTGTTTTATTGAATTCTTATATCATTGTCATCATCCTCATGTTTATAAAATGTTGAAAGTCATCTGTGGCCTGTAGTGCATAGATGGACTTGGTATGATTATGACCAGGGATTATTCGGTATAATCATGACCGTAATGTTACAAATGATGTGGTAAAAGTCCTCATTGGCCCGTAGTGCATTGATGGACAGTTGTTGGCATGATCATGACCATTGATGAATACACAAATATCCTTGGCCCGTAGTGCATGGAATTTGTGGTCGTGACCCTAACGAATATCCTTGGCCGTAGTGCAGGGATGATGTGAATTATTTATTAAGCTGAGTCTCAGCGATAAAAGTGATGAAAAACTTTTCAAATCATAAAAGATAGTAGAGTTTATTTTCTACTTGACTCTTTTAATGGATTTCTTGTTCCACTGCAGTTAAACTTGATGTCTATTATATTTTATCAGTTTAACATTGTTGAAGGCTAATGATAATTTATTCTGCATTATCTTAGTCATAATATTTCTTACTGGGCTAGTTGAGCTCACCCTTTCTTTCACTGTTCTCTTCAGGAAATGAGAACGTAGCTGGGGCAAGTCGGGGAACGGAGTGATGGTTCGAATGATAGTATTAGTTAGTAGTCCTCACTATTCTATGTAATAGCGTGTTAATAAATGTAATGAGGACTCCTTTTGAGTATGAATACTCTCTAGAAGATAATATTTGTATTCAAACTCACAGTTTATGTTTTGTCGTATTGTACACGACAGTTGTATTAGTAAGTTGTATTTGTATTCTGTACCATGTAAGTGGCGACCCAAGATGGGTGATGTATACCTAATTTTGGGGGCGTCACATAATATATATATATATATATATATATATATATATATATATATATATATATATATATATATATATATATATATATATACAATCCTTGATAACTCATTAAGTGTACTGATCATCTATGCAAGAAAAAAAACTATTATACATATACTGTTAATCATTAGATACTTGCTTGATAAGGAATAAAATTGTTTCTTCTCTCTTCGCAGCGCAACCGCTAACTTCTTTTTCTTTTCTTTCTAATTCGTATCACATGTATAATTAGGTTTTAATATTTATTTATTATTTATCTTATTAATTCTCCTAATTATAATTGGGTTAATATTACCCATATATAAATTAAATTAAATTAGTTTTAAAATCCAATTTTACCAAATTAATTTATCCACTATTTATTACTATTTGTTAATCCACATAAATTAAATGACTAATTTGACCCAAATAAATGACAAAGTCCAATTAATATATTAAAAATAGATAAATAAATTTATATGATATTTATTATTATTATTATTATTATTATTATTATTATTATTATTATTATTATTATTAGTATTATTATTATTATTTGTGGGTATTACATTACCTACCCCTTAAAAAGGATTTCGTCCCCGGAATCAAAAGAATAGAACGTACCTAATTATAAAAAAGATGCGGATACTCCGCTCGAATAGACTCATCCATCTCCCAAGTGGCTTCCCGCTCCGAATGATTCCTCCATAAAACCTTAACAAATGGAATAGTCTTCCTCCTCATAATCCTTTCTTGACGATCCAAAATCGCCTCAACTTGCTCCTCACAAGTAAGATCCTCCTGAATCTTATCGAATGGATATTGCACCACGTGCAGCGGATGATAATGATAACTCCTCAACACCGACACATGGAACACATTGTGCACATGAGTTAGTTGTGGAGGCAAAGCTAACCGATATGAAACTTCACCAACCCTCTTCAAAATCTCAAATGGGCCAATATAACGTGAACTAAATTTCCCTTTCAACCCAAATCGCCGAATGCCCTTCCATGGAGAAACTTTTAGAAACACATGCTCACCAGGTTCAAACTCTAAAATCTTTTTGTGCTTATCAACATAACACTTCTGCCATGATCAAGCCGACTTCAATTTTTCCTTAGCCACCGCTACCTTCTCCGTAGTGATTTGAACTAATTGAGGTCCTTCTATGGCCCTTTCGCCAACCTCATCCCAACAAGTCGGTGCCCGACACTTTCTACCATACAACGCCTCAAAAGGAGCCATTCCAATACTTGCATGCCAGCTGTTGTTATAAGCAAACTCAACTAGGCTCAAGTAATCATCCCAATTACCCGACCACTCAAGTGCACAAGACCTTAACATGTCCTTCAACGTCTGAATAGTCCTTTCGGATTGCCCATCAGTTTGTGGATGGAAAGAAGTACTAAAGTTGAGCCGAGTACCCTAAGCTCGTTGAAACCCTTTCCAAAATTATGAAGTAAATCGTGGGTCCCGATCTGAAACAATAGACACCGGAGTACCATGAAGTCTAACAATCTCCTGCTGAAAGATTTGTGCCAACCTATCTACTGAGTAACCCTCATGGATAGCCAAGAAGTGTGCCGATTTGGTCAGTCGATCCACCACTACCCAAATGGCATCATTCTTCCTGAAAGTCTTTGGTAAACCAGTCACAAAATCCATCGTGATATCCTCCCACTTCCACACTGGAATGTCTAACTGTTGCAGTAAACCACTAGCTCATTGATGTTTTATCTTCACTTGTTGACAAGTGAAGAACTTCCCAACATATTCAGCCACGTCTCGTTTCATCCCATTCCACCAAAAACTCTTCTTCAAATCCTTATACATCTTCGTAGAACCTGGATGAATAGAAAATGGCGAACTATGAGCCTCAGCCAACACCGCCTTTCGAATGATTGGATCCGACGGTACACACAACCGCTCACCCAACCAAATCACCCTGTGATCATCAATACGAAACTCGGGCTACTTGCCCTCCTCTAGATTATGCGTCATACTCCACAATTCCCCATCTTCTTTTTTAGCTTCTTTAACTCACGAGATAAGAGAGGGCTCCACTCTCATACTTGCCAAATGCCCATTTGAACCTTGCACATACGACTCCAACTCGAGCCGCTCCATATCCTAAATAAGCTGAGGTTGTGTAATAAGGGCTGCTACACTCCCATAACTCTTTCGGCTAAGAGCATCTACTACTACATTTGCCTTCCCCGGGTGATACTGAATTCTAGTATCATAATCTTTTAAAATCTCCAACCAATGCCTCTGCCTCATGTTGAGCTCCTTCTGAGTGAAAATGTATTTAAGACTTTTATGATCAATGAAGATATCACAAGTCTCTCCATACAAATAATGCTTCCAAATCATGAGTGGGGTAGTTCACCTCATAAGGTTTAAGAAGCCTAAAAGCATAAGCAATCACCTTACCATGTTACATTAAAACACACCCCAAGCCTTTCTTAAAAGCATCACTATAAATCTGGTAACCTCCTGTCCGTGATGGTAATGCAAGTATAGGAGCTGTCACAAGTCATTTCTTCAACTCCTCGAAACTTTTCTTATGCTCCTCATTCCACATAAACTTTGTGCCCTTTCTCATCAACTGAGTAAATGGTAAAGCAAGCAAAGAAAACCCTTCCACAAACCGCCTATAATACCCTGCCAAACCCAAGAAACTCCTAATCTCTATCACCGTAGTAGGTCTCGGCCATTTAGTGATAGCCTCAACCTTCGCAGGATCCACCTTAATGCCTTCAGCAGAAACAACGTGACCCAAAAATGCAACCTGCTCCAACCAAAACTCGCATTTTGAGAATTTAACATACAATTTCTCTTTTTGCAAAACCCCCAACACTGTGCGAAGATGCTCCTCATGCTCTTCCTTAGACTTGGAGTAAACCAAAATGTCCTTAATGAAGACAATAACAAATTGGTCCAAATACTCCCTAAAAACCCGATTCATCAAATCCATAAACATCGCCGGAGTGTTAGTTAAACCGAATGGCATCACAAGAAACTCGTAATTCCCATATCGAGTACGAAAAGTTGTCTTAGGGATATCCTCATCCCTCACCCTCAACTGATGATAACCCAACCTCAAGTCTATCTTCAAAAAATACTTTGCCCCCTGAAGTTGGTAAAACAAGTCATCAATCCTCGGTAATGGATACCGATTTCTGATGGTAATCTTGTTTAACTCCCTATAGTCTATGCACAACCTCATAGACCCATCTTTCTTCTTCACAAACAACCAGAGCACCCCACGGTGAAACACTCCGTCGAATCACACCACGATCTAATAGTTCCTGCAATTGATCCTTC
Source organism: Panax notoginseng (assembly GCA_016801055.1). Classification (NCBI taxonomy): domain Eukaryota; kingdom Viridiplantae; phylum Streptophyta; class Magnoliopsida; order Apiales; family Araliaceae; genus Panax; species Panax notoginseng. The sequence goes on from CM029012.1 coordinate 121,227,047, forward strand.
AACTCCTACAACTCTAACGTTGCCATCCTATACAGCGCCTTAGAGATAGGCTCTACACCAAGAACAAGCTCAATAGCAAACTTCACTTCTCGCTGCGGTGGCAACCTTGACAACTCCTCAGGAAATACATCGGGAAAGTCACGAACAACTGAAAAATCCTCAATATGAGACTCACCCTTAGAGGTATCCTTCACAAACACTAAATACCCCTCACAACCCTTTGCCACTAACTTCCCAGCCTTCAAAGCTAAAATTAACTTCACCACTCTACTCGGTTGTGAACCCTAAAACACGAATTCTGGAGACCTCACATCTCCAAATATAACCTTCTTCGACTGATAATCGATAGTGGCCTGATGCTTATCTAAACAGTTCATCCCAAGAATGACATCAAAATCGTGCATACACATCGAAAGAAGATTGGTGCTACGAATCTTATCCCCAAAATTGATCGAACACCCTTGATACAAATTAGAGATAACAACAGAAGTCCCCATCGGAGTAGCAATAGACATAACGGAATCGAAGGACTGAGATGGCACACCCAGGTGCCGAACAAAAGACTAAGCAACAATAGAATGAGTAGAACTCGTATCAAACAAAATAAAAGCCTCACGATTGCCAACTAAAAGAGTGCCACAAACAGTACATGGTGCACTTGTCGCCTGGTTATATGTCAAGGCAAACACTCAACCACCCTGACCTCCATTATCACCATTATCACCACCTCCACCATTACCACGTGGTCTAGTACAATCTCTAGCCATATGACCCATCTGTCCACACAAGAAGCATGCACATGTGACTCTATGACACTGTCTCCTTGGATGATTAGCCCCACAAGTAGCACAAGGAGCTATCGGAATAAGATTTGGGTTACCCCCACCAGCTGGTCCCGGATAACGACCCTGATTTTGCCCCTGCTGACTATTCTACCACTGTTAACGATTCTGACCATGCCAAGGTAGCTGAAGCTGACGATTCTGCCCTTGTTGAGGCAACTGCTGATAACCCCTGTTTTGATTCTGACAACGCCACTGCCCCTGCTGGCCACCACGATTCCTGTTCCACTGACCACCCTGATTTTTCCCATGTTGACCTAAAGTTTAACCCTACTGGTCTTCTCTGTCCCTCTTTTGACTCCCTTCCAATTTAGAAGACCGAAAGTCCTGTCGCTCCATCTCATTATTCTTGGCCGCATTGGCCACTACTAACACATATGCAAACTTGGTGTTAATGAGATGTTGCCGATACATATAATGAATTCGCCACTTGAACTTCTCCGCCTGTTCCGCTGTAGTCCCTGCAAAAGTTCTCGCAAAGCCTGCCAACCTGGTGAACCTCGTCATAAAATATGTGATGAACTCATCATCTTTTTTTCGAATAGACAGATACTCTCTGGCATATGCCTCTTTATCAGCAGCTGGAAAATACTGTTGATAAAAGACCTCACAAAACTCTGCCCAGCTAAGTGCCTCAGCATAACCATCACCCTTTGTTACTTTCATAGCCTTCCACCACCTCTACGCATCCCCTTCCAGCTTGTAAATAGCAAGAAACACTTTCTGATTATCTGAGCACCCCAACACATCAAAAATTTTCTCTAGGTGGGCAATCCAATTCTTTGCATCAATTGGAGTCGGAGAGGAACTGAATGACTGTGGTTTCTACTTTTGAAACCTCTCCAACCATACAAACATCGAAATCACCGACTGATCATGACCATCTACATTCCCTTCCACTTCGTTTGCACGCGGACTATTATTTCACGGATTCCCTTGTTCAGGAATTTCTGGTGGTGGCTGCTGCATTGCCTGTACAACCTGTGCCACCAACTGAGGTAAAGCCTGATTCACCAAGGTAGCCAATTGAGCTTTAATCTGATCATTAGGTTGCTCATTGGGCTGATCCTCACCTCTTCCCCTATTGTTACCTCGCCTCCCAACAACTTTAGCGGATCTACGAGCCATCTAAGAAAGAGATCACGAATACAAACAAAGTAGATTAAAGACAAATTCGAATATAGCTGATATGATAGCTGAATAGAAAATCAAACGGAATAGAAACCTAACCCAGAAGTCTACCCATAACTCACAGGTCAAACCTAAATAAGTTTTCTACAAGAAAGAACCTAAGTTCTGATACCAACTCTGTAACACCCCCTTTTCGAAATAGAAAGAGAGGTTACGTACAAAACATAACAAAACGAAATGAAAGCTCTATGTCATAAAAGAATGGTCTCATAATGAATAAGTATCACAAGACAAACTATAATAAATGTCACAATGGCTCAAACCATAATCAAAGGTAATTATTACAATTTCAAATAAACTGACATATCAAGTCTATACATAATATCTCTAAACCATTAGAATGATGGGAGCTCTCATCACACTTACCCTTGATCCTCCTGATTACGTGTCAGAAGAAAAACACAGCATGAGCCAAATGCCCAGTACGAATATAGAATAAAAGAATAATAAAACAAAATAATTGACTCAATTAAATGAACTGAACTGAAACGAAATGAACTGAAACGAAACGAACAAAACTAATACAACAAAATAATAAGCTGAACCAAATGGATGGGTGTTATTTCATACCGAGCTCAGAACAAAATAGAAATATACCTTGCTACACAGGCAAGTCAAATAATGTCACACAAGTAAATCAAATAATGACACACAGTCAAGTCACACACATTGGATCGCAAATCCAATGAATGTAAAATCAGAAGGTGTGTTTGGCACAAACATCGCTAATCCGCAGAACAAAATAGAACAAAAAACTAGGGTCGACCCATACGCCTCCCACAACAAAATACCAAATGGCCAACTCCCACCGGAGCACAAAACGAATACGCCGTGGACTGATCACACCGCTACGGAAGGTGTTATGCCTCGGTGCCAAGAGGACATGCCTGTGGTACCCCCACAGGTGGTTATAGCTCAAGTATACCCTACGGTATATTCTAACAAAAATATCGCGTCACAACACATGCGACACAATATCAACACAAAGGGTTCTAACGTGTACATGTTAAATCAAATGAATCATTAACACAGGTCTCCAAAATATACTAACATGTACATCACTACAAAATTTGAAATAAATATTAAACATAATAAACGAGTCCAAAGAGTACAAGTTATGATTGATGAGTGAGTTTTATACTCATAATTGAGTGCGTTTGAACGTAATCTTTTGGATGTTTTTAAGTGTTTATGTCTATTCATGCATGTTTTAGGTAATTTTGTAGGAATTGGGACAAAAATTATTTGGATCGACGTTTGGGGTGGCTAGATGCGGGTTTTCGGCATGACATTTACACATCAGTCACTTCAGAGCCAATTTGAGTATTGCTCGGGACCTTATTTCAAAAAACTTAAAGAATGAAAGTTGTAGAACTACGTCTCCTCTTTCCGGATCATCTAGAATCATCAAAATCGGAGGTCAGAAGAAGAAGTTATGGCCATTTTTTCAAAGGATGTCAGAGTAGAAAATGTCAGAACATGGGACCAGCGCCGAGGCGCCCAAAATAGGCCTATGCCCAGCGCCGGGGCGCTGGGGAGCAATGGTTGAGCGTTAAGCCCAGCGCTGGGGCACTGGGGAAGGGCTTGGTGATGGCTTGGACACGTTTTTGGGCGAATTTTGACACCTTTTTGACTCCAAATTGGATTGGGTTTGTTCCTAAGCTAAAAATTAGACTTGTAACCTATAAATACATGATGTAAGGCATAAAATAAAGAGGGGTGACATAGATTAGATTAGAGATACACTCCATTAGATTAGACATTAACCATAGTTCTTATTAATTTTGGAGATTGAAGCAACTTGAAGATCATTGAAGATCAAGAGCAGGAGCAAGATGGGAGCATCAGATTTGCTAACAACAGATTCTATTCTCTTCTCTTATCATACTTTTATCTTTTAATGTCTATTCAGTTGTGAATTCTTGGTTTCAATTCATTAATTATGAACTAACTCTTTTATTAAGATTTCAATTGAACCTTTTATGTCTATAAATTAGTTATTTAATTTATTCTAATTATTTATGTTGAGGTGAATTGTTTATCTTGTCTTGCGCTTATTGATTAATTATCTGATCAGTAATTACCTTGCTACTCTAGAAGGAATTGGAAGAGGAATTGAATGGAAATATCTGTTCACCGCATGTAACACATAAAGAATTGGAATTGAAGGAGTTTAATTCAATTGTTTTGCATAGGAATATAGCTGGATTAAATAGAAGTCAATTGCTCACTTGGAAAAGGACTTTTGGCATTTGAGAATTCCTGTTAACAATTCAGTAGACATAATAATTGGGATAATTGGATAATTGATTTATAGTTCATAATTGGGGATATTGAAGTCTTAATCTTTATTTATTTGAATTAATTTTAGAGTAATCTAATTTTAATTGATTAATTTAGTTTTCTTAATTAGAAAAATCACAATTTATGGTTGTTTAAATAAAATTAATTTGGTTAAGAGTTAGTACTTGGTAATTTTTATTAAATAATTCCTCGTGGGAATGATACTTTTCTTATCACTTTATTACTTGTTGACCGTGTATACTTGCACGTATATTTTGATTGTGAAATCGATCAACAAGTTTTTGGCGCCGTTGCCGGGGAATTAATTTAATAATTATTTACCAATATTAATTTCAATTAAATTAGTCTTAATTTAAATATTTTTATTTTTATTTTTAATTCTCTTCCTATATTTCTCTCTTTTCAGGTACCATGGATGAGTTTGAGTATCAATGGCCATACACGTTCTTGGCTCAACCAAGGGAAACAGGGATTGATGGACTTAATACATCTTCTATAGAGGCAACTTCAAAGACGTTGGAGGTTTGCGCAACCATACAGAGTCGAAGGATGGCAAGAATGACTCAGCCAAGGGGAGAGGAGATTGACAGACTCGAGAAACTTTCTGCATTGTCAGCACAGATGGAGACACTTTCGAGGATGTTTGAAGCTTTTAAAGCTCAATGTCGTCAAAGTGTGGCGATTACTTGTGATTATTGTGCTAGAAATCATATGAGTCATCAATGCGCCATCAGTTTCGAGCCGGTACAGTACGGTGGTGATTACCCCAATAATTATGTCTATCCTAACAAATATTATCAGGATTAGGGGTATCACCCGAATTTTTCATGGAGCCATACTCATCAAGATTAATTTTATGCTCCAAGTCCAACATACCCACCGGATTTCTCGTGTCCACCTCTACTATAACAGGAAGAACATTCAAATTTGGAGGAAGTTTTGTCCAAGTACCTAGCTTCATGTGAGGAGAGGAGGAGTAATCAAGAGATATTGAGTCAAAATTTTACGAACCAAACAGAACAACTAACCAATGCCTCAAACATTTGTCCTCAATACCCTTGGCTCTATGACATGAATTTCGAGACTGATGGTGAGCCCAAACCAAATCTGCAACCGGATGTGCCAAATGATATAGATGTTGAAAGAGAGGAAAGACTTGGAGACCAAGAAAAGGAGATCGGCAAAGATCTAACTTTGAGTACCAACGAAGATGAACCGATTTCATTAGTGTCCCATGTACCTTCTCCACCAAAGTTCAAGAATTCGGGCAATTTTGCAAAACCATGCCCAATTGGCAGTCATGTCGTCGGCAAAGCTCTTTGTGACATAAGAGCTAGTACAGTTATGGAGTCATGGTGGGATGAAAAGGAGAAGATAGAGGAAGACTCCATTATGTTTATTAAGCTTCAATGCCCCAATCTAATCATAGACATAATGGAGAAAATACCTAGTTGTTGGACGTTCTTAATAGGGAACCTATCTACAAAGAGCATGCTAGGTGACTTCAATTCAAGGGTTTTTACGAATGGGAACCTCCCAAAATAGACATTGCTTCTGATGGATGGAGGGTTCCTCAATTTTCGTAGGGGAATTGGATAGAGAATTGAAGAAGTCAAGCTGAAACTATAAAACAAGCGCTTATTGGGAGGCAACCCAAGTTTAATTTTTAATTTTTAGTTTTTATTAGGTTTTATATTAGTAGTTTTAAATTTGCATTTATTTAGAATTTAATAAAATTTCTTCTATCATGGTTTACAGGTTATTCAAGTCTAATTCAAGTGTGGTGCCCAATTTGTTCTATGTGCCTAGCCTATTCTCCAAACTTAGCGGACAAGGAGGAAGATTGTTATATTTTCAGGGAAGTCCTCTGCTTTAATTTTTTCTATTTTAGTCATTGAGGACAATGTCTAGTTTAAGTTTGGGGGCATTTTAGTGTCGTATTGCATATAGTTAGTTATCTGCATAGTAGTTCATTTTTTTTATGTGTTAGCATTGTGTTTTTGTTAAGTTGCACATAGTACATGGTAGTTATTTGCATATTCATATATGTGTTGTATTAGTATGTATTCATGTAGTATAATTGCATTTTTTTTGCATGAATCTGTGTGATAGGTTGGTGTGGTCTTAGCTCGGCCTATGATAAGATTGATATTAATTGTTAACTTGAACAGTGTTGATAATTAATGATGAGTTCTAATTTTAATCATGATGATAATCTGAGCCTGTCTTAAACTTATGTAACTGGTTAGCACTTAAAGTTTAACTGTTTTAACCACTTGGTTCAAGGGTTTCATAATTTGTTTCTGAAGGAAAATCTTGGTTAAAATTTAAAGAAATTAGTGAACTGGCAGTAAAGGTTGGAATGACGCAAAAGCTTGAGTTTGGGGGAATCTATGGGATATATATATTACAAAAAGAAAAACAAAAAGAAAAAAAATGAAGAAAAAAAAAGGAAAAAAAAAGAAAAAGAAAAGAGATGATGAAAAAGAAAAAAAAAAGAATAAACACCGTGGCATGCTTGTCTAGTTTTGTGGCCTTTGTTACTTGAGTAAGTAAGCCCGAGGGGATTGTCTTTACACCTAGCGCCCTAAGGTCTTAATGGCTTGGGAGTCGTTGGTCAAAAGCTCGTTTAGGTTGCACTGAAAAGCCTAAGGGAATAAGACATTGCACAGCTATGAGAAAAATTAAAAAAAAAATACGAGAAAGAGCAAAAATGCCCTCGTGATTGAATAAAAGTATAAATAAATCCTGTATTTACCCTTAGACTTGGTAATTGCTTAGTTTTAACCGGAGTTGTCATGTTCACAAAAGTAATTGAATTGGAACTGAAATTTTCCATCTAAGAAGTTTGTTATGTGATTATCTTGAACTGTGGTTGGTTAGAATGGTTAACAAGCACACACACACAACATGGGTGATGACTGGTTTGGATTGACTAATTGGTTAGAGTTATGGACTTTGATTTGATTGGATAAATTGTTTGAGTATCAATGGTATCTTTGAGGCCTGTTGCAATATATCATATTGATTGATTACTGGGTTCGTAGATATATTAGGAACTAGATCATGCATATACATTCATGTAGTTAATTTACGTTGTTTATTTTTAGTTCTTTTGTGTTTTTGCTTGAGGACAAGCAAAGGTTTAAGTTTGGGGTTATTAGATGAGTGAGTTTTATACTCATAATTGAGTGCGTTTGAACTTAATCTTTTGGATGTTTTTAAGTGTTTATGTCTATTCATGCATGTTTTATGTTGTTTTGTAGGAATTGGGACAAAAGTTACTTGGATCGACGTTTGGGGTGGCTAGATGCGCGTTTTCGGCTTGGCATTTACACATCAGTCACTTCAGAGCCAATTTGAGTATTTCTCGGGACCTTATTTTGAAAAACTTAAAGAATGAAAGTTGTAGATCTACGTCTCGTCTTTCCGGATCATCTTTAATCATCAAAATCGGAGTTTGGACGAAGAACTTATGGCCATTTTCTCAAAGGACGTCGGAGTAGAAAATGTCAGAACATGGGACCAGCGCCGGGGAGCCCAAAATAGGCCTATGCCCAGCGCCGGGGCCCTGGGGAGCAGTGGTTGAGCGTAAAGCCCAGCGCTGGGGCGCTGGGGCGCTGGGGAAGGGCTTGGTAATGGCCTGGACGCGTTTTTGGGCGAATTTTGACACATTTTTGACTCCAAATTGGATTGGGTTTGTTCTTAAGCTAAAAATTGGACTTGTAACCTATAAATACATGATGTAAGGTATAAAATAAAGAGGGATGACATAGATTAGATTAGAGATATATTCCATTAGATTAGACATTAACCATAGTTCTTATTAGGTTTGGAGATTGAAGCAACTTGAAGATCATTGAAGATCAAGAGCAGGAGCAAGAGGGAGGCATCAGATTTGCTAACAACAGATTCTATTCTCTTCTCTTATCATACTTTTATCTTTTAATGTCTATTCAGTTTTGGATTCTTGGTTTCAATTCATTAATTATGAACTAACTCTTTTATTAAGATTTCAATTGAACCTTTTATGTCTATAAATTAGTTATTTGATTTATTCCAATTATTTATGTCAAGGTGAATTATTTATCTTGTCTTGCGCTTATTGATTAATTATCTGATCAGTAATTACCTTGTTACTCTAGAAGGAATTGGAAGAGGAATTCTAGGGTTAGAACTGGGCATGATAACATGTGACTTAGTTATATGCATGGTGAATAATTAGGTTTATGAATTGAATGGAAATATCTGTTCACCGCATGTAACACATAAGGAATTGGAATTGAAGGAGTTTAATTCAATTGTTTTGCATAGGAATATAGCAAGATTAATCTGGATTAAATAGAAGTCAATTGCTCACTTGGAAAAGGACTTTTGGCATTTGAGAATTCCTGTTAACAATTCAGTAGACATAATAATTGGGATAATTGGATAATTGATTTATAGTTTATAATTGGGGATATTGAAGTCTTAATCTTTATTTATTTGAATTAATTTTAGAGTAATCTAATTTTAATTGATTAATTTAGTTTTCTTAATTAGAAAAATCACAATTTATAGTTGTTTAAGTAAAATTGATTTGGTTAAGAGTTAGTACTTGGTAATTTTTATTAAATAATTCCTCGTTGGAACGATACTTTTCTTATCAATTTATTACTTGTTGACCGTGTATACTTGCACGTATATTTTGATTGTGAAATCGATCAACAATAATATTCTAAAGATCAAAATAAACTATCATATGAACTTCACTAAGATCAAGGTATCGAGACAATATTCGAAATCAAAACGATAAGCAAAACGAACAAACTAAAATTAAATAGTATCGCTGAATGAGTATGAAATCCGTACCTGGATTAAGTAATGTAATAACTAAAATTTAAATAAGATTATTCTAATCTCCTTCAAGTCGATCAAATAAAATAAAATGAAATTTTATTATAAATCTAACCATTAATAACATAATATTATTTAATTTATTATTAAGTAAATTTATAATTTTATCATTAAAATTAATTAATTAGTATACAAAATTTTCAATTTAATTTATAAATAACATAAGTTAATTAATGTAATATAAACAACATAATATATATATATATATATATATATATATATATATATATATATATATATATATATATATATATATATATATTCCTGCAATCCTTCATAACTCATTAAGTGTACTGATCATCTATGCAATAAAAAAAACTAATATACATATATTGTTAATCATTAGATACTTGCGTGATAAAGAATAAAATTATTTCTTCTCTCTTCGCAACGCAGCCGCTAACTTCTTTTTCTTTTCTTTCTGATTCGTATCACATGTATGATTAGGTTTTAGTATTTATTTATTATTTATCTTATTAATTCTCCTAATTATAATAGGGTTAATATTACCTATATATAAATTAAATTAGTTTTAAAATCCAATTTTACCAAATTAATTTGTCCACTATTTATTACTATTTGTTAATCCACATAAATTAAATGACTAGTTTTGTGAAAGCCCCGAACCCGGGTCCCAAATCACCGCGGATTCGGTACAATCATTCTATCACTATTGCGGAAGATATAAACATAAATTATTTTTACAATAAACTTACACACTTTTTCCCAAGTTCGAGTAACCTTAACTTATACACAATTCATAAACTATCTAACATATAACATATATATCAAACTATACTATTACAAATTAGCTGCACATTTTATCCCAAGCTAAACTTGGCTTTAACCTTTTCCTGAATCCGAACGCATTCGCCTTATCTGCAATATTTATCATGATATAGCAAGGGTGAGCATGAAAATTGCCCAGCAAGTTTAAATTTATTAAGACATATCATGATTGAAAGAGTCTAAATAATAAGCTGGCTCTAATTCATCAATATAGTTGTGAATTAGCACGAACAAAATTTTGACTGAACAAGTATTGAACATGAACAAATATATCTGGACCAACTGGTAATGAAGGTGATCAGCCTTTCATACCTGACTTATACATGCAATATGTACAGAGTACAATTCTACAATGGCAATCAGCAATGATTAACCATAAGCATATCTGAGTGAAACAACTCTTAGTAGAGTTAAGTAAAACTTGCCCGAACCGTTGATTACCGTTACGCAATTTAATAAGCTTTGTCTGAACCTAATATATACATAATATCGATATACAAATTAGAATAGGCTTAAATATGAATTAGTACCTTAAACTATAGGTCATATTCCACTTCGGTGATCCACCTTTCAATTTTGTCAATTAGGTTATTAAACTATCAATTTTTTCCAATTGTAACAAATTGAACATGCCACGTCAGCAATTGCTGACGTGGCTAATTGTGTGGGACCTTAAACAGCTGATGTGTCAAAAATAATATTTTTTTAATCATTAAATAAACAAATATATTTAAATAAGGGGCAAAATAGTCAAAACTTAATTCTTTTTTCTTCTTCTTTCTTAATTCCTTTTTAATTCCTTCTTCTTCTTCTTAATTCCTTTTTAATAGAGAGAGAAAATGCGGCCTAAATCTCCGGCCTAAATCTCCCTCGACATCTCCGGCCTAAATCTCATTAACCTCACCGTCGCCGTCAACCAAATCGGCGGGCCCGTCCCCCTGGAGCTGTCCCTCGTCGCCGGACTCCGCCTCCTCAACCTCTCAAACAAAATATTCAACGAAAGCTTCCCTACTCAGCTCTCTAACAAAATATTCCCGTGATGATTTTTGTTTTTGATCTGATCTCGTATTAGTTTCAAAATCTTTGATTGTGTGCATATTCAGATTTTTGTGTGCTTGATTTGGGTATATATGGCTTTGATTTGAGGAATATAGGATTTTGATTTCGATTGTTAGGGTTCTGTTTTTTGTGATGTTGAGTTCTAATCGACTCTGATAATTAACGGAGTAGATTGTGATATTGTAGGGAATTGATTTGATAAGAGAGAGAATGGTGGTGTTGGAGGATGCAGTGGAGGAAGGGGAGAAGATTGTGACAGTTTGTGGCGGCGTTGCGGGTGGTTTGGAAGAGGGTGGCGATGAGTTTTCTAGCGGGGGTGAAGTGACGGAGGTCGGTGGGAGAGAGCAGGACGTGGTAGCGGAGGATGTCGGCGGAGGAGGAGGAGGCGGTGGAGGAGCGGAGGTTGGGGGAGGAGAGATTTGATCAGAAAGAGAAAATGAAATTGAAAATAGAATATTAAAAATGTTAATTTATGTTTTGACTGTTTTGTCCTTTGTTTAATAATAGTTGTTTATTTAATAATTAAAAAATATTTTTTTTTGCCACATAAGATTCTTAAGGCTCCACATAATAAGCCACGTCAGTAATTGCTGACGTGGCGTGTTTAATTTGTGTAATTGAAAAAAATTGATAGTTTAATAACCTAATTGACAAAATTGAAAGGTGGATCACCGAAGTGGAATATGGCCTATAGTTTAGAGTACTAATTCATATTTAAGCCATTAGAATAATATCATCACAATATTTAAAATAACCTAAACACAGTATCACATAATCCTATCAGTCTATAAAACACAGAAAACTTAACCTCAAGTCAAACTATTACAGTATGAGTCGTGTTCGGTATAATTCTGACATCCCGACGGTCTAGTCGGACAAAATTTCGAGTTTAAGTTCAATTAAACTCTGTATAAACACTTAACCATTATCTAAGATAATTTATAAGTAGTCAAAATATTTTTCATAAGCCCGTAATAATTTTCAGATAATTATTATCATTTATTATAATTTTTCAATCATTAATAATGTATTTATATGAATTAAATACCACGTAATTCCTTTATTATCAAATATTAATGAAATACATGCCATAATATTATAATATATTTATAATATCACAAAGTATTTTTAATACTTTAAAATCACCTTTTTATGATTTTTAAATACTTAAATTCATTATCCGTTAATTGCTATTAATATTAAAATATTAATATTTTCATGACAAAATATCAAAAGTTATTTTTTTATAACTTAAAATAGTTTTACAACACTTAAATCATTTTTATATGATTTTTAAATCATTAATTCTATTTTTCCATAATTTATTTAATATATTTATTAAATAAATTAACTATCATTAATATTAATTAATTAATAAAATTCATCACAAAATATTAAAAGTCACTGAAAATCTTTAAATATTTTCTTATACCATAATATTATTTTTCATGAATTAAAATAATTTTAAATAATTTATTTAATATTATAATTAAATAAATTAAATACCATTTATATTCTAAAAATATTAAATATTTATGAAATATACTCAAAATAAATAAAAACTATTTTTCAGACTTTAAAATAATTTTTCAGAATTTATTTTGTATTTTTAATAATTAAAAACTATTTATTTCGATTTATTTATTAAAAATAATTAATTTTCGTAATTAAGTGTCGCTAAAGGTACCATAGGTGACAAATCCGTCGCTAATGGTGTTCTTGGGCTGTTCTTCAACAAACCCAGAACACCATGTCAGTGTTCGAGATACACACTTTGACTGTTTATAACTTCTTGTCTAACATGTTTCTGGGATATCTCCAGCATGGAAAATGTAGTACTAATGTAATACAACAACTACCAACTAAGTTCATGGACATACTACACGAAATCAGAGAGATAAAAGCCTCTCAATCTTCTGACAACGCTGTTCTTGAGTTTCTGGGTTGCCCAGAAACTCAAGTAGTGTCGAGGGCCTACTTTTGAACCGTGATTGATCCGGTCTCGGGTCATGTTCTAAGTGTTTGTATGATACAAAATGATAGTACATATGTATTGCACTCAAACAACACAACAGTTGAGAGATCAAGGCCGATCAAAGTGATGTCAGGAGCTGTTTTTCACGATTTTTGGGTTTTCCAGATTTCGTCAAGAGCAGTCGGTCAATGATACTTTGACCAAGGTTATTTTATGAATCTGATAAAGATATAGGTGATCTAAGGACACGATTGTGTAGTCCTTATGTTATACTACAGCACCAAAACAACAACATGGCCTAAACACCAACACACAGCAAGATCAGAAGGCTAGAATTTCTTGTCAGACCGTTTTTGGAATTCTGGGCGGCCCAGAATTCGTTTTCCGTGAACGGTTAACAAGTTTTGACCGAGTATAACTGAAGATCTAGACTTGATCCAACCCTGATTCTAGTTTCAAATCACAGTCCTCATGTCATAGAACAGATTCAAAACATAAAACACACAAAACATCTAACACATAAAGAATTAAGGCCTCTGACATTTGACTGTCAGGCCATTTTTACAAAATTTTCCAGATTTCTTAAAATGCTAATTTTGTGCATCTAAGTGTTATGGATCCATGATCCAACAACCCAGATCACTTATTAACACCCTAATACACAACTTTAACCAACAACTTATAACATCTAACATAAGATCATAGGATTTCTAAGATTTAGGGTTTTTACCACTTTCTAGCTTTGGTCTAGATTCTGATCTTTGATTTCGATCCTTGGCTAGCTTTGAACTGATCATGGTTCATCTTCTCTCTCTCTCTCATTCTACATATCCGAATTATAGGAAGAGAAAAGACATGGACAAGTTTGTTTAGGAAAATAAGTAATGTTTTCTTACTTTAATTTTTGATTTGTTTTGTATCTAGTGGGTATAGGTGGCACAAAAATCAGATTTGAGATAGATTTGAGCATATGTTGTATATCTAAATAGATGAGTCACCAAGATTTAGACATATCCTTTACTTAATGTGTAAGAAAAGGGGTAAATGGGTCATTTCACATTTAATTTTAAAGGCATACTTGACATTTACCCAAACTCTTAGGTTTTAGGGTTTAACCCTTACATTTTTTAAATTTAATTTCTAAGATTTTCAAATTTCAGTTTCCAAAATAGAAAATTATTATTTCTAAATTGTAATTGGAATTCTCTAATTATATTTAACTTTCCTAATCGTAAATTTAAGTTTGCCAATTAGGATTAATATTTTCTAATTAAAATTGTTAACTTAGCAATTAGGTTTCATAATCATACATTAAGGTTTATAACCCAAGAATTAGGGTTTCTAAATTATTAAAAATCTAATAAATCATTAGGGTTATTCCTAATTAGGTTTGTAATAAAATACATAAACCTTATACATAGCATTTAAATTCCCAAATTAGGATTTTAATATTCGAATTAGGGTTTTAAATTCTCGGAACTGAAATTAGGGTTTCCAGAACCGATTTCTAGGGTTTCTTATCAGACGTTAGGGTTTTCTAACTGAACAATGACGTTCTTAATATAATATTAGGGTTTGCCACTGATATAGTTTATCTGGTCAACCCTTAACCACATACTGTACTCATATACAACCATATACACAGAATATATACACTTATATACTTAATCTTGTATAATTCACCACCAAAATGTTTTAAATTCACAAAATTCTTTTTCAGAAAGGTCAAATCCATACACTTATTTTTTGTCTAGGTTTATTATTTAACCTTTATTTAATAATTTAAGATTTAAATAATTTCCTAAATTTTTGGGTCGTCACAAGTTTGACCCAAATAAATGACAAAGTCCAATTTATATATTAAAAATAGATAAATAAATTTATATGATATTTATTTTTTTATTTTTTGTGGGTATTACAACCTCAATCATATAAAGTAATTCATATGGTAAGTTATAGTCTCAAATCAACCCATCAATCCATATTTTCCCGTCGTCATAGTCATTGTGGCTATATCCTAGAACATAGCAGCCACTCTAACCCAAAATTCACCGGGAAAGGTAAAAGATAAAAAAAAATAGAAGAAGAAAGGAATGATCTTACCCAATTTATCTTTTCTACCTCCATCGACTAGAGAATCATCATATTCATCAGGCCATTGTTACTGTTAACGTCAAGATTCGTCCAAGCGCTTCAATCATCAAAGCAAGTCAAATTCTGCACAGAAACAAAGTAACACCAAAAGCTTGACGGCTTGGACCGCCGGAGAATGGCTCTGGTGTGAGAATAAGTACAGGTCGAATAAGATTTAATAATAAAGGCTTAATGCTCTAGTGCTGCAAAATAAAGTTTTACCTAATAATGAAGGTGTAGTCGTGTATTTATAGTGATCACACCACCTTCTCCAAGTCATTCCCCGTATAGGAATATGATTTCTCATTGTTGGTTAAAATCTATTTAAGCACAGTACGCAAGTATACATGGTCAACAAGTAATAAAGTGATAAGTCAAATAGCGTTCCTACAGAGAAAATTAAAGTGATTTTTAATCTAACAAGCACCAGTCTTTATATTATCTCAGTTTCTTTAAACAAGTAATCAAATTTGTGAAATCTATGAAATTAATTACTACTCAATTAAAAATAACTACCACGAGAATTAATCAAATTAAGGAGACTTAAGACTAAATTTCACTTATTGCTTCCCTTAGATCGACACACTTACAATTAAGCCAAATTAATTATTCCCGATTGTTAATTAAGAACACATAAGTACATATGATCATCTTTCAATGAAGCATATCCATATCAACTTAAATCCACATATGATAGAATTAAGATGAACCCTAATTAATTAACCCACTATATCTCTATGTGAATTACAATTAAAAAGGATTTAAAGCACAAGTACTTTTCAGGATTACATGCGATGCATAAGTATATCTACATCCTAAACATAAATTATAAATTCCAACACCATGCAGAAAACATAAACACATGTTATTATGATCAGATCTTAACTTACAATCCGTTTCTCAATTTCATAATTTATCACGGTAATTACTAGCCAGACAATTACTCAATTCAGTATAAACCATAGTAACAATCCTAAAAATAAGCTCAATTAACTTAATACGAAAGCATGTCAATCTTCGTTACACAAAAAGATCCATTGTAGCCTTAAAGAGAAATTTAGTTCATAATCATTGAATTAAAAGTCAATATCCACAAGTAATATAGCATAAATACAAGTAGAATGAAAAGAATAAAAATTGTTGTAGCAATCCTGATCTTCTTCTCTATCTCTGTCTTGAAACTCTTTGCTAGCCTCCTTGCTTCAATTCTCCAATAATCCTATCAATTATCTATCTGTTAAAAATGTTGGATCACAAACGACTTGACTAACAAATTGGAACTCTATTAACTGTTTAAAGAATTCAGATGGATCATTACATTGATATCTAAGAACCCGTTTTTAATTCAAAAACCAAGTGATACAAAATTTATATCAAGAACACATAGTCAAACTCATAATGAATTATACATGATGAGCAACAAACACTCAAAACCTAAAGCCCGACTTTTTGTACTCAGTGGTTTCAGGTAGCCTTTGCCAATAGTATAATTTACTGTAAGTCGGATGAAAATATTCATTGTTCCAGTGGATGGGAGGTCTAATCTAAATAGTCTTACTCTTCTTTCTTAAGGGTTGATGAAGATTCCTCTGTTTCATTAGGTTTAAGCTGCTTGACACTAGCCTTGGCCTCTGAAACAAATTTTGGATCTGGCTCGTGTGTTTCCAAAGGTTCTCTCATTGCCAAACATATGTAGAAAGCGATAACCACATTGACTGATATGACAACAAGGAACCCACTCAACAATGTCAATGAAGAAGAGGATAAATCAGTAATACCTGTTATAAAATGAATGATGCTTAGTTGCAACACTAGCAAAAATAATAACAAGATAAGTAGATCACTATTTCATCACGTACACACCAAAAATGAACAAAGATGTGATCATAACAAATGCAGATGTGCTGAAGACTCCACAAATACATGGCGATTCAATTAATAATGAGCTTGCTAATCATGTTGCTACATTTCATAAAGTATTAAAAGAGTATCTGACTTGAGCTCGCCAAGTTGCTACATGATGCGATTGGTCGTTCAAACTTTAAAAAGTAATCCTCTATTGTTGCTTGATCTGAGAGGATCTTAACTTTTAGAAATATTTGAAGACTGAACGGCAGTTGAAACTTCAAACTAAGAGTAATCTCCAATTATAGCTTTACCTGAAAGGATCTTAAATTCTAGAAATATTCGAAAACTGAACCAACTCTTTCAGAAAAATGGCTAGACTTTACTATCACCTTGGTGGACAAGGGTAATTGTAGAAAGAATGCTACGTGATCTAGGACAAGGTGGAAAGAAGGAATAAGAGTACCTATCTCCGCAGAGAATCGGTAAAAAAAGCACACACAAAAAGCACACAACTTTAATCTCAAATTAATATATTCAATAATCTCCAAAATAATGAAGTATTACAAGCCTAAAATACAAAACTCAATACTTGGGGACTAAGTAAAAACTAAATTAAAAAGGAAACAATTTCCTAATTAAAATCTACTACTATAATAAACTCTACTAATTGAAATTTACTACTACAATTAAAACTCTCCTAATGAAAAACTATTACTATAATATCCTACTAAATAATTTAATTAATAACACATTTATCTCTAAATAACAATACAAAATTAATAATAAACTTATTGAATTTCTTCTTTCGTACCGCATCATTCTACTCACATTTGAAAAAAACTCGTCCTCAAGTTTTGAAATATCGAATAATGTCTTCCAACAAAACATTCACATCCGATGTTTTAACGTCATTAGCACAATTTTCAGAAAACAATGACATAATATAGAAATTTGAAAGTAACTTGGGACTCGAATGTATCAACCAGAAAGAGAAAATCAACATGGCTAACCTCAACATTATCTTCCTTGATGTTTTCGCATTTGGGGTCAAACTTAACTTCAATTTCCTCACTGCAAACCATCTCTGGAAGTTGTTCAACACACTTAACTTCCGCTTCATGTTTCTAACAAGCATCATGTGAGAGTACTTGCTCTTCTTTATGCTCACCAATTTCATATTGGTTATTGAGACGTTTAGGTATTGTGAGACAGTCATAAATTCTTTTGTAAGAATTTACTTTGTAGGTCTCCTCTTGTGAACGTGTCGCTTTAGTTGAACAAACACGATTAGGATGAACTTTTTTTGTGCTTAAACAAAATATGGACGAACAAAGCATGTGGTTATGCACTCGTAATGTGCCTTTAAATTTGCAAGACTTGTTTTAGAAAGTGCAAGCTCATCACATAATTTCCAATACTCGACACTATACAGGACACAAGACCATTTAAGTTGCTCGCATATGACCAACGTTCGATGCTCAACTTGCTTTATCTTAGCCTAAAGAAAGTCTGTATTGTTAAACTCGGAAGACATTGTATATATGTAGAGGGGCTGAATTGAAAATTTCAAAAACTTTGGGGATTAAATTGAAAACTCTAAAACTATGGGGGATAAATTAAATATTTCAGAAACTTCAGGGGTGATTTGAAGGTTTTAGAAACTTTGGGGGAAAAATTGAAAATTTCATAAACTTAAGGGCCTGATTTGGAAATTTTAGAAAGTTAAGGGAATGAATTAAAAATTTTAGAAACTTGGGGGTACTAAACTATAATTTGGCAAAAGGCAAAAAATTTGATGAACAGTGTGACGCCCCCAAAATTAGGTATACATCACCCATCTTGGGTCGTCAGATA
The DNA here is from genome assembly GCA_016801055.1 of Panax notoginseng. Classification (NCBI taxonomy): domain Eukaryota; kingdom Viridiplantae; phylum Streptophyta; class Magnoliopsida; order Apiales; family Araliaceae; genus Panax; species Panax notoginseng. Next base: position 121,245,938 of record CM029012.1, read on the forward strand.
CATAGTACAAAATACAAATACAAACTTAATTATACAAATGTCGTGTAACATACGACAATACATAAACTGAGAGTTCTAATAGGAATATTGTCATCTAGACAATATCCATACTCAAGGAATCCTCATTACATTTATTGTCACATTATTTAACCGAATGGTGAGGACTACTAATGCTATCTTCTGGACCATCACTCCTTTCCCTGACTCGTCCCAACTATATTCTCATTTCCATTTTAAAGAAGAACTGAAATAAAGAAGTAGTTAAGTGGCAGAATACTCTTCTTCTTTCTCTCTATAGTTTCTCTCTCTAGAGTTCAGTGAATTCGTAAGAAATAATGAAGGAATGAGCTTCTATTTATAAGCTTGGTAGAGTAAGGGTAAAATAGCCTTTTCGCCATAATTTATGACATCATCGCTTACATCATCGATCAGATGACATCATTACATACATCATCGATCAAATGACATCATTGCTTACATCATCCTTCTGATGACATTATTGCTTACCTCATCGTTTCGATGACATAATCGCTTACATCATCAGAATTCAAATTCAAATTATTCTCTTTCACCTCATTTTACTTGTATACCATGAATTTACTATAATAATGTTACCATTCAAATTATAAAAAAAACATACTATCATATAATCACATTATACTACTATAATATAATATTATAATAATATATTTAAATGAATTATTACTAATATAATTTCAACCAACGGTCTGAAAAATTAGCACATTTCCTCGTGGAATAATATTGTACCCAAAAATGATTTGGACCGAAAATAAATATATTGTCCGGGTGAATAGTAACTCGTGAATAGTAACTCCTGAATATTAACTCGTGAATAGTAACTCGTGAATAGTAATTCCGACACAAAAAGTGTCCTAAATACTCGAGTGAACAATACTAGAGTGAATAGTAATTTGGGTGAATAGTAACCTGTGAATAGTAATTCGTGAATAGTAACTCATGAATAGTACTCCGACACAAAAAGTGTCCCAAATACTCGAGTGAACGATACTAGAGTGAATAGTAATTTGGGTGAATAATAACCCGTGAATAGTAACTCGTGATTAGTGACCATGTATTTTATGACAACTTGTTTACTTTAAAAAAAATTTACATATCACCCTTAACTTTAACCTTTTATCAATTTAACCATTTACCAAAATAGAAAAATTGAATACTTTTATTTCATAAAATTCGGGGTCTCACAATCTCCCCTCCTTATGGAATTTCGCCCTCGAAATTAACGTACGTACCTGATATTCGAAGAGATGAGAATACCTTACTTTCTTTTCGGATTGTACCTTTCCGGATAATTCCGCTCTATCATGATTTTTCCATTTCTCATCTCCTGTATTTCGAATTTCATTCTAGAATATACCTTCAAAACAAAGGTTAATCGACATACCACAATTTATCCACTTATTAAGTAAACAATTTCAGCTTAGGTAAGTCACACCCTAGCGAAGTATATTACTCGTCTTCTAGACTAATATCTCCGTCAGTGACCATATCCCTGTAACATCAATCAACAATTTCTGTCCACAATCATATGAATAACTCATAATCATAATTGTGATTCTGAATTACTTTTCGCACCCAGGAAGAAGAAAATTTACATCACCTATCTTCACCTGAAACATCAAAAATTATGGTTATACCAAATCACAATTCCTGCTCATAATCATACTAATAAATTCATCTTTGCACTACGGCTAAAGATTTACAACTGTATAACCAATAATCAACAGTTAATCTTCGCACTACAGGCCAAGGATATACAACTGTAAAATCAATAATGCTGAGACTCAGCTTAATAGTATCACGACCACGAATTATCCATGCACTACGTGCCAAAGATAATCGTGTTTTCAATTACGGTCATGATTATACCAAACAATCCCTGGTCATAATCATACCAAGTCCATCTATGCACGTAAGCCACATATGACTTTTACAACATCTATGAATTAATATTTCATTGCTGAGACTCAGCTCAATAATTAATCCACATCATCGAATCATCCCTGCACTACAGGCCAAGGATATTCTTTAGTATCACGACCACGAATTATCCATGCACTACGTGTCAAAGATAATCGTGTTTTCAATTACGGTAATGATTATACCGAACAATCCCTAGTCATAATCATATCAAGTCCATCTATGCACGTAAGCCACAGATGACTTTTACCACATCTATGAATTAATATTTCACTGCTGAGACTCAGCTCAATAATTAATCCACATCATCGAATCACCCTTGCACTCCGGCTAAGGATATTCTTTAGTATCACGACCACGAATTATGCATGCACTACGGCTACAGATAATCGTGTTTTCATCAACGGTCCTGATCATGCCATAAAATAATTAGTCTTTGCATTACGGCCAAAGAGAATCCATAGCCATAATCATACCAAAAACTATTCATCAATGCATTACGGGCCAATGAGGACTTTTTCCACATCATTTGTAACATTACGGTCATGATTATACCGAATAATCCCTGGTCATAATCATACCAAGTCCATCTGTGCACTACAGGCCACAGATGACTTTCAACAAAATATAAACATGAGAATGAGGTATTGACGTATATAGGGTTTCAAACCTCTTAGAAACTTTCGCGTCATTCGCTCCTCATTATCGACCAAATGGGATGCAAACCGGGATAACTCTGCAAACTTGACCTCGTACTGCGATATGGTCATATTATTTTGCTCCAATGCTTATCTCAACATTGTTAGATGCCATTTTCAAACACTGCCACAAAACAAGGGTTAATTAACATATCACATATTATTCCTATACTCTGACCAACTAATTAAATACCAAATAAACTTAGGTAGGTCATACTAGCGAAGGAATTCCCCGTCTCTCCCCTCCTAGTTCTTATCTTACATCTCAGCCAGGGATCATATCCCTAAGCTTTGATACCAACTGTGACGCCCCCAAAATTAGGTATACATCACCCATCTTGGGTCGTCAGATACATAGTACAAAATACAAATACAAACTTAATTATACAAATGTCGTGTAACATACGACAATACATAAACTGAGAGTTCTAATAAGAATATTGTCATCTAGACAATATCCATACTCAAGGAATCCTCATTACATTTATTGTCACATTATTTAACCGAATGGTGAGGACTACTAATGCTATCTTCTGGACCATCACTCCTTTCCCTGACTCGTCCCAGCTATATTCTCATTTCCATTTTAAAGAAGAACTGAAATAAAGAAGTAGTTAAGTGGCAGAATACTCTTCTTCTTTCTCTCTATAGTTTCTCTCTAGAGTTCAGTGAATTCGTAAGAAATAATGAAGGAATGAGTTTCTATTTATAAGCTTGGTAGAGTAAGGGTAAAATAGTCTTTTCGCCATAATTTATGACATCATCGCTTACATCATCGATCAGATGACATCATTACATACATCATCGATCAAATGACATCATTGCTTACATCATCCTTCTGATGACATCATTGCTTACCTCATCGTTCCGATGACATAATCGCTTACATCATCAGAATTCAAATTCAAATTCAAATTATTCTCTTTCACCTCATTTTACTTGTATACCATGAATTTACTATAATAATGTTACCATTCAAATTATAAAAAAAACATACTATCATATAATCACATTATACTACTATAATATAATATTATAATAATATATTTAAATGAATTATTACTAATATAATTTCAACCAACGGTCTGAAAAATTAGCACATTTCCTCATGAAATAATATTGTACCCAAAAATAATTTGGACCGAAAATAAATATATTGTCCGGGTGAATAGTAACTCGTGAATAGTAACTCCTGAATATTAACTCGTGAATAGTAACTCGTAAATAGTAACTCGTGAATAGTAACTCCGACACAAAAAGTGTCCTAAATACTCGAGTGAACAATACTAGAGTGAATAGTAATTTGGGTGAATAATAACCTGTGAATAGTAATTCGTGAATAGTAACTCATGAATAGTACTCCGACACAAAAAGTGTCCCAAATACTCGAGTGAACGATACTAGAGTGAATAGTAATTTGGGTGAATAGTAATCCGTGAATAGTAACTCGTGAATAGTGACCATGCATTTTATGACAACTTGTTTACTTTAAAAAAAATTTACATATCACCCTTAACTTTAACCTTTTATCAATTTAACCATTTACCAAAATAGAAAAATTGAATACTTTTATTTCATAAAATTCGGGGTCTCACAAACAGTGTCACGCACTGTAGCGCTGAGCAGTAACACTGATTTTTTTTGAATAAATTGAGACTACGATAACCACGATTCCTACTGCAGATCGTGGTATCGACTCGGAAGATTGTTGTCGATTCTCTAGCGAATTTCGATAATTTGATGAAGGCCAAATAATAGAGTAGGAAGGAATTGGGTGAAATCAAACAATATCAAGAATTTTGGCTCTTGATACCATTATGATGTAGAACAAGGTGGGAAGAAGGAATAAGAGCACCTATCTCCGCAAAAAATCGATAAAGAAACACACAAAAAGCACACAGCTTTAATCTCAAATCAATATATTCAATAATTACAATGCTTAAATACAGAACCCAATACTTGAGGACTAAATAAAAACCCTAATTTAGAAAGAAAATAATCTCCTAACTAAAATCTACTACTATAATAAACTCTCATAATTGAAATTTATTACTACAAATAAAACTCTCATAATAAAAAACTATTACTATACTATCCTACTAAATAATTTCATTAATAACACATTTATCTCTAAATAACAATACAAAATTAATAATAAACTTGTTAAATTTCATCTTCCGTACCGCATCACCGGTACTTTATTAAATCTTGCAACTTCAAAATTCATTTACTAATTTAAATTCTTCCTATCTTAAGTGGTCATTTCGTTTTATGAGAAGTTTAAAATACTTAACCCACAGAATTGCAACCATGATGAGTTAAATTCATGGTTACCACAAGACAATTGTAATACCCGAGAATTTTCGCGTATTATTTAAATGAATATATTAATGGAAATGAATATTTATTTGAATATGAACAATTTCGTGTAATGAAATGAGACAACTCAATTATATTGAGTAATTGAATAATTGAGAAAATGTGGAGTTTGTGGTAAACTCGTTGAAATGCCTTGTGTGGCATAATGCGAAACGAGAAAATTCATTAAGTGAATTAAAATGGGAATTAGGAAGATTAATCGTGTCGATGATGTGATTTCGTATAAGTAATCAATACACTCGTAAACTCGTAATAACACTCATGTGGAGATCAATTCATGTCTTGTAAAACAAGTTAGCATTGAAAACTGGCACGGGCAGAAACTGCACCAGTTTTGGCACTGTCAAGGGCACAGCGCAGCTGCGCCGTCCCAGCAGTACAAACTGGCGCAGCTGCGCCATCAGTCAGTTTGAGTTAGTTACTTTCTACTGTAGCACTGAATTGGGGGACATTAATGTTATATGTATAACATGGGTGAAACCATATGATAGGAGTATATTGCAATAAGGTATGTTATTATTAAATCATTAGTTAGTATTAATTAATGGTGGGAAATGGATTTCTTTGTAATGAATTGTGATTATTATTATTTGCAATATACCAATAAATGTAATGAGAATATTATCAATGAATAATGCTTATGGAAGTTCATAATTACATTAGTCAATTGTTGGATTAATTAATATCGGTATTAATTAATTAAGGAAATGCATGATTTATTTACTTAACATGAGAAGGTAAGTTATTAATATAATAATGATATTATATTCACCTTTATATGCATATGAGTGCTAATACAACTATACTATATAGTGTAATGTGACATTGTGTGACTATATATTAAACTATAGTATTTTAAGTGATAATTAATCAAGGAAGGAATAAATTTATTTATTTAAAATAAATAAGTAAGACATTATATAATAAGGTTATTATATGATTTCATGAGTGGTAGAATTAATTATGGAACTACCCGGACAATAATACCTGACTGCATTATTTTATTGCGTATGTTTAATGTACATGGATTATATGATATGAATATGTAAATAACCCTAAATTCTCCTAATATGGTAACACTTGGACATTAAAACCATTTTTGGATAACAAAGTAACTATATGAGAGTGATGCTGAGCTTGTTGCTGAGATTTGCTTTTGTCCCAAAATAAAAGTCACCAAGTACAATGAATAGTACATGGAAGCTATAATACGTATTCTTCAAAAGGCTAAGGCCTATTTCTCTTCTTTTCTTCCAAGCTGCTAGCTATTGATCATGGGGGGGGGAGTGGTGTTCATGATGAAAGCCAACCACTACATTACCAACTCCTCCATAACCTTCATGCAATTCTTTAACACATGAGTTTAATTTAATGGGAAAATGCAAGGTCAGGATTTGTGCTCCTCTATAAATAGCAGACATGTTGCATTAGTTGATGTTGCTTGAATTGTCTGAGAATTGTCAAGTGTGAGAGTGAGAGCTTACAAGCATTCTTAGAGCTTAGGAGTTCAAGTAGTAGCAAGTTCCTTCGAATTACAGAGGTATAATTTCATTTCATGCTTTCCAAATTTCAGTTTCTGTTAACAGAGCTCTTGAACTCTTAAAACTCAAATTCTTGAATTCATGTAATTGTATGTTAATGAGGTTGAGTATGAGTTATATAGATGTTATATGATCTTGTAAGCATGTTGCAATTGATTTATAAGTGTTTAGGAGTGATCTCATGAGTAATTTTTGAGGTTGGGCTAGCTTTCTGCCGAAGCAGACTACTTCTGCGCCTGAACCAGGCACGGCGCAGCTGCGCCACATTTGTATTGAGGCGCAACTGCTAAACTCAGTTGAGCAATCTGTTTTCAAATCTGATCATGATTAGCTAGTTGTTTTGACTTAAGCTAGCATGTGAACATGTGTATGATGTATATGCGAACATGTTAACCTAATGTGAGCATGTTTAGACTAGATTCGCATAAATAACAAAGGTGTATGATTTAAAATGAATTTATGACTTTAGAAACAAACTTATTGTGTATGTATGCCATGTATGTGCATTGACCTTGCAAGCATGTTAGTGTAACTTAGAAATGCATGATTAAACCTTTAGCTTGTGTTTATGAGATTAGTAAACAAGCATGAATGTATTGAACTAACTAGTAGGATTTAAATGTGAGCATTGTCAAGATACCATGAGGACTAAAATCTGACATTTGTGAGTATGTTTGATGGCACTCTTAGACTCGCTCATGTAGTATAAACATATATATGCCATGTTTGTGTATTGCATTTCAAGAAAAGCATAAACAAAGCTTATTTTCAACTAAGGCGATATTAGTTTCACATACATGTTATGAATACTAGCACGCATGCCTAATATGAGTTTTATAACTATCTTGTATGATTAGAAAGCAAGTATGCTAGACCTTGTGAATTCATAACCTCGAATGGCCTTAAATGGTTTAAGTGTTTAAATTAGAAATATATTAGGAAAGGGAACCTAGATTGACTTGAGGAGCATAAAAAGACCCTAAACATGACAAATAGATCATGTGTGATTGTTTTGAGCAAGCCGGACAAAAACCACAAGGCAGTAGCTGCATCTTGGCTTGGCCAGAGGACGGCGAAACTGCGCCGGTCCTAGGCTTAGCCAGGGCGCAGCTGCTCCAGTCTGGAATTTCAGATGTTGAGTTCTGACTTTTGGACAGTAACTTGCATGGTGTTTATGATGCTAAATGTGATCTAAAACCTACTGATGTACATATATATGTGTGATGCTTAGTTGTTAAGTTGGTGTTGTATTGAAATGGGAAGTCCATGAGTAGAGAAAGTCTTAACCTTGAGTATTCTTGATTCGCTTATAACTAAGTATTTAATTCATGATGACTTATAAACTAATTTTGTACTATATGTGCATACTTGAATCGCGTCGAGCTTGATTAAAGACTGTGTTAGCTAATGAACATTGTATACTTATAATGCGCTATAAATAGGATTCGAAAGTGTTGATTTGTTAAAACGTGGATGAACTACGCGTAAGGCAAGTTTCTTTGAACTTCACTATTTGATTGTGCAAGTTTCTAAACTTATCTTATTGTGCAAGTATCTTTGCATTCTTGATTCGACGAATACTGTAAGCTTATCCCTTTGAATATAAGTTACATTACTTTCTCGTTCAAATGAGCTAGTATGTTAAACCCTTGTAAAAAGCTATTATTCATGTTGAAATTGGTATTGTCCTTGAATATTGTGAAAGAGTCGATGTCATTAGATTCGGCTAGACTATATGCATGTGTATATAAACTGTCCAAACCAATTGATTGGTGCGGAAATCTTGAAAACTGAGTTGGACAACACTTTTGGAAAGGGGAGTGTATGTTGTTGGAAACCCCAACACACGAATAAATATTATTGTGGTGTTATGCATAACGAATAGTATTGTAGATTGATCATCTATAATACTTGATATTGTTGGTTATCAGTTTAATATTGGTAACTCTAGTGAAAGTTCAATAGTCCTTGAATATTGTGAAAGAGCGCCATGGATCGTGGGATGTTAGGTTGAGTCTAGAGGGAAAAGCTCAGTAGTATAGTAGTTTTATTTATGTGTTGTTAATATGTTGTTGTAATCTCCGTCTTTTGTGTAAGATGTGAGACAGTGATAACCCCAAACTTTTGAAAAATGTTAGAGGGGTAGTAAGTTAGTGTGGTCCCTGTCTTTTGTGATACTAGGGGATATGTGTTATCATTTATAGCAGTATGCTAGAAAAGAACGTGTAATGTAACCCTTTGGCATATGAATATAAATGATCCTATTTCAGAAACGTGTTATAAACTAGTAGTTCTTTTCTATTGAAAAATGTCTAAATATGATAATTAGATAATAAATGGGAAATTTTGTGATGCAGAAAATGCCGCCCAGACGTAGAATAACTGTCCCAGAAGAGTCAGTTAATGATGAGAGAGGTCCTGTAGATCCGATACAGAGACTTGTAGATTTATTGGGAGAAGCTCTGAGGGGAAGAAACGAACCCGTACCACCCGTTCCCTAAGCTATCCCAGTAACAACCTTCAAAGATTTTAAGAGTGTAGGACCCCCAGAGTTCACAGGAACTACTGACCCGATAGTTGCGCAAACCTGGATAAGGAGATCGAGAAGGCCTTCACTATAGCTCGCGTGGGTGAAGACCAGAAGACCGTATTTGCCACATACATGCTGAGAGGCGAAGCGAACTATTGGTGGGAAACTAATCAGCAGAGAGTGGGGGAAGGAACGATAACGTGAGAGAGGTTGACTACGTTGTTCTTCGAGAACCATTTCTCGAAGAGTATGAAGAGTAAGATGGAAGTGAAATTCCTAAAGTTGAAACAAGGTGATATGACGGTGGCGCAATACGCTGCCAAGTTCAATGAACTAGCGCGATTTGCAGAGCACCAAGTTGTGGATGAGGAGAGGAAAGCGAGACGTTTTGAGTAGGGGTTAAAGCCGTGGTTGTATAATAAGGTATCGGTCTTCCAGATTGATTCTTTTACAACATTGTTGGAAAAGGCAATCATTGCGAAAGGTGACAGTGAGGCCTTAAGTGTGTATCATAAGGAGAAAAAGAACAAGAACGCTGGTAGTGAGCATCGTGGAGGGAGCAGCAGCGGAGGAAGTAACTCCGGAAAAAGGAAATGGGAAAACAATAACAACAGAAACAATAACCAAGGTGGTAGTCACCAGGGAAACTTTAAGAAGAGGACTGAAGCTTGCAACAAATGTGGAAGAAGTCATCAGGGAGTGTGTTGGAAGAGAAAGAGCACCTACTATAATTGCGGCCAAGAGGGGCACATATCGCCAAATTGCCCAAAGCCGAAGAAGATCAGAGGATGTTTCGCTTGTGGATCGACGGAGCACCAGATAAAGGATTGCCCAAAGAAAGGAAGTGGTGGAGCTGGCAGAAGCCAGGGAGGAGGAAGCAAGTTAATAATTGGTGGACATGCGCAACCCAACCGATCGACCGCTCGAACCTTTAACATGACCGTCCAAGACGTCGTAGCTGCAAAGGACGTAGTGTCAGGTATAATCCCAATCAATAATATAAATGCTTATGTATTATTTGATTCGGGTGCCACCTGTTCTTTTGTATCCGAAGAATTTTCTAGTAAACTTAGTACACCCCGAGAACGTTTAGAAGATCCTTTAAACATAGAAGTTACGAATAAGGAAATAATCCCTGTAGAATACGTCTATCGAAATTGTCGCGCAAACATTAGAGAACATGAACTGAGCGTAGACTTGATTCCTATTAGACTGGGAGAATTTGACATAATACTGGGAATGGATTGGTTATATAACCATGTAGCAGTAATTGACTGTCAGAACAAGTATGTGAACCTTCAGACTCCGAGTAAGTCTAAGGTAGTGTTTTATGGCAGCTCATCGCTTAAGCAATCGTGTTGCGTTACGATGATGCAGGCCAAGAAATTGTTAAGGAAAGGATGTGTAGGTTATTTAGCTTACGTTGTGGATACTCGGAAAAAGGGAGTAGAAATTAAAGATATACCCGTAGTGAGTGAATTTCAGGAGGTGTTTCCGGACGATCTGCCTGGCCTTCCGCCAGACAGAGAAATCGAATTCGTAATAGACTTAGCACCGGGAACGACACCGATTTCGAAAACTCCATATCGTATGGCACCAGTAGAAATGAAGGAATTGATGATACAACTTCAAGAGTTACTGGATAAAGGTTGCATTCGACCGAGGGTATCTCCTTGGGGAGCACCAGTGTTATTCGTGAAGAAAAAGGACGGATCGATGAGGCTCTGTATCGATTATCGCGAATTGAACAGAGTAACGATCAAGAATAGATATCCGCTACCGAGGATAGATGACTTATTTGATCAATTGAAGGGAGCGAAATGTTTCTCGAAAATTGACCTGCAGACGGGATATCACCAACTGAAAGTACGGGACGAGGACATACCAAAGACTGCGTTTCGAACCCGTTATGGACATTACGAGTTTTTGGTAATGTCATTCGGTTTAACTAATGCTCCGGCAGCATTCATGGACTTGATGAATCGAGTTTTCAAGCCATACTTGGATAAATTCGTAGTAGTGTTCATCAACGACATTTTGATCTACTCGAAGACCGAGGAAGAACATGTCGAACATCTGAAGATTGTTTTGGAAGCACTACGAAAGGAGGAGATGTATGCGAATTTTGGATGAAGAAGGTTCAATTCTTAGGCCACGTGGTGGATGAGAATGGAATCTCAATATACCCCGAAAAGGTCAAAGCAGTAAGTAGTTGGGAACAACCTAGAACACCGACGGAGGTGAGAAGTTTCTTAGGGTTAGCTGGGTACTATCCCAGATTCATCCAAGATTTTTCTAAGATAGCGACCCCGTTGACTAATCTGACAAGGAAAACAGTGAAATTTGTCTGGACCGACAAATGCGAAGAGAGTTTTCAAGAGTTGAAGAAAAGATTGAGCGAGGCTCCTATATTATCATTACCAGATGATGCGGGAGGATTTGTGGTGTACAGTGATGTGTCGCATAGAGGACTTGGTTGTGTGCTTATGCAACACGGCAAAGTCATTGCGTATGCATCACGACAATTGAAGGATTACAAAAAAAGATACCCTACTCATGACTTAGAGTTAGCGGCAGTAGTTTTTGCGTTAAAGATATGGAGACACTATTTGTACGGAGAGAAATGTGAGATATACACGGACCACAAAAGTCTGAAATATATCTTCACACATGAGTTGAATATGCGTCAGAGAAGGTGGTTAGAATTGATCAAAGATTATGACTGTGAGATTCTTTATCACCAGGGGAAGGCAAACGTAGTTGCCGACGCTCTGAGCAGGAAGGGAATGGAGAAATTGTTTCAACTAACAATTCAGGAGGAGTTAATAAGAGATATGGAGAAATTGGAAATAGAAGTGAAGGGACCCGAGAGGTCTAAAGAGAAATTATTTGTAATGGAAGCTCGTCCGACATTATTGGATAGGGTAAAGGAGGCACAGGAGAAAGATGGAGAATGTGAGAAAATCAGGAGAAGGATTTCAGAAAATGAGGTAGAAAAATTTCGAATAGATAAAGATGGTATTTTAAGATTCGAAGGGAGAGTGTGGGTACCGGCGGTAACCGAGTTGAGAGAGGAGAATTTGCACGAGGCACACAATATGACATATTCCGTTCATCCGGGAGGCACAAAGATGTACCGAGACTTGAGGCCACATTTTTGGTGGCCCAATTTGAAACGGGAAATCGCTGAGTACATTAGTAGATGTCTTACGTGTCAACGTGTAAAAGCAGAGAATCAGCGGCCGAGTGGGTTGCTACAACTGTTGGAAATACCAGAGTAAAAATGGGAGCATATTACGATGAATTTCGTGGTAGGGCTTCCGGTCACATAAAAAGGGTTAGATGCCATTTGGGTTATCGTGGATCGACTTACAAAGACCGCACATTTTCTACCTATCAAGATCCGCTACAGTTTAAATCAATTAGCGAGTCTGTACGTAAAGGAAATCGTTTCACGACATGGAGTATCGGTGTCGATTGTTTCTGACCGAGACCCGCGTTTCACGTCAAAATTCTGGAAAAGTTTGCAAGAGAGGATGGGAACACAGTTGAGGTTGAGTATTGCTTATCATCCTCAGACAGACGGACAAAGTGAACGAACGATACAAACGCTAGAGGACATGCTTAGGACTTGCGTGATGGACTTCAAGGGGAATTGGGACGACCACCTACCCTTAGTTGAATTTGCGTATAATAATAGTTACCATGTGAGTATCGGCATGCCACCGTACGAAGCTCTTTACGGGAGGAAGTGCAGAACGCCGTTATGTTGGGATGAAGTCGGAGAATGACGAATACTCGGACCAGAGTTAGTACAACAAACCGCGGACGTGGTGACAATGATAAGAGTCAGACTTGTAGCAACTCAAGATCGCCAGAAAAAGTACGCGGATTTGCATCGACAAGATCGAGATTTTGAAGTCGGCAGTTTTGTATTCTTGAAGGTATCTCCATGGAAGGGAAAGATCTGTTTCGGCAAGAAAGGAAAACTGAGTCCAAGATTCATAGGACCGCTCGAGATACTCAAGTGAGTGGGCGAAGTAGCGTACAAAGTTGCACTACCACCCGAGTTGGAGCACATCCATAATGTGTTTCACATATCCGTGTTGCGTCCATATAAGCTTGACTACAAACACGTGATTTTTTATGAATCCATTCAAGTGGAGAAGAACTTAGCGTACGAGAAAATTCCTTTCCAAATTCTAGATAGGAAAGAGCAAACCTTAAGGAATAAAGTTATTTCTTCTATAAAAGTGCTTTGGCGTAACCACGATGTCGAGGAGGCAACGTGGGAGTTAGAAGATAGGATGATGCGGGATTTTTCCCATCTATTTGTGTAACCTTGTAGCAATTCCGGGACGGAATTTTTATAAGGGGGGAGGATGTAATACCCGAGAATTTCCGCATATTATTTAAATGAATATATTAATGGAAATGAATATTTATTTGAATATGAACAATTTCGTGTAATGAAATGAGACAACTCAATTATATTGAGTTATTGAATAATTGAGAAAATGTGGAGTTTGTTGTAAACTCGTTGAAATGCCTTGTGTGACATAATGCGAAACGAGAAAATTCATTAAGTGAATTAAAACGGGAATTAGGAAGATTAATCTTGTCGATCATGTGATTTCGTACAAGTAATCAATACACTCATAAACTCGTAATAACACTCATGTGGAGATCAATTCATGTCTTGTAAAACAAGTTAGCGTTAAAAACTGGCACGGGCGGACACTGCACCAATTTTGGCACTGTCAGGGCACGGCACAGCTGCGCCGTCCCAACAATACAAACTTTAGCAGCTGTGCCATCAATCAGTTTGAGTTAGTTACTTTCTACTGTAGCATTGAATTGGGGGACATTAATGTTATATGTGTAACATGGGTGAAACCATATGATAGGAGTATATTGCAATAAGGTATGTTATTATTAAATCATTAGTTAGTATTAATTAATGGTGGGAAATGGATTTCTTTGTAATGAATTGTGATTATTATTATTTGCAATATACCTATAAATGTAATAAGAATATTATCAATGAATAATGATTATGGAAGTTCATAATTACATTAGTCAATTGTTGGATTAATTAATATCAATATTAATTAATTAAGGAAGTGCGTGATTTATTTACTTAACATGAGAAGGTAAGTTATTAATATAATAATGATATTATATTCACCGTTATGTGCATATGAGTGCTAATACAACTATACTATATAGTGTAGTGTGACATTGTGTGACTATATATTAAACTATAGTATTTTAAGTGATAATTAATCAAGGAAGGAATAAATCTATTTATTTAACATAAATAAGTAAGATATTATATAATAAGGTTATTATATGATTTCATGAGTGGTAGAATTAATTATGGAACTACCCGGACAATAATACCTGACTGCATTATTTTATTGCGTATGTTTAATGTACATGTATTATATGATGTGAATATGTAAATAACCCTAAATTCTCCTAATATGGTAACACTTGGACATTAAAACCATTTTTGGATAACAAAGTAACTATATGAAAGTGATGCTAAGCTTGTTGCTGAGATTTGCTTTTGTCCCAAAATAAAAGTCACCAAGTACAATGAACAGTACATGGAAGCTATAATACGTATTCTTCAAAAGGATAAGGCCTATTTCTCTTCTTTTCTTCCAAGCTGCTAGCTATTGATCATGGGGGGGAATGGTGTTCATGATGAAAGCCAACCACTACATTACCAACTCCTCCATAACCTTCATGCAATCCATTAACACATGAGTTTAATTCAACGGGAAAATGCAAGGTCTGGATTTGTGTTCCTCTATAAATAGCAGACATGTTGCATTAGTTGATGTTGCTTGAATTGTCTGAGAATTGTCAAGTGTGAGAGTGAGAGCTTACAAGCATTCTTAGAGCTTAGGAGTTCAAGTACTAGCAAGTTCCTTCGAATTACAGAGGTATAATTTCATTTCATGCTTTCCAAATTTCAGTTTCTGTTAACAGAGTTCTTGAACTCTTAAAACTCAAATTCTTGAATTCATGTAATTGTATGTTAATGAGGTCGAGTATGAGTTTTATAGATGTTATATGATCTTGTAAGCATGTTGCAATTGATTTATAAGTGTTTAGGAGTGATCTCGTGAGTAATTTTTGAGGTTGGGCTAGCTTTCTGCCGAAGCAAACTGCTTCTGCGCCTGAACCAGGCACGGCGCAGCTGCGCCACATTTGTATTGAGGCGCAGCGCATCTGTGCCGGTTGCTGAACTCAGTTGAGCAATCTGTTTTCAAATCTGATCATGATTAGCTAGTTGTTTTGACTTAAGCTAGCATGTGAACATGTGTATGATGTATATTCGAACATGTTAACCTAATGTGAGCATGTTTAGACTAGATTCACATAAATAACAAAGGTGTATGATTTAAAATGGATTTATGACTTTAGAAACAAACTTATTGTGTATGTATGCCATGTATGTGCACTGACCTTGCAAGCATGTTAGTGTAACTTAGAAATGCATGATTAAACCTTTAGCTTGTGTTTATGAGATTAGTAAACAAGCATGAATGTATTGAACTAACTAGTAGGCTTTAAATGTGAACGTTGTCAAGATACCATGAGGACTAAAATCTGACATTTGTGAGTATGTTTGATGGCACTCTTAGACTCCCTCATGTAGTATAAACATATATATGCCATGTTTGTGTATCGCATTTCAAGAAAAGTATAAACAAAGCTTATTTTCAACTAAGGCGATATTAGTTTTACATACATGTTATGAATACTAGTACGCATGCCTAATATGAGTTTTATAACTATCTTGTATGATTAGAAAGCAAGCATGCTAGACCTTGTGAATTCATAACCTCGAATGACCTTAAATGGTTTAAGTGTTAAAATTAGAAATATATTAGGAAAGGGAACCTAGATTTACTTGAGGAGCATGAAAAGACCCTAAACATGACAAATAAATCATGTGTGATTGTTTTGGGCAAGCCGGACAGAAACCACAAGGCAGTAGCTGCATCTTGGGTTGGCCAGAGAACGGCGCAGCTGCACTGGTCCTAGGCTTAGCCAGGGCGCAGCTGCGCCAGTCTGGAATTTCAAATGTTGAGTTCTGACTTTTGGACAGTAACTTGCATGGTGTTTATGATGCTAAATGTGATCTAAAACCTACTGATGTACATATATATGTGTGATGCTTAGTTGTTAAGTTGGTGTTGTATTGAAATGGGAAGTCCATGAGTAGAGAAAGTCTTAACCCTGAGCATTCTTGATTCGCTTATAACTAAGTATTTAATTCATGATGACTTATAAACTGATTTTGTACTATATGTGCATACTTGAATCGTGTCGAGCTTGATTAAAGACTGTGTTAGCTAATGAACATTGTATACTTATAATGCGCTATAAATAGGATTCGAAAGTTTTGATTTGTTAAAACGTGGATAAACTACGCATAAGGCAAGTTTCTTTGAACTTCACTCTTTGATTGTGCAAGTTTCTAAACCTATCTTATTGTGCAAGTATCTTTGCATTCTTGATTTGACGAATACCGTAAGTTTATCCCTTTGAATATAAGTTACATTACTTTCTCGTTCAAATGAGCTAGTATGTTAAACCCTTGTGAAAAGCTATTATTCATGTTGAAATTGGTATTGTCCTTGAATATTGTGAAAGAGTCGATGCCATTAGATTCGGCTAGACTATATGCATGTTTATATAAACTGTCCAAACCAATTGATTGGTGCGAAAATCTTGAAAACTGAGTTGGACAACCCTTTTGGTAAGGGGAGTGTATGTTCTTGGAAACCCCAACACACGAATAAATATTATTGTGGTGTTATACATAACGAATAGTATTGTAGATTGATCATCTATAATACTTGATATTGTTGGTTATCAGTTTAATATTGGTAACTCTAGTGAAAGTTCAATAGTCCTTAGTAACTGCTCAGTATAAAGTGCTTATCCAGTTGGATATATTGTTAGTCGTTGAATTCATATATATCTGTTGATTTATATTGAATTGTCATATCCCTTATTCATGATGTTATTCTGACACTTTGAACTATCTTAGAAATAACCCTTCGATATTTCAAACATTGTTATATTATATCTTACCCCTTGTTGTATATTACTTGCTGGGCAATTTGTGCTCATCGTTGCTTAATTAAAACCTTTCAGTTAAGGAAGAGCAGAGAGATGTCTCTGGAGCAGACAAGGGCAAAGGCAAGGCTACCGACTAGCTTGTCTCTTTTTATGTTAAATCTATTATGTTGTTTTAAGACTATTTCCAAACGATGTTTAAACTTATGTACGATTATGTAACAAGTCTTTATTCGATATTATTATGTAATCTATTAAGCATTTTAGGTTGCGAGACTTGAGGGAATAATTATAATAAATCGTTGTACATTATTCTAAAGTAAATTTTCCGTTGTGTATGCGTTATTTTAGTTATTATGATTTTACCATAAGAACGTGATGAACCAAATTCGGGTGACCAAGTGGAGGTCAGAATTTGGGGGCGTCACAACAATAACATGGTAATGAATTTTGTTTTGGTACGGACATTCCAAAACATGTGATGATTCAAAACATTTTTTCCCTATTTACTTAAACTTCTATTGCACGAGCATGATTACAACTTCGCTTTATGATTTATTAATGACTAGCATCATCTTATATAATCCTTTGAATTATACAACCAATGGCTAAGATTAAATCTATGGAAGACTAAGATCGACTACATAAATTCATCTAAAATATCAAGAATATTTACAAATTATATTAATCGTATGAGTAAATCTAGAACACACTATTAGAAATCCTAATATATCAAAGAAAAGTTTAGGGAATGCCAATTAAGGTAGCCAATTAAGGGTCTTGTGGGTATCAAGTAAGCGAACTCTTGTGACACTATGCTTTGACATAACTCAATGGGTTTTAACTATAATTTTTTAGAAAGTTATTCCCAGCGTAACACATTTCGAATAAACGTATTTTGTCCCAACAACGTAATTCGAAGAAACCTGCCCTTACCATACTCCGTTCTAGGAAAAATGACGTTTTCTTTTCCCGATTTCGACCCATGTACCGCATCAAACCACAATTTAACAATTTGGGTAACACTGGTTAAATCCTTCATCCACCCAATCTAGATCACCTAAATTGAAACTTAAAAAGATTATGCGTATATATATATATACACAAACACATGTATATATAAGTAAGACTTATTACACTCATAACTGGAGAGCGAAACCATGCAATGCTTAGTTTGATATAGGTATTCAACTACTAAGTTGATCATTTGTAACCATCGCTCACTATGAAATCACTTAGATTGATTACAACAATATGTTTAGTATAGCCAAGACTACTGCCAAGTAAAATAAGTGATCCATCAAATTAGATGAATTCACACAATTCTCTAGAAAAAAGACGTGGAAAATAAATATATCGCGGTGGAGTCCTAGTTAAAATAAGTGGGATTGGAAACAGAAAAACAAGAATTAAGCAGAGTTTAAGAATGCTCAGTTGAGTTAAATTGGCCTCCAATACCGAAATATAATGAGAACATCCAAAATTCTTTCCCAATCAACTATCACTGGAAGACAGTTGTAGTGAAAAATATTAAAACTATTAAAACTTACCCGGGAACAAGTTATGGTTGAAACCATATAAAATTGCAATTGGAACTACCCACATAAACATTGATGTAACAAAGAACTTCTTTATTACTCCTGCCATTTTTACAAACCTACAAACAAAGAAACACTGAGAATACACCTTAAGGGATCAACTTATTCATTAATAAAGAGTAACAAGAGCAGAACTTGTGCAAATTACACCACCACGTGACTAAAATTATTAACCCAAGTCAAACAGATTCAGTATCCCCTGAACCAGCACTAAATTACATATCAGTACAGCGCATAGTCCCTAAATTTTTTTGTCAAATTGCAAAGCAACGCAAGCTAATTTTACCTAGTCCAAGTAGGCAATTCATCGAACACTATGCATGCACTAGCAAAAAGCATACACAACCTCTACTAGTCTACTTTATGCCAAATTCACACATAACATATACACAAAGCCAATTATCAATCAAGCAAAACATAAACACGAAGCCAGTTATCAATCAAACATAATAAAATTAGTGTGTTAACGCATAGAAAAATTATACCAATTTGAAGAAGTAACAAAGTACAAACGTAAAAACAAACCTTTGGATGAGTATAATATATTTGAGTCAGATCTTAAAAGATCAACTTTAATGGTCTTCAAGATCAGTGACTATGGAGCTGTGTTTTGTTTCTATATATCTAGCCAGTAAAAAAGGTTCGATCTTGAAACTAAACCGAGGAATTAAGTTTATTCACGTGACAGAGTTTGACTCGTAAGTTCCCGTATGACACGTTTATATTACAATTTACACCATTCATATGACATTATTTACATCTAACTAAAATTACATTTATAATTACTTTAAGGCTTAAATATAAATAATTACCCTAAATATTTTTTTTTTCACTTCGATGATTAACTTTTTAATTTTTTCAATCAGATCATTAAATTATCAATTTTTTTCACTTTCGTTCAGTTGAATCTGCCACATCATAAAATGATAATGTGGTCCTGCTGACTAGAATAATCAATGCATACATGTAATTAAAAATTAAGTTTAAATATAAATTACTATCCTGAAATATTGATTTTTTTTTTCACTTTGATGATCGATCTTTCAATTTTTTCAATCAGCTGATTAAATTATTAAATATTTTTTACTTTGGTTCAATTGAAGTTGTCACGTCATAAATTGATAACGTGATTTTAACACCTATGTTGTGACTGATGATGTGTTAAAATAATACTCATTTTATAATTAGTTTAAATCATTTTATAAAAACTAAATAGGAATAAATATAATATTATATTATAATTAACAAAAAAAACTAAAAAAAATAAAACAACTATTTAAGAGGGTTTTTTATTAAAAAAAAAAGTAAGTATTAATTATGAAAAATATTACTCACTATCATTAACACTTAAATTTTCAAACAAAACTAAGGGAAAAAAAAACTATTTGTAACTAATTGTTAGATGTCATCTTACTTACGACTATCATTATGTAAGACCCCAATTTTAATAAATAAAGATTATTTTTCTCGAAATATATTTTTTAATATTATGGTGTGGTTTTGATATAATGTTATAATTGTGGGTAATATTTATAAATTTTGCAAAGTATGCAAGTTATAAAATATTCGATTGATCGGAGAATATTTGCTTTAACAGAAAATATTTGTACGACGACACAATCATTGGTGGACCCCATAATAGAATTATTGTCGGAGTTAGAAAACGACACAAATATCTTTTTATGAAAATAACGGCGGAAGTTTTACCGTTAACTGTTGAAATACCCAATGATAAAAGTACAGTAATACGCGTGGTTGCATAGTAGCACACGGTATTGATTATTGATGCTTACGTGAGAAGTCACTCAGTTTTATTCAATTATTGCTACAGTAATTGTTACATAGTATCTCACGTTATTTGATTCAATTATTGTCAATGTTTTTTATATTATTAAATCAATAATTGAGACGATAAAGTTATTCATATTATTATTTGCAATATTGACGATGTCTAGAAAGTTCTGTCGAGGAGATGTTTGGTCACCTAATTGCGTGCCAATAGGGAGAAATCCTTATCAGAAAGCCCCCTCTTTCCTGGGAACGATTAGGTTGTTAAATATTGCGAATTATAATAATGATGATAAATGTTGTTAAAAATATTGAGAAATTTTTATGAAGTATTTGTTGTAAATTTTGCTTATTATTTGGACCCCCTACTTATCCATTTTTCAAAATAATCGGTATAAAATTATTCAGTATATATATATATATATATATATATATATATATATATATATATATATATGTGTGTGTGTGTGTGTGTGTGTGTGTGTGTGTGTGTGTGTGTGTGTGTGTGTGTGAAAGTGACATGTGGGGTGAGGCCCACATGTGGGGTGAAAGATGGAAAATGAGGGGGGATGTGTCACGGGTGGTAAGAGAAAAAAAAGGGATGGTGTTGGTGGGTGTGTATAATATATATAAGGTGGGTATATATATATATATATATATATATATATATATATATATATATATATATATATATCACGGGTGTTAAACCCGTGAATGTGTGTGTGTGTATTACTTATATATATCATATATATATTATAATAAGTTTGGTTTTTTTATGAAAAATAGAATATATTATATTTTATTATGCATAATGTTTACATAGTAAATTATAAAAAATTTCAGTCGATTCGCCATACGCCCGTGAAGAAATACTGTGCGTCCGTGATTCTAAAATTCAAATAGTATCATTTCCATTCTACTATAAATAGGATGCTTAGTTAGAATTGAAAATAACACCAGAATCAGAGAATTCTTCTTCTATAATATTGAGCGTATTTCTTTCGAGTTTAAGGAAGCTTTGAGCGTAGAAAACAGTTCAAGTTTTCTTTAAGAATATCTCCACTATACCAGTTGGAATACTCTTTTTTTTAAGGTAAGGGATATTAATTTTGTTTAATACTCGTATGAAATAATATTTTCTTCCATACTCTATAGTATGTAAGTAATATTATTTCGTTTCAGATTCCGAATTCTATACTCATTTTGTTAGAGTTTTGGCTTCTATACTCCATAAAATTAGTAGAATATCCTTAAAATTTGTGCTTTAACTAGTATCTTTTCATGGAAATATTATTCTGAGCATTCTTGATAAATTTTAAGCTTTTCATGTTGGGGTACTATTCACGGGTTACTATTCTCAAATTACTATTCACGGGATATTATTCACTCGAGTGCTATTCACCCGGGATACTATTCATGATAAAAATTGGTTTCTTTTCGGTCCAAATCATTTTTGATATAATATTATTCTTGATTTTTACTCCACAAAGCAGTATCATGTTGACAATTTGGACGTTTTTGAATTTTGGATAAATTAAATTATAAATCTTTAAAAATTTATCCTTTGTTTTCATTCAATTGAATTCTTATATCATTGTCATCATCCTCATGCTTATATTGTTATGAAAGTCATCTTTGGCTTACGTGCATAGATGAACTGTTGATTGGTATGATTATGACCAGGGACTATTCGGTATAATCATGACCGTAATGTTACAAATGATGTGGTAAAAGTCCTCATTGGCCCGTAGTGCATTGATGGACAGTTGTTGGCATGATCATGACCACCAGTTGTTGACATGTCTAGAATATAATATTCGTGTAAAAACTCTCAGCTACGCTTTTGGTCATATTGTATAATTAAGTTTGTATTTGAAATTTGTACCATGTATTTGGCGACTTAGAATGGGTAATGTATATCTATTTTGGGGGCGTCACAATTGGTATCAAAGCTTAGGAATATGATCCCTGGCTAAGATGGGAGACTAGAACTAGGGGGAAAGACGGGGAAATCCTTTGTTAGTATGACCTACTTAAGTTTATTTGTTATTTAATTGGTCGGTCAGAATATAGGAATAATATGTGGCATGTCAATTAACCCTTGTTTTATAGCAGTGTTTGAAAATGGCATCCGAGAATGTTGAGATAAGAAATAGAGCACATGAAACCGTTGAGTCACCAACGATCAATACCCAGGATAATGTGCATCAGAAAGGCAATAATCCTCAGGAAAACAACAACACTGACCAAATGATGAACGATGGGATGTTTAGAGGCTTTATGCCATTCATGCAACATCAGGCGAGAACAACTCCTGTTCAAAATACAGGTGGAAACACTAGCAATTCTCGGATGGTCACTGCTAAACAGTTCAAGGAGCTGGGACCACCGGAGTGTTTGGGAGAGCCAAAACCACTTAAGGCGGAGACGTGGATAAAGCAGATCACCAAGATATTTGATGTCTTGGGATGCTCCGAGAAGCAAAAGGTTTCCTTTGCCACCTTCATGTTGCGAGGAGAGGCAGATTACTAGTGGGAATCTGTAAAGCGTACCCAGCCTGCCGTACTGAAGATGTCTTGGGAGAAGTTCCAAGAACTGTTCAACGACAAGTACTTTTCCGAAAGTATTCGTTACATGAAGGAGGTAGAGTTCATCAAGCTGGAGCAAAACAATATGACCGTGTCGCAGTATGAAGGTAAATTTACCGAGTAGTCCCGGTTTGCGTCCCACTTGGTTGATAATGAGGAGGGAATGGCACGGATGTTTCTAAGAAGTTTGAAACCCGAGATACGTCAATACCTAATTTCTCACAAACTATGTTTGTATTCAGATGTTGTAAATAGAGCTCAGTTATTGGAGCGCGATAATGAGTCAACCCAACCAAGAGAGAGCAGCCGACAAAATGATAATACCAGTGGTAGCAGTCATTGAAGCAGTGACAACAAACGTGGAGGGATTCAACATGCCAGAAATGGTAACCACTTCGGTGGTAATCATGGCCAAGATAATATAAGTGGACATTTCAAGAAAAAGAGATTCAACAATGATGGAAAGACGTCAGCACCAGCACCCGTTGTTAAGGAAGGAGAACGACAACCTATCATATGCTTCAAATGTGGAGGGAAGGCACACATCAGTCCAAATTGCATGCAACAGTCCAAAACGTGTTACAATTGTGGAAAAGAAGGTCACCTAGCTCGATTTTGTCGTGCGGCGAAGCCAAGTCCAGTTGGGATTGTGACACCCCCAAATTCGGGTCCTCTGACCCCGGTTCGGTCATCACGATAAAATACAAACATCCACCTCTAAACAACATACGATAACTAAAATGTGGAATATAATAAACGTACGTCGTTCATTCAAAAGGTGTTACTAGTCCCAAGATACGATAACCTTAATATCATCTTACACATACCCTAAAATAAACATTAGGGTTCATATTATATAATAGTAATTTAAAACTAGGCATAAGGAAAAACCTGCTCCTTGCCACTATTCTACATCTTTCCTTCCCCCTTGTCCTTCCCTGAGGTCTCGGGCTTAGCTGCAATATAATTCATGATATAGCAAGGATGAGCAACAAGTTTGCCCAACAAGTTTAAATACAACAATAAGGATATATCATGATGAATGGAAAAATAACTGACAATGAATTCAACAATATGAATATCTGAAGGATTCAACAATATGAATATCAGAAGCAAAGATAATGATTGCTTTTAGAATAACTGCTAGTCAAGTAGACTTTAAACTATAACACTCCAATGGAATCAATAGCTAATTGACCCTTTGGTTACTGGCTACAGAATAAGTACTTGAGGAGATCAACCTCGCGTACACCATGTATATGCATAACATTCAAATTTGTTCTTTGTATCATATAATAGATACCTGGGGTACTCCCTTATCATAGAAGGGGTGTTCTTTCAGTCTAAGAATCCTTACCATCAATTGGTTTGGATAGCTTTTATAAAACTTCATATACTTGTCTGACCGAACAAAGGTTCAGACTCTATATGACACAGTTCAAGAATTATAGAACTTCAAAGGAAGTACAAGTCCAAGACTGTACGAATTCAAGTGCACTATGTGCGAATATCAAAAATATCAATGTGGGATAATTGTAAGGTAATTAAACCACTTAATAGCATGCTTGGAAATAAAGTTACAACTTAAATGAATAACTTTCAATTCAACAATAACCTGCTCAAATACAATATGAGAAGGATAGGAAACTTTCACAAAATTCAGAGTTGTGTAAGTTAGGAAACTTGCTCAAGTAAAAGAGTAAGAATTAAGGAACTTGCACAATCACATAGTGAAGTTCAAGGAAACTTGCTCAACAATAATTGGAGTAAGTTTAGGGAACTTGCAACACAATAAAATAGTATTCAGATACTTACTCAAGTAAACGAATAAGAGTTTAGGAACTTGCCTGTTTGCTCAGCTACAATATAATTCTAGCTTTAGCTAACTTGCGTTGAAACGACCTAACATTAACAAGTCGGTCTTTCCAATTAGTATGTGTAAACTAATATGAGTCTACACTTACAAAAATCAAATCATCCCATAACATTCTTCTATGCATGTGTCATTACATTACATGATTTGTGTCTAGCACCCTATGTCATAGTTGAAATCACTATTGACTTTCAAAGTTGCAAACACTAATTCATCATAGGTTTCTTTCAATAACATGCTTATTATCACATGAATATTATATTGGACAAGTATTACCAATTAGAGTAACCATATAAGCATGCATCAGTTCTCAATTTATTAATAGAACTTAAACCTCACTACATGCTGGTGCGACCGCGCTTGGTTTGTACTAAGGAGTGGCGCGGCCACGCTGCTCCTGGTGCAAACCAAGACATGGCTGCTTCTGCAGAAAACCAGTGTTCTCCCGTCTTGCACAAATATGAATAATCATGCATAACACACATGTTATGATGTGAAAAACTAAATTTAACCATTCATCAAAACATAACATAGGTCTTTATTCGTTTTCATTTAATCAAGACTTCACATGTTAAGCTAACAATCATGCAAGCCTACCACACCTCATACTTTCATATACATACATGTTAAACATCAAAAACATACTTACAAGTTCTCAACTTAATGTATATATAGTTTATCAAGTTCATTTTCAAAACTATAAGTCTCTATTAGTAAAATTCATTCAAGCATACGAGATGAGTTTGCGTAGTCTAAATCATGCTTTCATAATCACATAATAGATCACATAAGCATATTTTTAAGTTCAAAACTTAGTGTATACATAGTTCGTTTATACATATCCAATAAGGTCCTTTTTCTTAAAATTTCTCTTTGTAATCATGCTTGAATATCTCATATTATCTTTAGCCGTATAACCATTCATATTGACATATGTCAAGATATATCAGAACGTAACACACTCGCATCCAAGTTTAGAACATGTTTTGCAAAAAAGTTTATAAAAATTTAGTTTCCAACTCCTTAATCTTCTTTGAATGCTTATACTTAAATCAACTAACATGGCTTCTTCATACATAGCAAATCTCAGTCCACAAGTTAAGGTTGTTTGTATGCATATAATAATCAAAGTAATATGCTCAGACTATCTTAAGGAGCTAACATGAGCAACTGTGATCTGCTACCCGCGCGGTAAAAGACTATGGAAGTGGCGCGGCCGCGCCACTTCGACCAGAAAGAAAAATATGGCCTCTGCTTCTGCAGATTCTAAACTCCAACCATTGCAAAACATCTTTTGTTGCAACTTAAACTACCTCTAATACTTCTAAGCATGCATACTAACTAAAACAACACACTTTTAAGCTAATTCATACCAAATATCAAAGAATTCATATGAATTGCACGAATTTGCTAAAACCCAACTTATGAACAAAAACTTAGGATTTATACCTCTTGGAGCTTAATAGACTTCGTTTCTTCATTCTGTGATTGCTAACCTCTTCTTTGGACCATAACTTACTTACTCTCAAATTATCAGAGTTTTCAAGAACTAAAACAAAGCAACGTGAAAACTGAAAATAGAGCTACCATTTATAGAAGAAACTTGGACTGGGTATTTGTTTAGAATCCATGGTGTTGAAGGAAGACACAATGGTTGATCAAGAGTAGTTCAACTACCATTTCCCAGCCATATCCATATCCACTGGCTTGGTAATGATCACCTATGCTAGCCACTAATCACAGCTTGGAAGTTACGTAAATTAACCATAGGCTTCTATTCATGTACTGATTATTGACTCTCAATTTGGGACAAGCTTAGCAACAAGTTATTTAAGGCTTGTTTTGGATACTATAATTCCCAAAATATAATATTAATATGTTAATGCTACAACACAATGGAAAGTTAGGAATTATTTATGTACTTTCATAATGCAATAATTCTTACCATATAGTCTATATTTAATATACAGACAAATTAATGTGCCACCTTGCACTATATAAAAAAAATATAGTTAACTACCATATGATAAAGGTTTACTATATTTGCATGCTTGCACCAATTAATCAAGTAAATATATAATCATATTATATTTATTAATCTCTTACCCATTAATTATTATTTATTCATAATAATTATTAATTAATACATTATCAACTAATTACTCATAATTAAAATTAATCAATATATTCCCATCCTTCCACTATATTCAAATAAATTGAATATTTAAATATTAATAATCCTATTAATTCCTTGATATTAAAGTCTTAGGGCCAGTCCACTAATTTAAATAAACTATTAGTGACTCCCTTTAATTAATTTATAAATTCACATAACCACATAAGGTTTAAACAGACTCATAAAACTAACTCATAAAAAATTAAATAACATATTTAATTAAATAAGGAGTTTAAATTTCACGGTCATTATAGGGATGGTGACACCAAATGTCGTCCCAGACAAGTTAAATTCAGTAGTCCAAGGGAGAGCGTTTGTCGTGACCTCCCAGAAAGCGAGGAACCTGAACGAGGTCATCATGGGTAAGCTAATTATAAACTCTAGAAAAGTCTATACCTTAGTTGATACCGGTTCTATCCATTCTTTTATTTCTCCTACTTGCGCTCAACGCTTAAATTTAACTCCGAAGAAATTAGACTTTGACTTATGTGTTGAAACTCCATTGGGAGAAACCTTCATTACATCCACTGCTTATAAGTCTTGTTTGGTTCAAATCGGTACCCTCACATTACCTGTCGATCTTATCTCCTTAAAGATACTTGCTTTTGATGTGATTTTAGGAATTAATTTTAGCAATCCATCCTGGGAGTACCAAAATGTATCATGATCTTTGACATATATTTTGGTGGAGCAATATGAAAAGAGAGATCGCGGAGTTTATCTCGAGGTGTTTAACTTGTCAACGTGTAAAAGCAGAGCATCAAGTCTCAAAGGGTCCATTGTAACCACTTGAGATTCCGAAATGGAAGTGGAAACACATTACTATGGATTTTGTTACGGGTCTTCCCAAGGTTTCTCAAGGCATAGATGCGATTTGGGTCATTGTTGGCTCATTTCTTACATATACGTGAGACTTATTCCCTTGAACGTCTTGCTAGTATGTACGTGAATGAGATTGTGAGATTACATGGCATGCCAGTATCCATAGTTTCGGATCGTGACCCAAGATTCACTTCACGATTTTGGGTTAGCTTGCAGAAAGCTATGGGCACAGATTTACGATTCAGTTCAGCATACCATCCTCAAACGAACGGGCAATCAGAGAGGACTATTCAAACCCTTGAAGATCTATTAAGACTCTATGTTCTAGATTTCAAAGAAAGTTGGGATAAGTTCTTGCCACTGGTGGAATTCTCCTACAACAACAGTTATCAGGCAAGTATAGGTATGGCTCCATGTGAAGCCTTGTATGGACGAAAGTGTCGTTCTCCAGTATGCTGGGACGAGGTGGGTGAAGAAACGTTGTTGGGACCAGAATTGGTACGCATAACTGCAGAGAAGATCCAAACGATTCAACAACGTATACAAACGGCACCAGATCGACAAAAGAGTTATGCGAATTTTCATCGAAAGGATGTAGAATTTAGTATTGGGGATCATGTATTGTTACGTATTGCACCATGGAAAGGAGTTACAAGATTTGGGAAGAGAGGAAAGCTCAATCCACGATTTGTTGGTCCATTTGAAATTCTTGACCGAATAGGAAATGTGGCATATAGACTCGCATTACCTCCAAGCATGTCTCGTGTTCATAATGTTTTTCACGTATCTATGCTTCGTAAATATGTGAAAGACCCGAACCACATAATTGAGTTAGAACCAGATGAGATAGCCGAAGATTTAACGTACGAGGAGGTACCTGTTAAGATCTTGGATAGGAGAGAGAATGTTCTACGCACGAAGGTTATACCACAAGTTAAGGTTTTGTGGAGAAACCATGCTATTGAAGAAATGACCTGGGAGTTGGAATCATAAATGAAAGCAAGGTATCCTTACCTTTTCGAAACACCAGACACGTACGTCAATTTCGAGGACGATATTTTATAAGGAGGGGAGGTTGTAAGACCCTAACTTATTAATGAATAAAATCAAATTTTCTCTAAATATTATTGTGAATAATAAGGTGTTAATTTGATATAATCCTTTAGTTATGGGTGAAATGTGTAAATTTTGCAAAATAAGCAAGTGGTTATAAAATATTTATTTGTTGTCGGGGAATATTCGTTTGGTCGTGGAATATTCTTTTTTTCGGAGAATATTCGTACGACGGCGCAGCCTTGTGTGGGTCCCATAATGGAAAGCAATTGGATGAAGAAAACGACAAGTATAAGTTGTTTTTAAATAACGGTGTAGTTGTTACCGTTAATACTGTTGGAATACCCGGTGGTTAAAATACAGTAGCACACGGTATTGCACCAATTATTGATTCTTATGTAAGAAGGCACTACTCAATAATTGTTACAGTAGTTACTGTTCAATATTTTATTTTATTGATTCAATAATTGCTGCGTTGATATTTTATATTATTGTTGTTTCAATAATTGTTCCTGCACAGTATTTTCCATTATCAGATCAATAATTCATATTATTTGAATAATATTATTAGATAGTATTATTGGCAATGTCTAGAAAGTTCTGTCTAAGGAGAGATTTGGTCATCTAATTACGCGCCAGTAAGGAGAAATCCTTATTGGAAAGCCCCCTCTTTCCTAGGAACGGCCTGGTTGTCATAATTATGATTTTGTAATATTATTTGTGAATAATTAATTATTGATTTATATGATAAGAAAATATTTATTTTATGTGGATATAATTGATAGATATATTTATTTTATGTGAAGGAATTAATGTTGAGGTGTTTTTGTCGGAATGGAGGTATTAAAAATTAAATCACTGTTCTTGAGGTATATTGCGTGAGTTATAATTTTTAATATGACCGTTGGATCGTTGTGATTTTTGGATATGTTATACATATATAAGTTGAGTATATGTCCACAAATTTTGAACCGTTAAAAATGAACGTATAATCTGTTATGAATTTTAAGAGGTGAATGATTCGGAAATTAGGTTTATAAATGATTTTGGTGGAAAATTCTAGAATTGAGTGGGCCCCACTTTTGGTTGGTGAGAAATCTGCTGGAATTTTTATTCAAATGTGGTGGGTGGGAATAGTAACAGGTAAAGCCATTAGGTTGCAGGTCAAGTCTACTTCGGCGTGCTAACATTTTCCTATAAATAGAGGGCTAAGTTAGAATTGAAAATCACA
Source organism: Panax notoginseng (assembly GCA_016801055.1). Classification (NCBI taxonomy): domain Eukaryota; kingdom Viridiplantae; phylum Streptophyta; class Magnoliopsida; order Apiales; family Araliaceae; genus Panax; species Panax notoginseng. Next base: position 121,276,277 of record CM029012.1, read on the forward strand.
CCAGAATTCATAAGTTTTCTCTCTTTCTCTCTATATTATCGAGCGTATTTTGTGAGTATTTAGATACTTTGTGAGTTTTTATTTATCAGTGCTAGTTTTCTTCAGTCTTATACCGATATTCCGAACAGAAGTACTGTTATCTTGAGGTAAGGGATGTTATTTTTTTCTTAAATGATATTATTTTCTTCAATATAATTATGCCGAACTATTGGTTTGAACTTTTTATCAAATTTAAAACTTTTTGTATCGGGGTTACTATTCACGTATACGACACTATTCACGTATACGACACTATTCACGAATACATCACTATTCACCGGAAAAAAAATAAAATTTTTCCTTTTTATCTAAGATGTCTATTATGGTTACTATCTTTGATTGTATTCATGTTTTGATCTTTATTTTTGAATTCTGCTTCACAATTGGTTATTATGAAGTATTATTGATCTTGAATAAACTGTTATACGAATTCCTACTATTTGTCCTTCTGTCTCACTAGATTCGTTTTCTTTAAAATATTTTTCATCATCCTCAATCTTAAATGATGATGTTACTGAATATCTTTGGCCTGTGGTGCACAGATGAATTATTATCTGATGAATATCTTTAGCCCGTAGTGCAAAGATGAACAGATGTTGAGATGAACATGACCGACTGGTGTTACAAATGAATATCTTTGGCCTGCAGTGCAAAGATGAATATTTGATTAAAGATGGTTATTGATTGATGTTACAGGGATAAAAAATCGTTGATGGACTTTTAAATCTTAGAAGATAGTAGAATTAATTCTCTACTTGACTTTTCTAATGGTTTGCTGTTTCCGCTGCAGTTGTTGATCTAAAACTTGTTGTCTATTATATTTTATCAGATTTTTACCTGTTGAAGACTAATGATAAGTTGTTTATTATCTTAGTCATAATATTCTTTATTGGGCTAGTTGAGCTCACCCTTTTCCTTTTTGTTCCATTTTTCTCAGGAGGCGAGAATATAGCGGGAACTAGTCGGGGTGTGGAGTGATGTTTTCAGTCAGTTGTGTTACCAGTCCTCACTATTTTGTAAAATAGTATTTCAATAATTGTAATGAGGACTTATTTGAGTGTGGATATTGTCTATAAGACAATATTTGTATTTAAACTTACAGTATTTGTGTTGTCGTATTTTGCACGACAATTATTTTAATGAAGTTGTATTTGTTTCTGTACCATGTATTTGGCGACTCAGAATGGGTGATGTATACCTATTTTGGGGGCGTCACAATTGTCGCAGTAAGACAATGAAGGAAGATAGAGAATAGGATATTCCAAATCCTCTAGCTATGCTAGATTTCGAAGTTTATTCAAATCGTGCTGAAATGTACATTTTGAAAAAGAAAGAATTGGTTCAACTTTTGGAACCAATGGATTTTAAAAGAGAGCTATTCCTGATATGTCTATGCCAATTGTTTCGGCTAGACATAAGTTGATTTTAAAATATCAAAAAGAATTTTTATATCATCCGTGCATTTGATGCAATGATGGTAAAAAGATGGAGTTGTTAATGCAATTGAACCTGGTGGGATGTGATCTTAGGATCAACAAACCGCTATGGTAAGATGTATAATGAAGAAGTCATAAACTGACGAAGTCCTCAACGTACTGTGAAGAGTACGATATCATGACATCATAAAACGTTTTTGTGAAAAGAATTTAAAGAAGTAGTCGATGTCAATTGATTTGACTAGACTAATGTTTCAAGAAATTTCCAAAATTTTTGGTATTAAGTCTGAGGTGAACATACCCCTAAATGGGGATATACGATAGGCTGATCACCTACGTATGGAAAGAGGTGGTTTACTTTCTTTGTGATTGTAAACTTACCGTGGAAAGAAAGGTTTACGGCGAAAGACTGTTTAACCTAGTAAGAGTTCATGGTCAATTTGACCCCTCAGCAAAAGTATGAGATATTTTAAAGGATATTTTATATTCCTCGCTATTCCTTCTACTTCATGATTCTTGATAGGTTATAGAGGTTGGAATGATGGAAAGATAAGAACTTCTTTGAAGAGAAGTTGAGAAGAAGAGTAAGTTAAAATTTTGAGGACGAAATTCTGTGAAGAAAGGGATAATGTGAGAACCCGGGTAAGGGTTTGGTTTTTAAGAAATTCCGAGGACGGAATTTTTATAAGGAGGGAAGAATGTAACAACCTGGAATTTTGGATTATCCAGAATTTAGGTTTAAAGAATTAGTTATTAATCAAATGAATTTTTATTAATACTATTCTTTGCTAAGTATTTATTAATCGTTCTATGACCTAGGATGATTATAAGTCGGGAGTATTCTGGCTACGAGCTAGTTTAAGCGAGTTAGAATTTTCAAGATGAAAATGAAAGTTTTCCGGGAATAAAAAAATATTTTCGGGGAAAAAGATGAAATAGGCACTATTCATCCGTTTCTGCTCGGAGATTTATTTTGAAATTCCGAGAAGTTAACGATTACGTAAAATGTTGAGACGTGATGGAACATTCAATAATATTTCAGTTATGACAAAAACGAAGTTTTCACCTGCGGACGTAAAACCTAAGGGTTAGGAAAAATAATTTTCGAGAATTTTAATGAGTACGTATAATAACTAGGGTTATTATGCATGAGAGATACGAGTATAATACTAGTTATTATACGAGTATAGTACGGAGATTAGTACGACGTATAATACGAATATCGTATGAACGATATACGAACAGAATACGAGAATACGAGAATGGAATGCATAGAATACTATTAGTTTAAATGGACTTTGAGTTCATGGACTTTGTAGAATCCAATTGGACTTGGATTATGTCAAGTCCAATGATTTGTGAAATCAAGCCCAAGATAAGCCCAATAAGAATTAGGGTTAAGGCCCAAACCAAGAAGATAAACCGCGGATCGAACCGATGGGTAAACGGATGGGTAATAACCCATAGGGTGACCCATGTGCATGTGGGGCGGCTACTTGGCCACCAAGTAAGGGTGGTGGCCAAGTTAACTTGGTGGCTAAGGGATGGAGGAGGTGTGAATAGTAAGGAGGTGGGGGCGAAATGACTAAATTGCCCTTAGCCTTGATTTTCTTTAAATAGGAGGCCATATGTTCATTTGATGGGATTTTTGAAATCCTACATCTTAGAGAGAGAGAGAGAGAGCTCGGATGAAGAGGGAGAAGGAAGAGATTGAGCATGAAGGCTCGGATAAAAAATGATCGAGAAATAGAAGAGATCGCAAATCGCCGGCTTTGTATAACGGAAGAAGAATAAAGAAGAACGGTAATCCGAACCCCAGTTTCTTCTAATTTTCTTTAAGTTTAATTTGTTCAAAAACATAACTTAATGAAGATAAGAAGTAGATGAAGTTAGAATGATTTCACATGGTTGAAATCATAAGAAAAGAAGAAATAAGAACTTAGAAATTCAGTTTATAAATTTCTTAAGGAAGTATAAGAATCGTGAGGATTTTGAGCGATCCGAACGAATATTATGAACGAGTAGATGAAATAAGTAAGGAATGATGTTCTATAACATCAAATTCTAAGAAAAAGTAGAATCGTAATCCATAATATCGATTAAAACGAAGAACACGAAGAACGTTGTTGATAGACAAATTTAAAATAATCGTAGGATAATTGTTGTTGATGGACAAGTTTAAAACCATTGTAGGATAATTGTTGTTGATGGAAAAGCTTAAAACCATCGCGTATAAGTTAGTTGCATATTACTTGGTTAGGAACGGTTGAAACGTTCATGAAGAACGGGCGAAGAACGTAGCTATAACGAAGTTATGGCGAAATTTTCGTAAAAGATGAACGAGAACTAGAAAGTTAGTAAATGAACCCGAATGTGTAAGGTTTCATAAGAATATAAGAGAACGTAGAAAATGTGAGTCGTGGACTTAAGAACGAACGAGTTCTGAGTTCGGATGACCGAATTACGGACGAACGAGCGAAGAACGTTAAAAGCGTAAAAATGGACAGAGGGTGAAGATTAAGGCAATCGAATGGCACGTTAACGGATTCAGAACAAAGTTCTGTCTAAGGGGTATTGAAGTATATAAGATAAGGAAGAGAATGACTTTGGAACGATCTCGTTCCGAGTTATAACGAAGAAGTTATGAGACCAGGAAGTATGCGTCTCAAACTTGGTGCAAGACTTAGAAAATTTTTTAGGGTTTTGGCTCGGCGCCGCAGCGCCGGCTAAGCTGTGAGAAGTGGGCGCCACAGCGCGAGCTCAGCCATAAGCTTCTGAAGAGTTGCGCCGCAGTGCGAGTGTTAACAAAGGACTTGGCGCCGCAGCGCCAGGCCAAAAGAGAAGAGAGAGAAGTAGGCCGCGCCGCAGCGTGAGAGGAAAGGAAGGGAGTGGCGCCACAGCGCCGGTGCATAGCGAAGCCCAGAAATGAGATTTTTATTTCTCAATTACTGGGGGATGTGCAAGAAAGAAGTATGAACATCTAGTTCACGTAACGTAACACTTAATCAAGTGTTCTAAACCTTTATTAAAGGTTGAACGGAAAGATTAAACGAGATTAAGAGATGAAGAATGTAAGCACTAGATTACGTAACTGATATCCGGGGACCGTAGTCGTAATGAACGAACGTGAAGGATTGCTATGATTGCAACTCCTTAGACGTTGAGTGATGAAGGTAATGAATAACATTCCGATGTTATGTCATGGTAAGGGGAGATAAGTGTACAGCGTATAGACGCTGTGAATGCAACGGTGTTGCGATGAACGATCAGTCTTAGCATACAATAAACGGTATGGCTTCGACATCAAGAAAGAATAATGAACATGGGGTTCATGGGATGGATAACGATGCAGAGCAATTAAAACCTTGAGTGAAGGTTGAATGAGAGATTAAGAGACGAGTAACGTAAAAGTGGAATACGTAAGCGATCCTCGTGAATCGTAATCGCGTCGGACGAACGTTCTACGTGTACAGTGGTTGTATAACTTGGACGTTAACGAAAGTAGTAAGTAAGATATGAATTATCGTAAGAAAGCCATAGCAAACGGTAATAAGAGTAATGAAAATCCGATGTGAGTCGGATAGAAAATATTAGAATGAAAGGTAAGCGTTAAACACTTTAACCAATGTAAGGGTTGAGTGTACGTGAATATTAAACGAGCAAAACCTACACTCCGTGTATGGTTTGACCGTAAGGTAATGAAGACTAAGATTTAACCGTGAACGGTGAAGAAAATGAATGGAAGATAATAACGTATAACGTTAAGAAGCCAAGTTAGTAGTTTTAACTTGGATAACGTTCCGAGTCGAGTGAACCGGACGTGGTAAGATAAGAATAAGGGATTGTAAAATGTTGCACGCTATGACCTCATAGTATTGACATGGAATGATCGCTCTGAGTATGCGAAGGATTGTATGACTTAGACGATAAAGAATGAATCATGAGGTATGTCATTTAGTTGTCAGAAAGCTGGAAGGAATAAGAAGTTGACTTGACGAACATTATAGTTTAATGGTTCGTATAAGTTAAGAGAAGTTAGGTTGTGGTACAAACGTAACTTTGATAGTTGACATATGGGAGCTGGGCTAAACAATTCCTTCAGAGAGCGAAGGTATATACAAATCTGGCAACCAATCTAACTCACTGTGTGGGCAGTGTAGATGAGACGAGAACTTGTTTGTTGGTTGTTTGTGGGAAACCACTCAGAGTACCATATGGACTACTAGCAGAGACACGATGTGTGCTGAGTCCTAGGAGAGTTATAAGAAGAAGATAAGCATGTAAATCATCAAAGATGATGAACGTTATGAGTAAGACATCTCTGTATGTCATGAAGTCATAAGTAGGTAATGAAAGTTGGTCGCATAAACTTAAATTACAAGAACGTGAACCTTAAGAAGTAAAGTTAAGTAAACCAATGCGTAAGTCAAGTATATGACTAATTGGTATACGTGCTATTTTCTTATGTGCTACATAGGAATTGGACTGAGCAGTTCAGCGTAAACTATAAGTTGTAGCTGTGCGTAAGGCAAGTTTCCTAACTTCATTCATATTTTACATGAATGCTAGTTTCTTAAACTTCTCAGATGTTGAACTTGAGAAGTTCTGTATGTGCGCAAATGTGTGATATTTGTTCAAAGTGGTAGAACGTATGAGGCCTTGTGCCACAATGTGAACACTTCGGTGTTTCTTTAAGATGAACTGTTCTGTGATTAAACTGTTCAATACAAGTATGTTCTGTTTATACATGAACCGTTATTGTTAAGTCTGTGTTAATGATTCTAGCCAGACAGGATATGTATGCAAAAATGTAGAAGAATAAAAGTGGTGTAAAGAGTATGTGATGAATGTCGTAAAATGATAGGAATCGAGACTATTCCTATTATTCAAGCTGCTTCATAACCTTTGTTCGGTTATCGAAGTTCTTAAGAATGTTTAAACTCTTGAAGTTGTTTGTTCAACTGTTATGACTTGCTGGGCAATTGAATGCGCACACTTGCTTTAAATGAAAAATATTTTCAGCGAACGATGTTAGAAAGAACTTAAGGATCCTGTAAAGATCAAGCTGATCGGTATCCAGACGAAGTGCCATTCAGTATGTGAATGTGAGTGAAGAGCAAGTGAAGACTTGTAATATAGAATGATAGAATTAAACTATAGACTAGTTTAATAAACGTTTATGTATCCTTGGTGGCGGATGAAAGTCACTTGTGCAAGATGTAAAAGAATAATGTAATTATCATTATTTGTAATGAAAGAGGTTTTAAGGTTTCGAGAACATGAGATTTGAGAATGTATGTTGTTATATTTAACTATATAATGACGTATGATTTGTAAGAAGTGGGACCGTGACGCACAGAGTCCGGGTCTGAAGGTAGACCGAATTTCAGGACGTTACAACTATTCACCCGGGGTACTATTCATGATAAAAATTGGTTTCTTTTCGGTCCAAATCATTTTTGATATAATATTATTCTTGATTTTTAATCCACAAAGCAGTATTGTAAAACCCCAAATTTTATGAAATAAAAATATTCAATTTTTCTTATAATTACTATTCATGAGTTACTATTCATGAGTTACTATTTGTGAGTTACTATTCACGAGTTACTATTCATGAGTTACTATTCACGAAGTATGATATTTTTTTTACGTAAGAAGGCACTACTCAATAATTGTTACAGTAATTACTGTTCAATATTTTATTTTATTGATTCAATAATTGCTACGTTGATATTTTATATTATTGTTGTTTCAATAATTGTCACGGCACAGTATTTCCCTTTATCAGATCAATAATTCATATTATTTGAATAATATTATTAGATAACATTATTGGCAATGTCTAAAAAGTTCTGTCAAGGAGAGGTTTGGTCATCTAATTGCGCGCCAGTAAAGAAAAATTCTTATTGGAAAGCCCCATTTTTCTTGAGAACTGCCTGATTGTCATTATTGTGATTCTGTAATATTATTTGTAAATAATTAATTATTGATTTATATGATAAGGAAATTATTCATTTTATGTGGATATAGATGGAGAAAATTTTTAATGTGATAATTGTTGAAAGTTGATATTTTATCTTAAATATATTATTATATTTCAATAATATAATAATGGTGATATTTTTACAATAAATGTGTGATATATGAATAAATGAGGAGGAAGAGTTTTTTTGTTACATTAAATGTTTAACACATGTTTTGTGTGTTGTTGGACACAATTTTTGACTGAAATTTGATTATAGCCTGTAAAATCGTCCGTTTGTGGATTTCGGTCAATTTTTGTTTGGAATTTGAAAAAACTTTCTTCTGTAAAGTTGTAGAGAATTAAATTTCCTATAGAATGAACATAAAATTTGAATTTTTCTGATAAAGGGGCTATTTATTATGAATTATTGAAGTTCCGGAATAATTGATATTTGAAGTTTTAAATATTTTTTAAAAGAAAAACATGTTTGGTGTGTTTGTGAGACCCACTTGCATGTGTTTGTGGCTGAATTCAAATGGCAAGGTGTGCGTAAGAAAATAATATAAATATATTAATATTTTATTAAATTTTCTACTTTGGTGTTCTAAGCAATTTCCTATAAATAGGGTGCTTAGGTTAGAATTGAAATTCACATCACAAACTGAAGTTTTCTCTCTCTATATTATCGAGAGTATTTTGTGAGTATTTAGATATCTTGAGTATTGCTATACGATGCAAGTTCGTTCAGCGTTATATCCTACATTCTAATACTGCTCTTTTGAGGTAAGGGATAGTAAGAGATTTTAAGGGTTATTATGTTTTTCAGTTTCGAAATTTTTGTGAACCTTCAAAAATTATGGAAAAATTTAAAATGATAAGTTGATGAGTTTTGTTGATTGTGTCCAAAAATGGCGATTTTTGGATATATAGATTAAGAGTTATGGATTTTATGAGAAAAGAATATTTTAAAAGTAAACGCTTATAACTCATTATGGTCAACTCCAAAATTGATAAAATTTTTATTGGGAGTACATGTATATAACAGAAGTATACTGTGTAAATTTTAGAAGTTTTGGACAAAAGTACAATTTATGATAAATGTCTAAATATTCGGCAGTTTTGGCCATATGAAAAATAGTAAATAAATTTTAAAAATTCTGAGAAAAATATATGTTCAATATGGGACTATATTATACTAATCGCAGAAAAGAAATATTTTTGGAACTGATTTGGTATTTTTCATGAAAATGGGCTAGTTATGAGTAAATGAATTAAATATGTTATGTGAAGTAAGAAATTTGAAAAATAGGATTTTATGCCTTAAGAATTCTATATAAGGTATATACAGATTTTTTATGAGGATTTTGGTTATTGGTAATAAAATCTTATAAGTTTGACATTTTAGAATGATTAAATGTATTAATTAGTAAAGTATAAACAATTAAAATAAATTGTTTATAAGTTTAAGAAATGATTAAGATATTATGGTAATATTAATAATATTAGATTATGAGACTATTAAGTGATTTATAACATTTGGATTAAGGTGTTATGAAATCATTGATTTGTGAATCTTATTCTTGAAATTAAATGCAGTTGTTGATCATATTGTTTTTATTATCATATATAACATTTTTATAATTTCGGTGATGATATTTCTCTTTGACTTAAGTGTAAAGATGGGTAGATTATTGGTATGATCGTGACTATGAGTTCTCTTTGGCCATTAGTGCAAAGATGACTTGTTGAATATCTTTGGCCTGTAGTGCAAAGATGAATTATTGGTGAATATCTTTGGCCCGTAGCGCAAAGATGACCTGTTGTTGAATATCTTTGGTCCGTAGTGCAAAGATGGATTTATTAGTATGATTATGAACATGAACTGTGATTTGGTATAACCATGATCTTTGATGTTTCAGGTAAAGACATGTGATGAAAATTATCTTCGTTCTGGATGTGAAAAGGAATTTGGAACCACAAATATGATTATGAGTTATTCATATGATTGTGGACAGGAATTGTTCATTGATGTTACAGGGATAAAACATTGTTGGTGGACTTTTAACATAGAGAAGATAATAGACATTATGGTCTATTTGACTCTTCTAATGGATTGCTCGTTCCGCTGCAACTATGGTTGAAAAATTTTATCATCTACCATATGTTCTAAATCTCTGATTTATTTCTGACGAAGGCTATTGATAATTTAATTATCTTTAGTCATGATATTTTTTACTGGGCTAGTGTGCTCTCCCTTTTGCTTCATAATTCCTTTCAGGTAATAAGAGTGTTGCCGGGTCGAGCGGGGGTAACAGGGGAATAGAACGGTGGTCTCTAGCTGTGAAGGTTCTCCCTAAACAGTATGAAAATAATTTTATTGAGAACTTTGAAATAGTGTGTTGTATTTTATACATCATTTAGTAGTTATATTTGGTGAATCATATAGGGTGAGGCGAACCCAACTTTGGAAGGGTGATTTGCCACTATCATACGAGGCATCTAATGACATACAACCTCGTGCCATCATAAGACAGGGTTGTGCACATCCACTTACTGAGTATATCTACGAGCACTACCTATATGATCTTGGTGTTTATTTGAAATATAATTTTCAACTGGAGACAGTGGAGATAATTATATGTCAAGAGAAGACTCACCATTGGAAAGGACATGATAGTAGTCTTCTTATTTTTCTTTGGGTCTATTGGGTCAACCAAGGATAATTCTGTGGGCATATGATATCTATCATAACCTAAACGCATGGCCTCCCATGTACGAAGGTTTCCTTGAGCACTTCCCAAAGATTTTAATTTCTAAAATAGTTATTGACTGTACCTTTATGTAAGGTGCCATTGTGACGTACTATCCAAGGTTGGGACATGAGTCACAGTTGGTATATATTTGTATCAAAACTCACAACATATGTGTTGTTCTATTTTGCACGACAATTGTAGTAATAAAGTTGTAGTTATTTTCTGTACTATGTTTTTGGCGACTCAGAATAGGTTGGTTGGATTGGACCTATTTTGGGGGCGTTACAAGTATCATGTTGACAATTTGGACGTTTTTGAATTCTGGATAAATTAAATTATAAATCTTTAAAAAATTATCCTTTGCTTTCATTCAATTGAATTCTTATATCATTGTCATCATCCTCATACTTATATTGTTATGAAAGTCATCTTTGGCTTACGTGCATAGATGAACTGTTGATTGGTATGATTATGACTAGGGATTATTCGGTATAATCATGACCGTAATGTTACAAATGATGTGGTAAAAGTCCTCATTGACCCGTAGTGCATTGATGGACAGTTGTTGGCATGATCATGACCATTTGTGAAAACACGAATATCTTTGGCCCGTAGTGCATGGATAATTCGTGGTCGTGATACTAATGAATATTCTTGGCCGTAGTGCAGGGATGATTCGATGATGTGGATTATTTATTAAGCTGAGTCTCAGCGATAAAATTGATGATAAACTTTTTAAATCATAGAAGATAGTAGATATCATGCTCTACTTGACTCTTCTAATGGATTGCTTATTCCGCTGCAGTTAAACTTGATGTTTATTATATTTTATCAGTTTAACACTGTTGAAGACTAACGATAATTTATTCTGCATTATCTTAGTCATAATATTTCTTACTGGGCTAGTTGAGCTCACCCTTTGCTTTCATTGTTCTCTTCAGGAAATAAGAATATAGCTGGGACTGGTAGGGGAACAGAGTGACGGTCCAGATGTTTGCATTAGTAGTCCTTACTATTCTGTGAAATAGTGTGATAGTAATTGTAATAAGATTGAATTTGAGTTTGGATATTGTCTAGAAGAAAATATTCGTGTAAAAACTCTCAGCTACGCTTTTGGTCATATTGTATATTTAAGTTTGTATTTAAAATTTGTACCATGTATTTGGCGACTTAGAATAGGTGATGTATACCTATTTTGGGGGCGTCACACATTAACTATTTCTTTTCCACAAATAAAATATGGTATTAAATTATTAGAACAAAATTTACACATAATCACTTTCCATGTAATTGAGCTCTTAGTTAATGGAAAAAACCAATTAAAAACTAGTAATTAAAAAGTAAATAACTCTCACTATTTTGCCTCTGTGAACCCACCATCTTCAACTTCAATTGAACTAAAGGGAAAAAAATTGAAAGATCGATCACCAAAGTGAAAAAAGTCAATACTTCAGGGTAATAATTTATATTTAAGCCTAATTTTTAATTAAGCGTGGACATTAATTAACCTAATCAGGGGTTCACGCCATCAATTTATGATGTGACATGTTCAATTGAATAAAAGTGAAAACAATTGATAATTTAATGATTTGATTGAAAAAATTGAATTGTTTGATCACCGAGATGAAAAAATGTTAATAATTCATGATAGTTATTTATATTTAAGCCATACTTTAAATACTTTTAACTTATTAAAATTACATGTTTTTTTTTATATTTATAATATTTGTGATAAAAAGAAATTAGCAAAGTTTAAGGCAGGTTATTCTTATGCATAACAGAAAGATTTTAATGATCGACTTTTTTTCCCACACAGGAAGTAAATTTGTAAACGAGCCGGTCTATCCGATTAATCTCTAATCGAGTCCATCAATCAACTATAAATACCTATATATAAAGGGATGTAAGGCGATCCTTTTAATTAGAAAACTCAGCTATCAATTGAAAAATTCACTCAGCAACTTTTAATTAATTAAGAGTTAACTCTATTATTTCTCCTCCCATATATCACATTTTCCCCTTCCCCGCTCTTCCATCTCCTCAATTAACCCTCATTCGATTCCTTTCTGGTTTATTTTCCTCTGCTTCATCTTCGGTTTATTTCTCACATCTTCCTCTTCTTCCACTTTTAGTTGATTCCTTTTCCGGATTTTTTATTCTTTCCATCCTTTGGTTTCAAGTATCAAATCTCTTAAAACTCCGTTATCATAAACCTAGAAGTCCCAAATAAGCAGATCCTCATCGACTAGATTAGGAGCTATGCGAGATAGAACCAGTCAGAATATTCAATGCAACACCTGAACCCTTCTACTTACACACTATCTACTTATATCTATACATATATATAGAGAGAGATCGTAAAGAGAAAGAAAGAAAGGGGAAATGGAGGTAGAGTTGGAGCCAAGGGTGAAATCTTTGCCCTACAAAGTGAAGGGTATGTCTCGAGAATCTCCTTCTCAAAAGGGCGAATATATTCTAGACAGACCTTCGGTGTAAGACCCCAAATTTTATGAAATGAAAGTATTCGATTTTTTTATAATTATTATTTTATTTAGTAAATGGTTAAATTGATAAAAGGTTAAAGTTAAGGGTGATATATGAAAATTTTGCAAAGTAAGCAAGTTGTCATAAAATATTTGTTTGGTCGGGGAATATCCGTATGACAGCATAATCATTGGTGGACCCCGCTACAGAATTACTGTCGAAGTTAGAAAATGACATAAATAATTTTTATGAAAATAACGGTGAAAGTTTTATCGTTAACTATTGAAATATCCGGTGGTAAAAGTACAGTAATACGCGTGGTTGCATAGTAGCATACGATATTGATTATTGATGTTTACGTGAGAAGTCACTAAGTTTATTTCAATTATTGCCACAATAATTACTGCATAATATCTCTCATATTATTGATTCAATTATTGTCACAGTATCATCTACATAATATTTTATATTATTAAATCAATAATTAAGACGACAAAGTTTTTCATATTATTATTTGTAATATTGACGATGTCTAGAAAGTTCTGTCGAGAAAAAGAGTTTGGTCACCTAATTGCGCGCCAATAGGAAGAAATCCTTATTGGAAATCCCCCTCTTTCCTTGGAATGATCTGATGTTAAATATTGTGAGTTATAATATTAATGCTGAATAAGTTTGTGTTAATTAAATATGAAATTGATATTTTCATTGTGTTGGGATTATTAGTGTTAGTGGAAATCGACATTTATTTCGATAATAAATGATTTCTGGAGGTTATATTGACCAATCGAGTAATTAATTGGATAAATAAGCAATTAATTGCTATTAGTTAACATGCATATAACTATTTGTTCACATGAATGGAACTATTGATTCACATGCATGTATTATTGATTCACATGTATGTACTATTAGGGGAGGTGGTGCAAGATTGATAATACTTGCATGACTAAATTAAAAATAGAGGTAAAGATGAAGGTACTAAACTGTAATAATTTGAGCCTCAAAACGTGCAATTATCGAAACTATATTTTTTTATAAATAGAAGCTCATTCTTCTTTCATTCTTACCAATTCACTTAGACTCACAAGAGCTATTATAGAGAGAGAGAAGATATAGAGAAAAAGAAGAAGAGTATTCTGCTACTTCACTATTGCAGTATTCAGCCTTCTACTAAGGTAAGGGATGTTATTTATTTCTTATTTGTAAGAGATATTATTTTTGTTCAATATTCATATGAAATAATATTTTCTTCCATACTCTGTAGTATGTAAGTAATATTATTTCATTTCGTATCCCTAATTCTATACTCATTTTGTTGAAGTATTGCTTCTATACTTCGTGAAATTAGTAGAATATCTTTGAAATTTGCGCTTCATCTATTATCTTTTCACAAGGATATTTTTTTGAATATTCTTGTTAAATTTTAAGCTTTTCATGTCGGAGTACTATTCATAGGTACTATTCATTTATACGACACTATTCATACGTACGACACTATTGATAAAGTACTATTCACGAGTACTATTCACAAAGTACTAATCATAGGGTACTATTTATGAAGTACTACTATTCACAGAGTACTATTCTCAAAGTACTATTCACGGGATACTATTCACGACGAAAAATTGATTCTTTTCTGTCCAAATCATTTTTGATACACTATTATTCTTCAATTTTACTCCATAAAATAGTATCATATTGATAATTTGGACATTATTGAATTTTGGATAAATTAAATTATAAATCTTTAAAATTTATTCTTTGATTTTATTTAATTGAATTCTTATATTATTGTCATCATCCTTATGCTTATATTGTTATGAAAGACATCTTTGACCCGTAGTGCATAGATGGATTGTTGATTGGTATGATTATGACCAGGGATCATTTGGTATAATCATGACCTGTAATATTACAAATGATGTGGTAAAATTCCTCATTGGCCCGTAGTGCATTGGTGGATAGTTATTGGTATGATCATGACCATGCATTCTCTTCGCCCAAGGGTGCAAAGATGAATTGTTGTTTGGCATGATCATGACCATTGGTGAAAATATGAATATCCTTGGCCCGTAGTGCATGGATAATTCGTGGTTGTGATACTATTTATTAAGTTGAGTCTCAGCGATAAAATTATTGATAAACTTTTTAAATCATAGAAGATAGTAGATATCATGCTCTACTTGACTCTTCTAATGGATTGCTTGTTTCGCTGCAGTTAAACTTGTTGTTTATTAGTTTAACATTGTTGAAGGCTAACGATAATTTATTCTGCATTATCTTAGTCATAATATTTCTTACTGGGCTAGTTGAGCTCACCCTTTTTCTTTCATTTTTCTCTTCAGGAAATGAGAACATAGCCATGACTAGTCGGAGAATTGAGTGATGATCCGAGATGGTGGCTGTAGTAGTCCTCACTATTTTATAAAATAGTGTGATAATAATTGTAATGAGGACTCCACTTGAGTTTGAATACTGTCTACTAGATAATATTCGTGAAAAAACTCTCAGCTCATGTTGTATAATTAAGTTTGTATTTGTATTTTATACCATGTATTTGGCGACTCAGAATGGGTGATGTATACCTATTTTGGGGGCGTCACAGTTGGAATCAAAGCTTAGGAATATGATCCCTGGCAGAGATGTGATACTAGAACTAGGAGGGGAGAGTCGGGTAATTCCTTCGCTAGTATGACCTACCTAAGTTTATTTGTTATTTAATTGGTCAGTCAGAGTATAGGGATAATATATGACATGTCAATTAACCCTTGTTTTGTGACAGTTAAATGGCATCTAAAAATGTTGAGATAAACAATGAAGCACATGAGACCGTTGAGTCACCGACGATCAATAACCAGGATAATATGCACCAGGAAGGCAATAATCCTCGTGTAAACAACAATACCGACCAAATGAATAATGATGACATGTTTAGGAACTTTTTAAAATTTATACAAAACCAAACAAGAGAGACTCCTGTTCAAAATACAGATGAAAACACTAGTAACTCACGGCTGGTCACCGCTAAGCAGTTCAAGGAGCTGGGACCACCAAAGTTTTTGGGAAAGCCAGAACCACTTAAGGCGGAGACATGGATAAAGCAGATCACCAAGATAATTGATGTCTTGGAATGCTCAGAGGAGCAAAAGGTTCCCTTCGCCACCTTTATGTTGCGTGAAGAAGCAGATTATTGTTGAGAATCTATAAAACATGCTCAGCCTGCCGTATTGAAAATGTCTTGGAAGAAGTTCCAAGAATTGTTCAATGACAAGTACTTTCTCAAAAGTATTCATCACATGAAGGAGGTTGAATTCATCAAGCTGGAGCAAAACAATATGACCGTATCGTAATTCGAGGCTAATTTTACTCAGTTATCCCGGTTTGCATCCCATTTGGTTGAGAGTGAGGAGCGAATGACGCGAATGTTTCTAAGAGGTTTGAAACCCGAAATACGTCAATACCTCATTTCTCATAAACTTTGTTTATATTCAGATGTTGTAAATAGGGCTCAGTTATTGGAGCACAATAATGAATCAGCTCAACCAAAAGGCAACAACCAATAACACGATAATAATCGTACCGGTGGCAATGGTCATCGGAACAACGATAACCATCGTGGAGGAAATTATCAGGCAAGAAATTATAACCACTTCGGTGGTAATCATGGCCAATATAATAGGAAAGGTGAACTAAGTGAGAACAACTTCAAGAAGAGAAGGTTCAATAATGATGGAAAGACAGCAGCACCGACACCCATTTCCAAGGAAGGAGAACGACCACCGGTCGTATGTTTCAAATGAGGACAGAAGGGACACATCCGTCCAAACTGTACGCAGCAACCCAAAGCATGTTTTAATTGCGAAAGAGAAGGTCATTTAGCTCAATTTTATCATGTAGTGAAGTCAAGTCTAGTTGTGATGGTGACACCAAAGGATGTCCCAGATAAGTCAAAGCCGATAGTTTAAGTGAGAGCGTTTGTCGAGGAACCCGAACGAAGTTTTCACGGGTAAGCTAATCATAAACTCTTGCGAAGTCTATACCTTATTTGATACCAGTTCTACCCATTCTTTTATTTCTCCTACTTGCGCTCAACGTTTAAATTTAACTTTGGAGAAATTAGACTTTGACTTATCTGTTGAAACTTCGTTAGGAGAAACCTTCGTTACATCCACTTTTTATAAGTCTTGTTTGATTCAAATCGACAATCGCACGTTACCTGTCGATCTTATCTCTTTAAAAATACTTGCAATTGATGTGATTTTAGGAATCGACTTGTGACGAACGAGAATTTTGTAAATTAATTTTAATATTTATTGAATTAAATAAATATTTTCGATGATTTAATTATTAGATTTAATAATTAATTGATGCAATTGTGGTAGATTAATTTAATTATATGCGCTGCAATTATTAAATTAATGTGGAGAATAATTATTATTCAAGTATATAATTATGTGAACTTGTTGAATTAAATGAAATATTTAATCAAGCATGATGTTATCTAATTAATGTAATTATTAATTAGAGATTTAATAAATTGTTATTATTTATTAAAGAGAAATTTAATTATGTGACTATGTGCATTATTGAGAAATTATTATATTTAATTTAAAGTAAATTAAATAAAATATTAATTTATTTTATATGGTTGTGACATTATTTAAACTATATGATAAAGCTTTATTAAATTAATTGGTTTTGTAGTATTTATCTAGCCAAACATGGCACTAAAGGGAGTTGGGGCCAGTTAACCCATGACTGGGTAACTGACCACCAACGCGCGTCTATTTCTTCCTATCTGAATACGACGTCTTCTATTTTCCTTCATTTTCTAAGTCTGCAAATCAGAGAGAGTTGCTTGGTGTTTGAGAAAAGTTGGAGAAAGAGTTTCAATTCATCTCCTATACTATACCTTATACTCTACAGGGTAATCTCCTCCTTCCCAATTACAAATTTTTACGTCATTTAAATTCCATGAACATGGCTTTCATAGTTTTGGTTTTAAACCTCTGTAATTGGGTTAGGAGTAATGATTATAAGTTATATGTGTGTTTTGTTGTATCAAATCATGTTTAATTATGTATATGTTGCAAACCATAACAACAGTGTCATGAAAACATGTCGTTAATCTGATGACTTGTTATTTCAAAATAAACAGAGTACGTGATATGGCCATATGGCCTTATACGTGATAATTTGTGTAATGATCGTATATTATCCCTAAAATTTACACTCTTATATTATTGAGCATGTTAATACGAAGAGATCAAGCCTTAAACGAACGAATTCGGTGTTATAACGAACCCGTAGTGTTAAATTATAAGTTTTTGTTCAAAATCCTCAAGAACATCAAGAACAATCCATTTTTTTATGATTTAAATATGTGATTATATGTTTTAATGGGTTAAAATCACTTTATATATGTTGGGTTATGATTATACATGAATTATAACATGTGGGTATATGTAATTTGGTGAAATTAGTGTTAAAAATGTGTTGATTTCGCTGTACTCTATGTTCTTCGCGAACTAGGAATCAGTTTCTGAAGTCTCGCGCCGCGGCGCCAGCTCTAGAACTGATGTCTCGCGCCGCAGCGCCAAGACTCGAGCCACGGCGTTACAGCGCCGCAGCGCCAATGGCCCGGCCACAGCGCCACCGCGCCGCAGCGCGGCTCCTTAGCACATTAGTGGCGCCGCAGCGCCACTCTCCCGAAAATTCAGAAATGTATTTTTTAAATAATGTTTAAGTCTAACAAGTGTTAGTGGATTGATGTATTGAACATGTAATCATGTTAGAGGTATTATGAGATGATAAAATAGTTGTTGAAAATGTAATAAAATATTATATGTGAATTGAATTATTAAATACATAATTAGTTTGATAATTCATGAAGTGACAACGTGATAATTTGACTAAGTTTAGTCAATAATTAAAGTAGACAACGAGAATGGGTTATGTTGATTAGTTAGTAATTAACTGGTATTGAATGTGAATGGTATGTAGGATTTAATTCAAAGAACGTGCTTAGTTAAAGTGTAATCTACGCACGAGGCAAGTATCCTATCCCTAACTCCATTCTATTGAGCAAGTTTATTTAAACTTAAACGTTACTTTTATGTCGAGCAAGTTTCCCTAACCCTACTTGTCATTATTGATCAAGTTTATTATTTACCTTGAATAAATTATCCTTGTTATTATTCAAGTTCAAGCATGATATTAAAGATTAATTATCTTTCTAAAGCATGATTCAGTTATACAATAATTGTCCTATTGTATACTTTTGAGATTTTTATTCAAATCAAATATTAATTATTGTTGAACCTTATTAGACTAGTGAACCTTATTGATTCAACTAGTCCATAGTTGATGAGCGTTCTAAATTTCAGAACCCTTGATGAATTTATCCAAACCAAACTTCCTTTGGTGCGGACTCGAATGTCAAACTGAGATGAACAACCCTGTATAGGGGATTATTTACGCTTTAGCGTTAAGATATTGTGCACAGTATGGTACTAAGGGTTGATCCCCCTAAGTACGAGAAGAAGGTCCACAGTCTTATGACTGTTAAAGGTTTCAAGTATATTTCTTGTTAACCTAGGACATAGTTAGAGGTCTTATGACCCTCAGAATTCTTTTGATTCTTGTTATTCATTCTCGATTCAAAAGTTGAGCTTTTATTCAGATGTCTTTGATTTATTCGCATGTTATTATAATGTTATTTCATTATTATACTTGTGGGCATTTATGCTCACTCTTGCTTAATAATAACATTGCAGTTAAGAATGAAAGAAGCGATGAACCCTTCACTAGTAAGGGCAAGGGCAAAGTTAGCAAATGATGAAGACCTGTTATTTATTAACTGATGTATTTGTTTAAGACTTGAGTTATGTTGATGTTAAGACTTATTTGTTTAGATTTCCGCACAGATGTTTTATGGTTAGAGTAACCTGGGATTTATTTATGAATCAGTTGATGTAACCGTTAAGGGAAGAGATTTTATTATGATTTCTATCTATTGTATGGTTTGATATTATTTATGGGTAGATAGATAGATGATGTTTGTACAGTGAGCACCAAATCCCGTGGAATCGAAGTACCCGGATTTGGGGGTGTAACAATTTGGTATCAGAGCTGTAGGTTATAAACCTTAGGTGGGGAAACAACCTTAGGTAGTAACCTTCTAGAAAGAAGATAGTAAAGGAAAACTCTTATCGAGTTTTAAGAAATGAATTTTTGGTAATTCGTTGAAGATAATAAAATACATTATGTGTCTATGTGTTAATTTATGTGCTCGTTAGTACGACTTAGTAACTAAAACTTAAAATTTTGTTGTCAGGATGACGAATGTTGGAGAAGCTAGTCAAGCTGAGGAGGGACCCCATTTATCTATAGTACCTACAGAGGAGGAGACCCGAGACATACATGTTGTTAGGGAACAGTTAGTTCAGAGGGAGTCATCTCCATTGATCACCGTTGTTGGTCTGGAGCATGAACATGAGATTGATCCTGAGGAGGGTCCTGAGGACGAGTTTGATGAGGAGGAAGAAGAAGAGGAGCTACCACGGTACACTGTTGATGCTGAGATGTATGACACACTATATGATCGTAACGTGGAGTTACAAGATGAGGTTCAGGAATTGACTGAGCGAGCGACTGTTCAGCAGTCTACTTTAGAGGAGAAGGATAGAGAGATTGTGACCCTTCATACACGTTTAGGAAACGTGGAGTGGGATCTGGTTCATGAGAAGGGTCAAACCGAAGATAAGACCGAGGAGATAGAGAAGCTGAAGAAGGAACTGAAGGAAACCTCCGGAAGACTGAAAATAGCAGAGGAAGGATGGGTAAGAGAATCACATCAAGCTGATCGAGTAGAAGATGATAGTCGTCCAAAGAAGGCAAAGCTTGAAGACACGTACGCCACACTTAATCATGTAATGGATGAGGTTCAAGAGCGAGTGTTAAGGTACCCCATCCAGTTTGAAGGACTTCCATCGTATATGTTGGATCGCAGGACGATGACTCGTATCATGTATGAGGAGCGTTGCAAGGCTATTGAGCACCTTGGAAGACAGGAATAGAATCTGTTTATTTATGTGAAAGACTTATATAGTTTTATGTAAATTCCGATGTGGTTATGAACTAAGGAATATGTTAATATTTGAATGTTTTAAATCCTGTAGATTCTTTATTCCAGGATAGATGATGTAAATAGCAGTATGCTATAGTTTAATGTTAAAACTTTTTATTTGAATGAAAAGATATCAAGTTGTTTGAGATGATGTGTTAAGTGATATGTTAAATTGTTGAGTAATGTCTTAACTATGTAGAGAAATAAATAAAGTTCTAATAAACATTTATTTAACAGAAAAATGCCGCCAAGGAGAAGACAACAACGTCAACCGGCTCAGGAAGAGTCAACCAATAATAACAATAATGCCAACGTTAATCCAGTTCAACAGCTAGTTAATTTACTAACTGGAGTCATGAATAACCAACCACAAGCTCCACCTAGCACAGTGTTTAAAGATTTTAAGGCGGTGGGACCGCCAGAGTTCAAAGGTTCCAAAAACCCGATTGAGGCTCAAACGTGGGTGATGGAAATGGATAAGGTTTTCGACGTTGCTAGGGTTCGAGAAGATCATAAGACCGTTTTTGCGACATTTATGCTGAAGTCTGAGGCTAGCTACTGGTGGCAGGCAAACAAGATGCGAGGAGGTGAAGGTGTAATTACGTGGGAGAGATTCAAAGAGATGTTTTTCGAAATGTATTTCCCAGCTAGTTCGCAGAATCAGATGGAGGTGTAATTTCTAGAACTGAAACAGGGAAACATGAGCGTGCCTGAATACGCGGCTAAATTCGATGAGTTAGCAAGGTTTGCCCCGTATCAAGTACACACTGACGAGAGGAAAGCCAGACAATTCGAACAAGGACTGAAGCCTTGGGTATACAACAAGGTATCAATGTTTCAACTTAACACGTTTGCGGGAGTTTTGGAAAAGGCCATTCTCGCGGAAGGAGGAAGTGATGCTGTGACTAAGTACAACCAAGAACAGAAAAAGAAAAAGAGTGAGGATGAAGGTAATAACAAGACTGGTGGAAGTAATACTGGGAATAATAATAATCAGAAGAGGAAGTGGACGGATAACTCGACAGCTGGAAGTCAACACGGAGGGCAGAAAAAGAAGATAGAAGCATGTCCGACTTGCGGCATGGCACATCTAGGAGTTTGTTTGAAGGGAAAGAGAGTGTGCTACAATTGTGGTCAGGAAGGCCACCTAGCACCAAATTGTCCAAACCCAAAGAAGGGTGCTTGTTTCAATTGTGGTTCGAAAGATCATTTAGCAAGAGACTGTCCCAAGAAGGGATCGGGAGGATCAGGACAAGGAGGAAACCGGGGAAATAGCAGTGGAAATACCTTAACCATCATCGGACTACCTGCAACAAATCGACCAACCGTCAGAACTTTCAATATGACGGTGCAGGATGCAATCCAGTCTCGTGATGTGGTGTCAGGTATCATTCCGATCAATGAAATTAATGCTTACGTTTTATTTGATTCGGGTGCTACTTGTTCCTTTATATCCGATGACTTTGCTAATAGTTTAGATTTGCTTAAGGATGAATTGGAATATCCCATGATTATAGAAATTGCGAATAGAGAGATAATTCCTGTTAAGCATGTGTATAAGAATTGTAGAGTGGATATTAAGGGTAATATCATGAATGTAGATCTTATCCCTATTTAATTGGGGGAATTCGACGTTATATTGGGTATAGATTGGCTATCCAATTATGGGGCTGTAATTGACTGCCAAAAGAAGCGTATTAACCTTATGACTCTGTTAAAGGTTGTGTTTTATGGTAGCAAGTCGCCTAGACAAGCGAGTTGTCTGACGATGTTGCAGGCCAGGAAGTTATTAAGACAAGGCTGTGTAGGATATTTAGCTTACATAGTCGATAATCGAAAAGAGAACTCGAAGGTAGAGGAGATACCGATTGTGAGGGACTTCGTCGATGTATTTCCAGACGATTTGCCAGGACTTCCACCAGATAGAGAAGTAGACTTTGTGATTGATTTGGCGCCCGGAATTGCTCCAATATCGAAGGCACCATACCGAATGGCGCCAGTAGAGATGAAGGAATTAATTGTACAACTACAAGAATTGTTGGACAAAAAGTATATTCAACCGAGCGTATCACCGTGGGGAGCGCCGATGTTGTTCGTGAAAAAGAAGGACGGATCGATGAGGCTCTGCATTGACTACAGAGAATTAAATAAGGTCACGATTAAAAACAGATATCCATTACCGAGGATCGATGATCTGTTTGATCAATTGAAGGGAGCAAAATACTTTTCCAAGATTGACTTGAGGAGTGGTTATCACCAACTGAAGGTGAGGCCAGAGGATGTACCGAAGACAGCGTTCCGAACGTGATATGGTCATTATGAGTTTTTAGTAATGTCGTTTGGTCTTACAAATGCTCCTGCAGCATTTATGGGACTAATGAATGGTGTATTCAAGCTATTTTTGGACAAATTCGTGGTGGTATTTATAGACGACATTTTGGTATATTTCAAAACCAAAGAGGAACATGAAGAACACTTGAGGTTAACATTGGAAGTATTGAGAAGGGAGAAGTTGTATGCTAAATTTTCGAAATGCGAATTCTGGATCGAGAGAGTACAATTTCTTGGTCACGTAATCGATAAAGATGGAATTTCGGTAGATCCATCCAAAGTAGAAGCTGTGATTAACTGGGATCAGCCGAGAACGCCGTCAGAAGTAAGAAGTTTTCTTGGATTAGCAGGATATTATAGAAGATTCATACAAGATTTTTCTAAGATCGCAACTCCGTTAACGAATTTAACTCAAAAAGCTGTGAAATTTGTTTGGACGGAGAAGTGTGAGGAAAGTTTTCAAGAATTAAAGAAGAGGTTGAGTACAGCGCCTGTGTTATCTCTTCTGAATGATACAGGAAATTTTGTTATTTTTAGCGATGCGTCGCATAAAGGACTTGGCTGTGTGCTGATGCAAAATGGCAAAGTCATTGCGTATGCATCACGGCAGTTGAAGGATTACGAAAAGGGTTACCCAACCCATGATTTGGAGTTAGCTGCAGTTATTTTTGCTTTGAAAATTTGGAGGCACTATCTTTACGGGGAGAAGTGTGAAATATATACGGACCACAAGAGTCTGAAATATATTTTTACACAGAAATATTTGAATATGCGTTAAAGAAGATGGTTGGAATTAATCAAGGATTATGACTGTGAGATTTTATACCATCCGGGTAAGGCTAATGTGGTTGCCGACGCCTTAAGTAGAAAAGGTCAAGAGAAATTGATGATGTTGACTGCTCAGCAGGAGCTAATTGCAGATATGGAGAAACTGGAGTTAGAAATGAAGTATCCTATGGAGATTGATGAGAAGCTATTTCAAATGCAATCTGGTACAACTCTACTGGATAGAGTGAAGGAGGCTCAGCTTCAGAATGAAGAATGTAAAAAGGTGACAAAGAAGATATCTGAAGGAACCGAACCAAGATTTAAGATGGATAAGGAAGGAATATTGAGATTTGAAAGCAGAATTTGGGTTCCGCCAGTATAAGAAATTAAGGAAGAAATTTTGAGTGAGGCTCATAGTTCAAGATATTCGATTCACCCTGGTAGTACAAAAATGTACCAAGATCTTCGACAACATTTCTGGTGGCCGAATTTGAAACGTGAGGTTGCAGAATGTGTTGCCAAATGCCTGACATGTCAGAAAGTTAAAGCAGAACATCAGAGACCGAGTGGATTGCTGCAACCGTTGGAGATCCTAGAATGGAAATGGGAACATATTACGATGGACTTCGTGGTTGGCCTTCCGACGACTCAGAAAGGCTACGACGCAGTATGGGTTATCGTTGACCGACTGATGAAATCCACGCACTTCCTTCCTATCAAAATCAGATTTAACTTAGATCAGTTGGCAAGATTATATGTGAAAGAGATTGTTTCGAGGCACGGAGTGCCGGTGTCTATTGTTTCCGATAGGGATCCGCACTTCACATCAAATTTCTGGAAACGTCTTCAGGAATGCATGGGTACACAACTGCGAACGAGTACAGCTTACCACCCTTAAACAGACGGACAGAGCGAACGAACGATTCAAACACTGGAAGATATGTTACGAGCCTGTGTAATGGACTTCAAAGGAAATTGGGATGATCACCTACCATTGGTAGAGTTCGGCTACAACAACAGTTACCACGCTAGTATTGGTATGCCGCCTTACGAAGCGTTATACGGCAGAAAGTGCAGAACTCCGCTTTATTGGGATGAAGTTGGTGAAAGACAATTGCTAGGGCCAGAATTGGTACAGCAGACGGCAGAAATAGTCAAAGTGATCCGAGCACGACTGGTAGCAGCTCAAGATCGACAGAAGAAATACGCTGATCCACATCGTAAAAATATCGAGTTTGAATCAGGTAGTTATGTTTTCTTGAAGGTCTCTCCCTGGAAGGGAAAGATCAGGTTCGGAAAGAATGGAAAATTGAGCCCAAGATTTATTGGACCCTTTGAGGTACTGCGAAGAATTGGAGAAGTTGCGTACGAGGTAGCCTTACCTCCAGCACTCGAGAATATCCACAACGTCTTCCATGTTTCTGTGTTACGACCTTACAAACCTGATTACAAGCACGTAATTGAATACGAACCCCTGCATTTTGAGAAAGACTTATCTTATGAAGAAATTCCTGTCCAAATTGTCGACCGAAAAGAACAAGTTCTGAGAAATAAAGTTATACCTTCTGTTAAGGTAATTTGGAGGAACCACAACGTTGAAGAAGCTACGTGGAAACTCGAAGAGAATATGATGAAGAATTATCCTAATTTATTTACTTAATTATGTGTATGCGATTCTGGGGACAGAATCTTTGTAAGGGGGGAAGAATGTAACGGGTCGAAATTATTGAGTCGTGATTCTGGGGACAGAATCCTTTTAAGGGGGGAAAGATGTGATGAACGAGAATTTTGTAAATTAATTTTAATATTTATTGAATTAAATAAATATTTTCGATGATTTAATTATTAGATTTAATAATTAATTGATGCAATTGTGGTAGATTAATTTAATTATATGCGTTGCAATTATTAAATTAATGTGGAGAATAATTATTATTCAAGTATATAATTATGTGAACTTGTTGAATTAAATGAAATATTTAATCAAGCATGATGTTATCTAATTAATGTAATTATTAATTAGAGATTTAATAAATTGTTATTATTTATTAAAGAGAAATTTAATTCTGTGACTATGTGCATTATTGAGAAATTATTATATTTAATTTAAAGTAAATTAAATAAAATATTGATTTATTTTATATGGTTGTGACATTATTTATACTATATGATAAAACTTTATTAAATTAATTGGTTTTGTAGTATTTATCTAGCCAAACATGGCACTAAAGGGAGTTGGGGCCAATTAACCCATGACTGGGTAACTGACCACCAACGCGCGTCTATTTCTTCCTATCTGAATACGACGTCTTCTATTTTCCTTCATTTTCTAAGTCTGCAAATCAGAGAGAGTTGCTTGGTGTTTGAGAAAAGTTGGAGAAAGAGTTTCAATTCATCTCCTATACTATACCTTATACTCTACAGGGTAATCTCCTCCTTCCCAATTACAAATTTTTACGTCATTTAAATTCCATGAACATGGCTTTCATAGTTTTGGTTTTAAACCTCTGTAATTGGGTTAGGAGTAATGATTATAAGTTATATGTGTGTTTTGTTGTATCAAATCATGTTTAATTATGTATATGTTGCAAACCATAACAACAGTGTCATGAAAACATGTCGTTAATCTGATGACTTGTTATTTCAAAATAAACAGAGTACGTGATATGGCCATATGGCCTTATACGTGATATTTTGTGTAATGATCGTATATTATCCCTAAAATTTACACTCTTATATTATTGAGCATGTTAATACGAAGAGATCAAGCCTTAAACGAACGAATTCGGTGTTATAACGAACCCGTAGTGTTAAATTATAAGTTTTTTGTTCAAAATCCTCAAGAACATCAAGAACAATCCATTTTTTTATGATTTAAATATGTGATTATATGTTTTAATGGGTTAAAATCACTTTATATATGTTGGGTTATGATTATACATGAATTATAACATGTGGGTATATGTAATTTGGTGAAATTAGTGTTAAAAATGTGTTGATTTCGCTGTACTCTGTGTTCTTCGCGAACTGGGAATCAGTTTCTGGGGTCTCGCGCCGCGGCGCCAGCTCTAGAACTGATGTCTCGCGCCGCAGCGCCGCAGCGCCAAGACTCAAGCCACGGCGCCACAGCGCCGCAGCGCCAATGGCCCGGCCACAGCGCCACCGCGCCGCAGCGCGGCTCCTTAGCACATTAGTGGCGCCGCAGCGCCACTCTCCCGAAAATTCAGAAATGTATTTTTTAAATAATGTTTAAGTCTAACAAGTGTTAGTGGATTGATGTAATGAACATGTAATCATGTTAGAGGTATTATAAGATGATAAAATAGTTGTTGAACATGTAATAAAATATTATATGTGAATTTAATTATTAAATACATAATTAGTTTGATAATTCATGAAGTGACAACGTGATAATTTGACTAAGTTTAGTCAATAATTAAAGTAGACAACGAGAATGGGTTATGTTGATTAGTTAGTAATTAACTGGTATTGAATGTGAATGGTATGTAGGATTTAATTCAAAGAACGTGCTTAGTTAAAGTGTAATCTACGCACGAGGCAAGTATCCTATCCCTAACTCCATTCTATTGAGCAATTTTATTTAAACTTAAACGTTACTTTTATGTCGAGCAAGTTTCCCTATCCCTACTTGTCATTATTGATCAAGTTTATTATTTACCTTGAATAAATTATCCTTGTTATTATTCAAGTTCAAGCATGATATTAAAGATTAATTATCTTTCTAAAGCATGATTCAGTTACACAATAATTGTCCTATTGTATACTTTTGAGATTTTTATTCAAATCAAATATCAATTATTGTTGAACCGTATTAGACTAGTGAACCTTATTGATTCAACTAGTCTATAGTTGATGAGCGTTCTAAATTTCAGAACCCTTGATGAATTTATCCAAACCAAACTTCCTTTGGTGCGGACTCGAATGTCAAACTGAGATGAACAACCCTGTATAGGGGATTATTTACGCTTTAGCGTTAAGATATTGTGCACATTATGGTACTAAGGGTTGATCCCCCTACGTACGAGAAGAAGGTCCACAGTCTTATGACTGCTAAAGGTTTCAAGTATATTTCTTGTTAACCTAGGACATAGTTCAAGGTCTTATGACCCTCAGAATTCTTTTGATTCTTGTTATTCATTCTCGATTCAAAAGTTGAGCTTTTATTCAGATGTCTTTGATTTATTCGCATGTTATTATAATGTTATTTCATTATTATACTTGTGGGCATTTATGCTCACTCTTGCTTAATAATAACATTGCAGTTAAGAATGAAAGAAGCGATGAACCCTTCACTAGTAAGGGCAAGGGCAAAGTTAGCAAATGATGAAGACCTGTTATTTATTAACTGATGTATTTGTTTAAGACTTGAGTTATGTTGATGTTAAGACTTATTTGTTTAGATTTTCGCACAGATGTTTTAAGGTTAGAGAAACCTGGGATTTATTTATGAATCAGTTGATGTAACCCTTAAGGGAAGAGATTTTATTATGATTTCTATCTATTGTATGGTTTGATATTATTTATGGGTAGATAGATAGATGATGTTTGTACAGTGAGCACCAAATCCCGTGGAATCGAAGTACCCGAATTTGGGGGTGTCACAGACTGATTACCTACTCATCATGCTAAAATTGATTATTTTTGTAAGGTTGTTAGTTTTCATATTCCAAACCAATCTGTTATGCGAATTCAAGCAACAAAACCACTAAAGTTAATCATTGTCATATTAAGCCATAAAGAGCCCTAAGCCTTTCGCTGGTGACTTCTAAGTCTTGAAATGCATCGAAGCCAAACTCTTTATAGGGGACGCCGTGAATAACGACATCAAGTTGATAGGTATCAATGTGACGTGTTATCCAAGTCTTGGATGAGAGTCATAGTTTTCAATGATAATTCTATCGTTAATAAATTTCCTGATGTATTCCTTGATGAACTTTCTAGCCTACCCCAGAGCGTGAAATTGAATTTTGTTTTGACGCTAGTACAAAACCCATTTCTAAAATCTCAAATATTTCTTCACCCAAAACGAACGTAACATGCGCCAAAGACGTTGGCTCGAGCTGTTAGAGGATTACGATAATACCATTTAATACCATCGTGGAGAAAGCAAAAGTGGTAGCTGACGCGTTGAGTAGAAGATCGTATGCGTTTACGAGTGCAACGTTGTTAATATAAAGACCCATTTAGTATGACTTACAAATGATAGAGATAGAGTTAAAGACTCTAGGGACCCACACGATGATGTCAAATATACGAGTAGAATCGACTTTAATAGATAAAGTTAAAGTCGCTCAAGCTACAGACTCAGAGCCGATGAATGTGAAGAAGAAGGTGCAAAAAGGCGTTATTCTAGAAGCATGAATTTACGAAGAGAGGAAATCTCAACCCTAGATTTGATTGGTCTATTTGAAATCCTCGAGTAGGAACTGTGGCCTATAGACTCGTTTTACCGCTAAGTATGTCGCGTGTTCGTAACGTTTTTTACGTATCGATGTTACGTAAATATGTGAACGACCCGAACCATATTATTGAATTAGAACTAGACGAGATAGTAGAAGATTTAACGTATGAAGAGGTACCTATTAAAATCTTGGATAAGAAGGATCATATTCTACGCTCCAAGGTTATACCTCAAGTCAAAGTTTTGTGGAGAAACCACGATGTTGAGGAAATGACTTGGGAGTTAGAATCTGAAATGAAGGCAAGGTATCCTCACATCTTCGGCATACCAGGTACGTACATAAATTTTGAGGGTAAAATTTCATAAGGAGGGGAGAATGTAAGACCCCGAATTTTATGAAATGAAAGTATTCAATTCTCTTATGATTATTATTTTATTTAGTAAATGGTTAAATTGATAAAAGGTTAAAGTTAAGGGTGATATATGAAAATTTTGCAAAGTAAGCAAATTGTCATAAAATATTCGTTTGGTCAGAAAATATTCTTTTTGTCGGGGAATATCCGTATGATGGCACAATCATTGGTGAACCCCGCTACGGAATTACTGTCGGAGTTATAAAATGACAGAAATAATTTTTATGGATTCTACTTGAACTCAATGTATGTATGCAATTTAATTCAGCTGTTGATGGGTCGATTTCTTTTTTTGATTAGCATGATGGGTAGAATTTGTTATCTGGGATTTGTTCAATTTTCTCTTCTGGGTTGTTTGAATGTTGTGTATTGGTTGACATTTGACCAATTACTAACATTTGCTCAAGTAAATGTGAATTTGTTTGTTTTAGTTTCTTCTTTTATTTAGTCTATATGTATACATTTTAAGAACAATTGTTATTTTCACATTTAAAATAACAATATTGATATTGATACGTCAATTTTTAGTTAACTCTATGAATTAGACTGTAATTGTGGGACAGAAAAAAATGTAAAAAAGATTCATTTTTGGACAGAGGGAAGTGTGTGTTCTCCTTACTCATCTGGCATGAAAGTCTTGAATAATTTATCTCAGTTTTAGATTTAATTTTCGTTAATTGTTGAGGCATAATTGTGATATTATTTTCCAATGATTAAGTTGCTTGAACTATAATGCTTTGTTGTGACTCTGTTTTCTTAGTGCATAGAGAATATGCTACCTAGAGGTCCTCAGGAATAACTTTGTTTTTAAAATTCCCCAATTATTATATATCTAATGCAAGACACTTTATGAACTATATTTGTTAGATATTATGTTTCTGAAAGCATGATATTTATTTGTTAATTGTAGGTTACCAAGTTTGGTTTCATTCCAACATCTCTAAACCTGAATTGGAGACCCCTTCGTTCACGAGGTATATTAATTTAATTTTCTCTCTAAATTTTATGTTGTTTTTCCTAATTTATTGGTCTTCTGTTGAATAAGTAATTTCACTGGGAACTTTGATTTTGATGTACTACTTGTTGATTGAACTTTCAATCGTTACTTGGTTTTGAGGGTGAAGGATGAGTTATTTAATTTGGAGTTTTTGATTTTGATTGTTGAAGATAATTAACATTATTATTAGTTTAATTGCATAATTGTGATGTTTCAATTCTGCTTACTCATTTGGTGTGAAAGTTTTGAATAATTTATTTCACTTTTAGATTTAATTTTCGTTAAATGTGGCCACAGGTATGGTATGGCCGAAATGAAGAATATTGAAAAAGAGCAATTTAATGACTTGAGTAAGCAGGTTCTTAATCGTGGTTTCCTTATTGGGAGATTAAAAGTACAAAATAAACTTTATATCAGGGTGGCTCATATATATTATTTTGAAGTCATAGTTGATGGTGTTTTCAGATGGCTAGGGTATTAAAGTTATACCAAAGTTGGGAAAATAACCTAGATTAAAAACAATGTCATCTGCTTAACATCATGCATTAATGATACACCGGAGTTGGATTTTAGATAGGTAAAATATGGGATAAAGTCAATCAATTTTGCAAGTTATGCTTTCTATGGGACCTAAGCTTAGATACTATTGGGTTATCTTCACTCAATTAGTACAAAAGTGAGGGCCCAAGATGGACGTGATCGGACCCGTTGAGCCCAAAGCCAGTAACGGTCACAGATTCATCTTCACCATGATTGATTACTTCAAGTGGGTAGAAATAGCTTTCTTTCCCAAAGTTACTAAGGAGGTCATCGTTAGTTTTATCAGAAACAATGTCATTTGTCGATATGGTCAGCCCGAGGTTATTATATCAGACAACGCCAAGAATCTGAATAACGAGATGATGAGGGGACTGTGCAGCAAGTTCAATATCAAATACCTCAACTCAGTTATTTATCATCCGAAGATGAATGACGTGGTGGAAGCCGCCAACAAGAATATTAAGAAGATAATGATGAAGATGTAGGAAAACCACCGGGAATGGCCTGATTTGTTGCCTTTAACCTTGATCACCTACCGAACATCGACTCGAACTTCTACCGGGGCCACCCCGTATTCAATGGTATATGGCATGGAGGTCGTACTCCCCGTTTTAAGAGTGATATTAGATTATAATCAACTTTTTATTTGATCACAGTTTCCCTAGCTTATCAATTCAAACACCATGAAAAGGTACTATGTCTGAACAATGACCTGATCTCCCCCCCCACCCATTAATGGGAGTACGTAGGCAGTCATCTATGGTGTGATCAAACCAAACCAAAAATCCAAAAAACCCTTCAAACTAAACACCTTTCAAATTCCCAGAATATATCTCTCCACAAAGTGCCAGCTTCAAACCATTCTAGCCAAGCCGAACTACAAATGACCTGATCTCTCATCCATGAGAATGTGTAGGCAGCCATTTATGGTACAGTCGAACCCTTGAAAGAAAGCCAAACACTTTTCCTAAACCTCGACAATATCAAAAACCAGTCCCAAGAAACCAAAAGTAAAACATAAAAGCCGGTACTCCAGAAAAGCCTAAAGATCAACGACCCATTCTGAGAGACCCTATGACATCTCAAGGTCAGTCCATCAAGGAGAAGTTCAGGACACATCAAGATGGTAAGTCACAGAGAAATATGGCAATTTTCAAACAAAGTCAAAACATATCCAAAAGGGAAGTGAGATAAAATATATTTCCTTATTATATGTGTTGTTTGATATATATAAAATGCCCTGTACATGAAAAAAGTGGCTAACCTAGTATAATGCAGGAAATAAAGCTACTCTATAAGCCCCCAATCAAGCGGAACAACAAAGAAAGCATAGCATCCCTCTTGGAACACAGAGATGGAGGGAAGTTATAGTAGTCATATCCTATGAAGGAGACTTGTCTACAGTACCTCTAGTAATTCAAGGAAAAGGGGATCAAGATGGAAAGAATCCTATGAAAGTGGCTGCGCTTGAGCCTCTGATGCTGCCATTCAGGCCGCAGTATCCTGAAATGAGCTTAAAAAGAGTCCCATGGAACTATGGAAAAGATGGGGGATTAACATCAAACCACACTACTGTTATATCAAAAGAAAACCCATTATATTTACCTTAGCGAGTAATAAAGGCAGTCATTAAATCCAAGGGGAGAGTGCCCGAGGAGAAAGTTGAAGAATTCCTCCACAAGATGGGACATAATAAAGCCAAAGTGGTGCAAAGATTAGAAGAAGCACTCTGACATATATACATCCTAGATTTGGTTTTATCTTCGGAAGATCATTGTAAGGTCTTAGTGAAAGTACTGAAATTAGCTCACCTGCCAAAGATGGTGGATAC
This sequence comes from Panax notoginseng, assembly GCA_016801055.1. Lineage (NCBI taxonomy): Eukaryota > Viridiplantae > Streptophyta > Magnoliopsida > Apiales > Araliaceae > Panax > Panax notoginseng. The sequence goes on from CM029012.1 coordinate 121,309,387, forward strand.
CGAAAAGTTTCATTGTAAGACCCCAAATTTTATGAAATAAAAGTATTCAATTTTTCTTATAATTATTATTCTATTCAGTAAATGGTTAAATTGATAAAAGGTTAAAGTTAAGGGTAATATATGAAAATTTTACAAAGTAAGAAAGTTGTCATAAAATATTCGTTGTGTCAGGGAATATTCGTTTGGTCGGGGTCGGGAAATATTCTTTTTGTTGGAAAATATTCGTACGACAGTAAAATCATTGGTGGACCTTACAACGGAATAATTATCGGATATAGAAAGCGACAAAAATAACATTTTTATAAAAATAACGGCAAGACTTTTACCGTTAAATTATTGAAACACCCAGTGATAAAAGTACAGTAATATGCGTTATTGCACAGTAGCACACGGTATTGCACAGTATCTTTGATTATTGATGCTTACGTAAGAAGTCACTCAGTTTTATTCAATAATTGCCACAATAGTTGCTGTATAGTATCTCATATTATTGATTCAATTATTATCACAGTATCATCTGCATAATATTTTATATTATTAAATCAATAATTGAGACAACACAACTATTCATATTATTAATTGCATTATTGACAATGTCTAGAAATTTCTGTCGAGGAAAGGGGTTTGGTTATTTAATTTCGTGCCAATAAGGAGAAATCCTTATCAGAAAGCCTCCTCTTTCTTGGGAACGATCTGATTGTCAATATTATGAGTTATAATATTAAATGATAAATAATTGTTGAAAGATTAAAAATGTGTTGATTGAAGATAAGTGATTTGTGGTAAATATTTATTCAATTTTTGATATAAATAGAGAGATTTGTCATGAGGTATTTGTTGTAAGTTTGGCTTATTATTCCATGGGGAGATGCGCTAATTTTTCAGTCCGTCGGTTGAAGTTATAATAATAAATCAATATGGACCGTTGGTTGAAGTTATAATAGTAAATCAGTATGGACCGTCGGTTGAAATTTTAATAGTAAATCAATATAGACCGTCCGTTTAATAGTAAATCAATCTGGACCGTTCGTGAATCAGTTACTATTGTGACAAACGAGAATTTTGTAAATTATTTTAAATATTTATTGAGTTAAATAAATTGATGCAATTAATTTTTAAATATTTTCGATGATTTAATTATTAGATTCAATAATTAATTGATGCAATTGTGGTAGATTAATTTAATCATATGTGTTACATTATTAAATTAATGTAGAGAATTTTTATTATTCAAGTATGTGATTAATTGAGCTTATTGAATTAAATGAATATTTAATTAAGCATGATGTTATTTTAATTAAATTAAATTATTAATTAGAAATTTAATAAATTGACATTATTTATTAATGAGATATTTATTTATGTGACTATGTGAATTTATGAGAAATTATTATATTTTATTTATATTAAATTAAATAAGATATATGAATTATTGTGCAATTGGGTGTGACACTTATTAAACTATATAATAAAAGAGTTTATTAAATTAATTGAGTTTAAGCCTTTAAGGCTAGCCAAACATGGCCTTAAGGGGGGTTACTAGCAGTTACCCATGACTGGGTTAACTGACTAGTATGCGTGTCAGTTCTTTGCAATTATATTACGTATTCTTTTTCTATTTCTTTCTCTAAGTCTGATAAGCATCACAGATAGAAAAGATTGAGAATTACAGAGAGGATTGAGAAGTCTGGGAGATAAAGTGAGTGTGTAATCAACAGGCTTTTGAAAAAGGGACATTTGGAATCACTCTTCTAGTTTGTATTCTGGGTAATTTCTCCCAAACCCAATTTCTACATTTACGTCTTTTAGTTTTTATAAATTGGCTTTCAAAACTTCTGTTAATCTCTGTGATTTGGGAATTGTACTATTATATGGATTTATGTGATAGTAAAAATAGCATAACATGTTTTATATATATATATTACATGATTTCATATCATCAAGTTCATGAAAACATGTAGTAATCTGATGATTTGTTATTTCAAAATAAACAGAGTACGTGATATGACCATATAGCCTTATATGTGATAATTGATGTATTGATTATATATTATCCCTAAAATTTACACTCTTATATTATTGAGCATGTTAATACGAAGAGATCAAGCCTTAAACAAACGGATTCGGTGTTATAACGAATCCGTAGTGTTAAATTATATATTTTATATTCAAAAACCACCAAGAACATCAAAGTCAGTGAATTCACATGTTTTAATTATGTGATTATGTGTTTTAATTGGTTAAAACTACTCTACAGATGTTGGGGTAATGATTATATGGAAGTATTAACATGTGAGTACGTTAAATTAGTGAGTTTAGTGATCATAAAATGTGTAAATCGCCGAACTCTGTGTTCATCGCGATCTGGGAAACAATTTCTGGAGTCTCGCGCCGCGGCGCCAACTCCAGAACTGAAGTCCCACGCCGCAGCGCCAAGACCCAAGCCACGGCGCCATAGCGCCGCAGCGCCAAGGGCCCGGCTACAGCGCCACCCCGCCGCAGCGCGACTCCTTAGTACATTAGTGGCGCCGCAGCGCTACTCTCCAGAAAATTCAGAAATGTATTTTTAAAAATGTTTAAGTCTAACAATGTGTTAGTGGATTATTGTAATGAACATGTAAACATGTTAGAAGAATAATGTGATGATAAAATAGTTGTTTAACATGTAATAAAATATTATATGTGAATTGAATTATTAAATACATAATTAGTTTGATAATTCACGAAGTACAAATGACGTGACAAAGTAGAAATTTGACTAAATTTAGTCGAATAATTAAAGTAGTCAAAGAGAAAGAGTTTATAATGATTAGTTAAGTTATAATTAACTAGTATTATGTATGTGAATGGTATGTAGGATTTTTAATTCAAAGAACGAGTTAGTTAAAGTGTAATCTACAAGCAAGACAAGTTTCTTAACCCTACTTTTTAATATCTTTCAAGATTATTAATTACCTTGAATAAGTTATCATTTCTATTATTCGAGTTCAAGAATGATATTACAGATTATTTATATTGTCAAAGCATGATTCAGTTATACAATAATTGTTCTATTGTATACGTTTGAGATTATTATTCAAATTGAATATCGTTATTGTTGAACCTTATTAGACTAGTGAACCTTATTGATTCAACTAGTCCATAGTTGATGAGCGTTCTAAATTTTAGAACCCTTGATGAATTTATCCAAACCAAACTTCCTTTGGTGCGGACTCGAATGTCAAACTGAGATGAACAACCCTGTATAGGGGATTATTTACGCTTTAGCGTTAAGATATTGTGCACAGTATTGTACTAAGGGCTGATCCCCCTAAGTACGAGAAGAAGGTCCATAGTCTTATAACTGTTAAAGGTTTCAAGTATATTTCTTGTTAACCTAGGACATAGTTCAAGACCCTCAGAATTCTTTTGATTCTTGTTATTCATTCTCGATTCAAAAGTTGAGCTTTTATTCAGATGTCTTTGATTTATTCGCATGTTATTATAATGTTATTTCATTATTATACTTGTGGGCATTGTGCTCACTCTTGCTTAATAATAACATTGCAGTTAAGAATGAAAGAAGCGATGAACCCTCCACTAGTAAGGGCAAGGGCAAAGTTAGCAAGTGAAGAAGACTTGTTATTTTAATTGATGATGTATTTATGTTTAAGACTTATGTTGTTGTTTAAGATTTTTTTTTGTTTAGAATTCCGCACAGATGTTTTAAGGTTAGAGTAACTTGGGATTTATTTATGATTCAGTTGATGTAACCCTTAAGGGAAGAGATTTTATTATGATTTCTATGGTTTGATATTATTTATGGGTAGATAGATAGATGATGCTTGTACAGTGAACACCAAATCCCGTGGAATCTAAGTACCCAGATTTGGGGGTGTCACAGGTTGGTATCAGAGCTGTAGGTTATGAACCTTAGGTGGGAGAACAACCTTAGGTAGTAACCTTATAGAAAGAAGATAGTAAAGGAAAACTCTTATCGAGTTTTAAGAAATGAATTTTTGGTAATTCATTGAAGATAATAAAATACATTATGTGTCTATGTGTTAATTTATGTGCTCGTTAGTACGACTTAGTAACTAAAACTTAAAATTTTGTTGTCAGGATGACGAATGTTGGAGAAGCTAGTCAAGCTGAGGAGGGACCCCATTTACCTATAGTACCTACTGAGGAGGGATCTCGTGTACTTGTAGGACCGACTGAGAAGAAGCCCCGAGACATTCATATCGTTAGGGAGCAGTTGGTGCAGAGGGTTTCATCTCCATTGATCACCGTTGTTGGTCAGGAGCATGAACCTGAGATTGATCCTGAGGAGGGTCCTGAGGAGGAGTTTGATGTGGAGGAAGAAGATGAGGAGCTACCACGGTACACTGTTGATGCTGAGATGTATGACACACTATATGATCGTAACGTGGAGTTACAAGACGAGGTTCATGAATTGACTGAGCGAGCGACTGTTCAGCAGTCTACTTTAGAGGAGAAGGATAGAGAGATTGTGACCCTTCTTACACGTTTAGGAAACGTGGAGTGGGATCTGGTTCATGAGAAGGGTCAAACCGAAGATAAGACTGAGGAGATAGAGAAGCTGAAGAAGGAACTGAAAGAAACCTCCGGAAGACTGAAAATAGCAGAGGAAGGATGGGTAAGAGAATCACATCGAGCAGATCGTGCAGAAAATGATAGTCGTGCAAAGAAGGCAAAGCTTGAAGACACGTACGCCACACTTAATCATGCGATGGATGAGGTTCAAGAGCGAGTGTTAAGGTACCCCATCCAGTTTGAAGGACTTCCATCGTATATGTTGGATCGCAGGACGATGTCTCGTATCATGAATGAGGAGCGTGGCAAGGCTATTGAGCACCTTGGAAGACAGGAATAGAATTTGTTTATTTATGTGAAAGACTTATATAGTTTTATGTAAATTCTGATGTGTTTATGAACTAAGGAATATGTTAATATTTGAATGTTTTAAATCCTGTGGATTCTTTATTCCAGGATAGATGATGTAAATAGCAGTATGCTATAGTTTAATGTTAAAACTTTTTATTTGAATGAAAAGACATCAAGTTGTTTGAGATGATGTGTTAAGTGATATGTTAAATTATTGAGTAATGTCTTAACTATGTAGAGAAATAAATAAAGTTCTAATAAACGTATATTTAACAGAAAAATGCCGCCAAAGAGAAGACAACAACGTCAACCGGCTCAGGAAGGGTCAACCAACAATAACAATAATACCAACGTTAATCCAGTTGAACAACTAGTTAATTTACTAACTGGAGTCATGAATAACCAACCGCAAGCTCCACCTAGCACAACGTTTAAAGATTTTATGGCGGTGGGACCGCCAGAGTTCAAAGGTTCCAGAAACCCGATCGAGGCTCAAACGTGGGTGATGGAAATGGAGAAGGTTTTCGACGTTGCTAGGGTTCGAGAAGATCAGAAGACCATTTTTGCAACATTTATGCTGAAGTCTGAGGCTAGCTACTGGTGGCAGGCAAACAAGATGCGAGGAGGTGAAGGTGTAATGACGTGGGAGAGATTCAAAGAGATGTTTTTCGAAATGTATTTCCCAGCTAGTTCGCAGAATCAGATGGAAGTGCAATTTCTGGAACTGAAACAGGGAAACATGAGCGTGCCTGAATACGCGGCTAAATTCGATGAGTTGGCAAGGTTTGTCCCGTATCAAGTACACACTGACGAGAGGAAAGCCAGACGATTCGAACAAGGACTGAAGCCTTGGGTATACAACAAGGTATCAATGTTTCAACTTAACACGTTTGCGGGAGTTTTGGAAAAGGCCATTCTCGCGGAAGGAGGAAGTGATGCAGTGACTAAGTACAACCAAGAACATAAAAAGAAAAAGAGTGAGAATGAAAGTAATAAAAAGACTGGTGGAAGTAATATTGGGAATAATAATAATCAGAAGAGGAAGTGGACGGATAACTCGACAGCTGGAAGTCAACACAGAGGGCAAAAAAAGAAGATAGAAGCATGTCCGACTTGCGGCAAGGCACATCTAGGAGTTTGTTTGAAGGAAAAGAGAGTGTGCTACAATTGTGGTCAGGAAGGCCACCTAGCACCAAATTGTCCAAACCCAAAGAAGGGCGCTTGTTTCAACTGTGGTTCGAAAGATCATTTAGCAAGAGACTGTCCCAAGAAAGGATCGGGAGGATCAGGACAAGGAGGAAACCAGGAAAATAGCAGAGGAAATACCTTAACCATCACCGGACCACCTACAACAAACCGACCAACCGCCAGAACTTTCAATATGACGGTGCAGGATGCAATCCAGTCTCGTGAGGTGGTGTCAGGTATCATTCCGATCAATAAAATTAATGCTTATGTTTTGTTTGATTCGGGTGCTACTTGTTCCTTTATATCCGAAGACTTTGCTAATAGTTTAGATTTGCTTATGGATGAATTGGATTACCCCATGAACATAGAAATTGTGAATAGAGAAATAATCCCTGTTAAGTACGTGTTTAAGAACTGTAGGGTGGATATTAAGGGTAATATCATGAATGTAGATCTTATCCTTATTCGATTGGGGGAATTCGACGTTATATTGGGCATGGATTGGCTATCCAATTATGGGGCTGTAATTGACTGCCAAAAGAAGCGTATTAACCTTATGACTCCGTCAAAGGTTGTGTTTTATGGTAGCAAGTCGCCTAGATAAGCGAGTTGTCTGACGATGTTGCAGGCCAGGAAGTTATTAAAACAAGGCTGTGTAGGATATTTAGCTTACATAGTCGACAGTCGAAAAGAGAACCTGAAGGTAGAGGAGATACCAATTGTGAGAGACTTCGTCGATGTATTTCCAGACGATTTGTCAGGACTTCCACCAGATAGGAAAGTAGACTTTGTGATTGATTTGGCGCCCGAAACTGCTCCAATATCGAAGGCACCATACCGAATGGCGCCTGTAGAGATGAAGGAATTAATGGTACAACTACAAGAATTGTTGGACAAAAAGTATATTCAACCGAGCGTATCGCCGTGGGGAGCGCCGGTGTTGTTCGTGAAAAAGAAGGACGGATCGATGAGGCTCTGCATTGACTACAGAGAATTAAATAAGGTCACGATTAAGAACAGATATCCATTACCAAGGATCGATGATCTGTTTGATCAATTAAAGGGAGCAAAATACTTTTCCAAGATTAACTTGAGGAGTGGTTATCACCAACTGAAGGTGAGGTCAGAGGATGTACCGAAGACAGCGTTCCGAACGCGATATGGTCATTATGAGTTTTTAGTAATGTCGTTTGGTCTTATAAATGCTCCTGCAGCATTTATGGGACTAATGAATGGTGTATTCAAGCCGTTTTTGGACAAATTCGTGGTGATATTTATAGACGACATTTTGGTATATTCCAAAACCAAAGAGGAACATGAAGAACACTTAAGGTTAACATTGGAAGTATTGAGAAGGGAGAAGTTATATGCTAAATTTTTGAAATGTGAATTCTGGATCGAGAGAGTACAATTTCTTGGTCACGTAATCGATAAAGATGGAATTTCGGTAGATCCATCCAAAGTAGAAGCTGTGATTAACTGGGATCAGCCGAGAACGCCGTCAGAAGTAAGAAGTTTTCTTGGATTAGCAGGATATTATAGAAGATTCATACAAGATTTTTCTAAGATCGCAACTCCGTTAACGAATTTAACTCGAAAAGCTGTGAAATTTGTTTGGACGGAGAAGTGTGAGGAGAGTTTTCAAGAATTAAAGAAGAGGTTGAGTACAGCGCCTGTGTTATCTCTTCCGGATGATACAGGAAATTTTGTTGTTTTTAGCGATGCGTCGCATAAAGGACTTGGCTGTGTGCTGATGCAAAACGGCAAAGTTATTGCGTATGCATCACGGCAGTTGAAGGATTACGAGAAGGGTTACCCAACCCATGATTTGGAGTTAGCTGCAGTTATTTTTGCTTTGAAAATTTGGAGGCACTATCTATACGGAAAGAAGTGTGAAATATATACGGACCACAAGAGTCTGAAATATATTTTTACACAGAAAGATTTGAATATGCGTCAAAGAAGATGGTTGGAATTAATCAAGGATTATGACTGTGAGATTTTATACCATCCGGGTAAGGCTAATGTGGTTGCTGACGCCTTAAGTAGAAAGGGTCGTGAAAAATTGATGATGTTGACTGCTCAGCAGGAGCTAATTACAGATATAGAGAAACTGGAGTTAGAAGTGAAGTATCCTATGGAGATTGATGAGAAGCTATTTCTGATGCAATCTGGTACAACTCTACTAGATAGAGTGAAGGAGGCTCAGCTTCATGATGATGAATGCAAAAAGGTAACATCGAAGATATCTGAAGGAACCGAACCAAGATTTAAGATGGATAAGGAAGGAATATTGAGATTTGGAAGCAGAATTTGGGTTCCGCCAGTACAAGAAATTAAGGAAGAAATTTTGAGTGAGGCTCATAGTTCAAGATATTAGATTCACCCTGGTAGTACAAAAATGTACCAAAATCTTCAACAACATTTCTGGTGGCCGAATTTGAAACGTGATGTTGCAGAATGTGTTGCCAAATGCCTGACATGTCAGAAAGTTAAAGCAGAACATCAGAGACCGAGTGGATTGCTACAACCGTTGGAGATCCCAGAATGGAAATGGGAACATATTACGATGGACTTCGTGGTTGGCCTTCCGACGACTCAAAAAGGTTACGACGCAGTATGGGTTATCGTTGACCGACTGACGAAATCCGCGCACTTCCTTCCTATCAAAATCAGATTTAACTTAGATCAGTTGGCAAGATTATATGTGAAAGAGATTGTTTCGAGGCACGGAGTGCCGGTGTCTATTATTTCCAATAGGGATCCGCGCTTCACATCAAATTTCTGGAAACGTCTTCAGGAATGCATGGGTACACAAATGCGAATGAGTACAGCTTACCACCCTCAAACAGACGGACAGAGCGAACGAACGATTCAAACACTAGAAGATATGTTACGAGCCTGTGTGATGGACTTCAAAGGAAATTGGGATGATCACCTACCGTTGGTAGAGTTCGGCTATGTAACAATCCAAATTTTTATTATAATATTTAAATATTTATTGAATTATATAAATATTTAATGGATGTTTTTATTGTTGAATAAGTATTTGATTTGATGTGATTTGATTATTTATTTGTTTAAAAAATAATTAATGAGTTAAGGAAAGTAATTATTTGAAATAGTAATCTAATTTAATTTAATAATTAAGTTAGAGAATTTATAATGATTAAATAAATAATTAAGGAGCTAAGAAAATTAATTGTTATGAGATTATATACTAATTTAATTTAATAATTAAGTTAGAGAGCTAATAATGATTAAATGAATTATAATACTTATAATTAGAATTTGTAATTAAAATAAAGTGTTAGTTGGTTGAATAAAATTATAATTATAAAGAAAATTATAATTATATGTTAATGATTTATGTGTTAAAGTAATTTAATAGAGTAGTATTTGAATTGATTAAATTGTTTATTTATTTTAATAGAAGTGTGACAAATAACCTTGTTATAAAGGAGTTATTAAAATAAATTAAAAGTGTTTAATTTAGTTTTGCCAAACAAAGCCTAATGCCTATTAAGTCTTTAATCTAATTGTGTTTTACCAAACAAGACATAAGGATTAATTGATTATTTTTTTAGTGGTTAGCCAAACAAGCCTTATGGCTTTTGATTTTCAAAAACTTACATAACTGATATAAGTTATATCTATATTTATATTATATCATTAATATATATTTTTACTATATACGTTATACTATTCTACGTAAGTTAGAAGAGAAAAGAAAGACTCAGTTGAAGAAAAGGGAGAGAAGAAGAAGAATACATAGAAAATTTGAGAAAACTCTAGAGAGAAAGTGAGTGATTTCTAACAGGTTTTTAAGAAAGGAATTGGGAAAAAGAGGCTTGATAATCAAAAGGATAACCATTATCTTCTTAAATCAAAGGTAGGATATTAATCCTCTTATTTTATTTTAAAGTTTAGTTTTCTTATTCCAAAAAGTTCTCTGTAAAATAATAGTAAAAGATGAATTGTGGATATATATATATATATATATATATATATATATATATAGCTTTGTATGATATTAAGTGTATTTGTAACTATAATTGTTATATTAGCACATGTATGTATATATGAGAAGTATGCTAGCGTTCATAGAGAAAGAGAAATTAGTTTTTACAGTAAACATTCACGTGTGAAAGTGGTTTGTAAAAATATCAAAATTAGTATATGTTAATTGTGAAGTTATGAAATTGAAGTGTGATTATGTTAATTGGATATGAACTACAGAGAATTATAGTTTAAAAGTAATCAAATTTGTGGTTATTAGAGATTATAATGTTCACTGTGTTTAACAAATGTCAAACATGGAGTTTTGTTTTAAAATATGATTTTCAAGGAATTTAGTTTTCTGTGATTATTATTTAGTAATTTAAACTAGTATATGCATGTTGGGTAGTGTGTATATGTGTAATTTATATAAGTTATACATGTTAATTGGGGTTAATTGCTGTTAAAAATAAAGACAGTAGCGTTGTTTTGTTCTTCGTGGTTGGGTTCTGCAAGTTTCGGCGCCCCAGCGCCAAAATTCGCGCCCCGGCGCCAAAATTCGCGCCCCAGCGCCAGAAGTTGGCGCCCCAGCGCTGAAATTCGCGCCCCAGCGCCAATCTCGCGCCCCAGCGCTACTTGTTGGCTTAGTCCTCGCGCCCCAGCGCGGGGACAGAAGTCTGACTTGGACAGTTTTGACACCCTGTAGTAAAATAGCCATAACTTCCTCATACGAACTCCAATTGAGGTGATTCAAGATGATCCGGAACGAGAACGAGTAGACCTACAACTTTCGTTCTTTACATTTTTAAATTTGAGGTCATTAGGATGGGTCAAAATGGTCATCTTTAGGACTGTTGTGTTTTCGGAGGCAATCGGAGGGTGTCGGGCATGCACATATGCATGTGTAGTGCTCCAGACCGTAAAAGATGATGTCCTAAGTTATAAAACATGAATCTTAGTAAATATAATGATGCTTAACATTAATAAATAATGTATTACATAAGTTATAGAAGCATAGTAAGCATACACAAGAGAGGCAAATCGGGCGTGTGACGATTGAACGTCGAAACGCCATGCCAAGTGTTAATGAACTTAAAAAGTGTTTCAATTCCATTGAAATGGATATTATAAGATATGGAATGGGTTTAATATAAAACCAATAAGTAGTCCTAGCAAGACTTAAGCACTTGAACTTCGAGTTTGACTAAGAAGAAATATAGTGAATCATAAGTCGAAAAGTTAACACAATCTAATTGACCATTGTGTATTTATTAATAGGAAAGATTATGAGATGTGGAGTAGAGTTTACATTACAATTGCTATGTGTTGTTATGTGACTAATAGTTGATGTGTATGATTATATAATTGTGTAGGGCACGTGAAGTGCAGATAACTGTAAGCTGTTAAGCTATTATTGGTAAACAACGATCAAGGCAAGTCTTTCGGTTCCTATTTTCTACGTGGACTTGATGAACTGTTTTAAATTGCATGATGTGTTATGCATGTTGAAATCATGAAATGTTAAAGTCAATATATGACTGCATTATTTTGGCTAAGTAGTGAAGATTGAGTAAGGAACTCAATCTTTATATTTGTTATGTGAATTAAAAGCATGTATGCCATGTTACTTTAATGAGATGTATGTCGAGCATGTTATTATGTGATATATGATGCATGAAAACTGTTAGAATTTGCTGGGCTGTCGAGCTCACTCTTGCAAATAACCACTTTTGCAGGTCAATATTTTAAGGTAAAGATACGTGCTATGTGAGTTATAGAGATCTATATTCACGAATATTACTTATGTTTTATGAGAAATGTATTTCATATTTTGAACGTAACATATTGTTGAAATGTAAGTTGAGTTATCCAATGTATATGGATATTTAGTTATGATATAAGACTTTGTATAGTCATTTTGTTGTAACGATTCATGATATAAGGTTGAATCAAAGAGATGTAATGTAATGGTTGCGATTCAGGGCAAGAAAGAAGGAAATGTATAAAAGTTTTAAATATTCCGCAATTTTATTAAGTTTAGCATAGAATAATGATGTACTATTTAGAGGTTGAATGTATGGTTAACGACTGAAGTCGGGATTTTAATTGTATGGAATTTGGGGTCGTTACAGTTGGTATCAAAGCTGTAGGCTATAAACCTTAGGTAGGAGTACCGTAGGCTATAACTGTAGAGAAGAGAGGTGAAGATAATGAGCGAATAAGCTCAAATAGAGTTTGAACAATAAGGGATTAAAACTTGCGTGAAAGAATTCAAAGAAGAATCTCGCAGAGTTATAAGGAATATGAATGTGGGGTTACCCAACTCCAATAATAAGGATGTAATGTGATAATAAATAGACAGTGTCTATAAGAAGAGTGATAAAGAAGTTAAGAATAGAGAGTTATATCTAAGTATGGTGCAATTGTACTCTTTAGTAGTTGATGTATGGTATCTGGGCTAAACGATTCCTTCATAGAGCGGAGGTATATACGAACTAGCAACTCGGAACCTAGTTTGTTGGTTGTTTGTGGGAAACCACTCAGCGTACCATATTGAAACTGTTAGAGACTAGATGTGTACCAAATGTAGAAATGGACACGTATGATGAGAGCTTAGAACTTGAATGAAATTTTGAGCGAAGTAAATGAAGTTAGAAATTCTTAAAGGAAGAATTGTTATATAAACAAGAAGATTCAAAGAAGAATCTTGAAGAGATATAAAGATAAGAAATAAGAGTTTCCTAACTCCAATAGCCAAGATAACGAATAATGTCGTAAATGATGAAAAGGAAAGAATGAGGATCGTAAAATAAAACGATCACGAGTTAACAAAAGAATTTTAAGAGAGATGATTATAGAATAAGGTCACGACGTGATCTGTTTAAGTTATAAAAGAAAGATGGTATGTAATGTTTGAATAATTATAGCTTAATACTATGAAGATGGTGTACTATGAAATAGTACGAGATAACTCATGAGGAGTTATATATGATGTGATATGAGAAATTCGTATCAAGCAAAGAGCAAGTTAAAAGAAAGATAGAGTTAGGTGGGATTTCAATTGAGAACTCATGTGATGGCTGAGTTGTGCAAACCTTTGTATGGGCGAAGATTTTGTGCTTGCACTTGGAATGTTTGTGTCGCGCTATTTGCTATATGCCTGTTGAGAAGGTGATTCTTTTCTCATGTGTATAACAGATAGGTAGAGTATAGTTAGAGAATATTATAAGGTTAAGTGCGAGTTCTTAAAACTCATACTTATGGTAGGTTCGTGACTCATAATTATATGGTATGTTTTTGAACCCCTCAGCGAATGGACGCCTATGGTCTGACTAGGATAAGTTCTTAAACTCATATGATTGTGGCAAGTTCCTGAACTCATAACGTGTGGTAAGTTTGATGAACTAGGGTATAATTAAGTGTGAATGGAGTATTGAGGATGATAGGAATAGATAGACCTGTTAAGCAATGGATCATTATAGAAAGTGGAGTTAATAGTGGAAGCATAGGTATTCTAAATCTACTAGCTATGCTAGACTTTCGAAATTTATTGACTTCGTGCTGATGTTTACACTTTTATTTTCTTGAAAAACATTGGATCAAATGATGGTATCAATGAGTTTTAACAACAATACTGTTATTCGTATGTCTATGCTAATTGCTTCGGCTAGACAAAAATGATTTGCAATATATCAAAATGTATTTTATATCATTAATACATCATGTAACCTGGTGCAAAGATGATAAAAATGATGGAGTCATCAATGCAGTATTACCTAGTGTTGGATGTGATCTAAGGATCGTCAGTCCACTATGGTATGATGTAGTATGATAAAGTCACCAAATGACGGAATCCTCAACGGACTGTAAATACAGTGCGGTATCATGACGTCATAAAAAAAAGATTTTTGAGATTTCTTTAAGATATGAGAATACATATATATGTATGTATATGTATATTTCGGTTAATGTCCGAGTTATTGTAGAGGTCTATGCTATTTGATTCAGCTAGACAAATATTGAAAGATGTTCATGAAATTCAAGAGTTTCTTGAGAGGTTATGCCAAACCAAATTGTTTTGGTGCGGATTCAGATGTTGAAAAGCTGAGATGAACAACCCTTTTATAGGGGATTACGCGGAGGCGTTGAGATGTTTGTGCACAATATATTGTACGAAGGGCTGATCACCCTAAGTACGAGGAGTCCCTATAGTCTTATGACTGTTAAAGTTTAAGTTGAAAGATTACTTGTAACTATGGACATATGCATAGCGTTTAAATATTTGTGCACAATACATCGTACGAAGGGCTTAACACCCTAAGTACGGGGGTCCTTATAGTCTTATGACTGTTAAAGTTGAAGTTAAAAGATTACTTGTAACTGTGGACATAGTTCGTGGTCTTGTGACCCTCAGCATGATTTGGAATCTTTTATATTCCTGAGTTATTCATACTACTTCCCAATTATTGAACAATTGTGGAAGATTCTTGTTATTCTGTAAGATGGAAGTGAAAAAGGAAAGTATTCCTTAGAAAGAAGTGAGTCGTAGAATACGACACTGAATGATGAATGTGTTGATTAAGTGAGAAAAGAGATTTTGAAATGAGAAGGGGGTGAGTTATCAAAGAAATTTGTGAAATTTTTAATAGAAAAGTTTAATAATTGTAGAATGATGTTTGTGGAAAGAAAGCGGTTATAGAAGCCAATGAATGAATGAAGTAGTGATGTAAAATCTACTTCAATAGAGTGAATGAATAAAAATTAATAAATAAAACTTCGAGGACGAAATTCTTAGAAGAAAGGGTGAATGTAATATTCCGAGTATTTATGATAACGATCCTTAGAAAAGGAAATGAATTGGTTAAAAGATATATATTACTCAAAATATAATTGAGTTCAAATGAAAGTTATGAAATGAAACATAGAATTTGTTAGGTAATGAATGTAGTAGGAAATATAAAATCTATATTTAGATAAAATTATGAAAGATTTCTCTGAGTTATTTGTGTAATTTGTGTCTTCGATTCTGGGGACAGAATCTTTGTAAATAGGGAAGATTGTAACGAATGAGTGACTTGAGTTGTGATTCTGAGGACAGAATCCTTGTAAGGAGAGAATGATGTAACAATCCAGATTTTTATTATAATATTTAAATATTTATTGAATTATATAAATATTTAATGGATGTGTTTATTGTTGAATAAGTATTTGATTTGATGTGATTTGATTATTTATTTGTTTAAAAAATAATTAATGAGTTAAGGAAAGTAATTATTTTGAAATAGTAATCTAATTTAATTTAATAATTAAGTTAGAGAATTTATAATGATTAAATAAATAATTAAGGAGCTAAGAAAATTAATTGTTATGAGATTATATACTAATTTAATTTAATAATTAAGTTAGAGAGCTAATAATGATTAAATGAATTATAATACTTATAATTAGAATTTGTAATTAAAATAAAGTGTTAGTTGGTTGAATAAAATTATAATTATAAAGGAAATTATAATTTTATGTTAATGATTTATGTGTTAAAGTAATTTAATAGAGTAGTATTTGAATTGATTAAATTGTTTATTTATTTTAATAGAAGTGTGACAAATAACCTTGTTATAAAGGAGTTATTAAAATAAATTAAAAGTGTTTAATTTAGTTTTGCCAAACAAAGCCTAATGCCTATTAAGTCTTTAATCTAATTGTGTTTTACCAAACAAGACATAAGGATTAATTGATTATTTTTTTAGTGGTTAGCCAAACAAGCCTTATGGCTTTTGATTTTCAAAAACTTACATAACTGATATAAGTTATATCTATATTTATATTATATCATTAATATATATTTTTACTATATACGTTATACTATTCTACGTAAGTTAGAAGAGAAAAGAAAGACTCAGTTGAAGAAAAGGGAGAGAAGAAGAAGAATACAGAGAAAATTTGAGAAAACTCTAGAGAGAAAGTGAGTGATTTCTAACAGGTTTTTAAGAAAGGAATTGGGAAAAAGAGGCTTGATAATCAAAAGGATAACCATTATCTTCTTAAATCAAAGGTAGGATATTAATCCTCTTATTTTATTTTAAAGTTTAGTTTTCTTATTCTAAAAAGTTCTCTGTAAAATAATTATAAAAGATGAATTGTGGATATATATATATATATATATATATATATATATATATATATATATATATATATATATATAGCTTTGTATGATATTAAGTGTATTTGTAACTATAATTGTTATATTAGCACATGTATGTATATATGAGAAGTATGCTAGCGTTCATAGAGAAAGAGAAATTAGTTTTTACAGTAAACATTCACGTGTGAAAGTGGTTTGTAGAAATATCAAAATTAGTATATGTTAATTGTGAAGTTATGAAATTGAAGTGTGATTATGTTAATTGGATATGAACTACAGAGAATTGTAGTTTAAAAGTAATCAAATTTGTGGTTATTAGAGATTATAGTGTTCACTGTGTTTAACAAATGTCAAACATGGAGTTTTGTGTAAGACCCCAACTTTTATAAATAAAGATGAATTTTCTATAAATATCATTTTTGAATATTATGGAGTTAATTTGATATAATGTTTTAGTTGTGGGTAATATTTATAAATTTTGCAAAGTACGCAAGTTGTTATATAATATTCGATTGGTCGGGGAATATTCGTTTTAACAGGGAATATTCGTACGACGACACAATCATTGGTGGACCCCACAACGGAATTATTATCGGATTGAGAAAACGACAAAAATAGTTTATTAAAAATAACGGCGGAAGTTTTACCATTGTTACTGTTGAACTACTCGGTAGTAAAAGTACAGTAATACGTGTGGTTGCATAGTAGCACACGGTATTGATTATTAATGCTTATGTGAGAAGTCACTCAGTTTGATTCAATTATTGTCAGTTAATAATATGAATTATTTAGCGATAATGACGTTTTGTTTTATTCGTATTATTAACGTAATAAAACAGAAACATCTTTTTATATAAAACAGAATACTTTATTAAAGTTATTCTATAAATAGAATATATTATATTTTATTTAAAAGATTTTTCTTTAAATATGGACCGTCAGATTAAAGTAATCAATCTGGACCGTTCATGGATTAGTTACTATGCATTATATTTTTCTATAAATAGCAGCTCATTCCTTCATTATTTCTTACGAATTCACTGAACTCTAGAGAGAGAAACTATATAGAGAGAGAAGAAGAGTATTCTGCTACTTAACTACTTCCTTATTTCAGCTCTTCTTTAAAATGGTAAGGGGTGTTATTCTTTCTTATTCATGAAGAGAACTGTTGTTATTCCATTTCTTATTATTCTGTTGGAATAACCTGTATACGCGGATATACCCTATACTTGGTGACATTCTTCTATTATTCTGTTGGAACATCCTGTCTGTGTGTTTTACACCGGACCTGGTTCCGTTTTTATTATTATTCTGTTGGAACATCATGTCTGTGTGTTTTACACCGGACCTAGTTCCATTATTTATTATTCTGTCGGAATATCCTGTCTGTGCGTTTACGCCGGACCTGGTTCCATTATTTATTATTCTGTCGGAATATCCTGTCTGTGCGTTTACGCCGGACCTGGTTCCATTATTTATTATTCTGTCGGAATATCCTGTCTGTGCGTTTACGCCGGACCTGGTTCCATTATTTATTGTTCTGTTGGAATAACCTGTCTGTGCGGTCTATCGCATACATGGTGATTTCTTTTGTTATTCCATTCTTTATTATACTCAGTTGGTTAAGTGTTGACTTCTATACTCCATAAAATTTGTGGAATATCCTTGACATTTGCGCTTCATCTAGTATCTATTCATGAAAATATTCTCCTGATCATTCTTGAATTTTACTCCACAAAGTAGTATCATGTTGACAATTTGGACGTTGTTAATTCTTGGATAAATTAATTCTTGAACTTGTTTTATTGAATTCTTATATCATTGTCATCATCCTCATGTTTATATTCTGTTGAAAGTCATCTGTGGCCTGTAGTGCATAGATGGACTTGGTATGATTATGACCAGGGATTATTCGGTGTAATCATGACCGTAATGTTACGAATGATGTGGTAAAAGTCCTCATTGGCCCGTAGTGCATTGATGGACAGTGGTTGGCATGATCATGACCATTAATGAATATACGAATATCCTTGGCCGTAGTGCAGGGGTGATTCGATGATGTGAATTATTTTATTAAGCTGAGTCTCAGCGATCACAGTGTTGGAAAATCTTTTAAATCATAAAAGATAGTAGAGTTTATTTTCTACTTGACTCTTTTAATGGATTGCTTGTTCCGCTGCAGTTAAACTTGATGTCTATTATATTTTATCAGTTTAACATTGTTGAAGGCTAATGATAATTTATTCTGCATTATCTTAGTCATAATATTTCTTACTGGGCTAGTTGAGCTCACCCTTTCTTTCACTGTTCTCTTCAGGAAATGAGAACGTAGCTGGGGCAAGTCGGGGAATGGAGTGATGGCCCGAATGATAGTATTAGTTAGTAGTCCTCACTATTCTATGTAATGGTGTGTTAATAAATGTAACGAGGACTCCTTTTGAGTATGAATACTCTCTAGAAGATAATATTTGTATTCAAACTCACATTTTATGTTTTGTCGTATTGTACACGACAGTTGTATTAGTAAGTTGTATTTGTATTCTGTACTATGTATCTGACGACCCAAGATGGGTGATGTATACCTAATTTTGGGGGACGTCACAGTTGGTATCAGAGCTTAGGGATATGATCCCTGGCTAAGATGTGAGAATAGAACTAGGAGGGGAGAGACGGGAATTCCTTCGCTAGTATGACCTACCTAAGTTTATTTGCATGATATTTAATTGGTCGGTCATAATATAAGGATAAAATATGACATATCAATTAACTTTTATTTTGTGGCAGTATCTGAAAATGGCATCTGAGAATGTTGAGAATAGCAATGGAGCACAGACGATTATTGATTCACCACATATCAATAATCAGGATAATGTTCATCAGGAAGGTGACAATCCTCATGCAAACAACAACACTGACCAGATGATGAATGATGGAATGTTCAGAGGTTTTATGCAATTCATGCAACAACAGGTGAAAGCGGCTCCTGTCCACAACGTAGGTGGAAATACTGGAAACTCTCTGGCGGTCACCGCTAAACAGTTTAAGGAGCTGGGACCACCGGAGTTTAAGGGAGAACCCAAACCACTTGTAGCTGAAACATGGATAAAGCAGATCACCAAGATATTTGATGTCTTGGGTTGCTCCGAGGAGCAAAAGGTTCCCTTTGCCGCCTTTATGTTGCGAGGAGAGGCAGATTACTGGTGGGAATCGATAAAACGTACTCAACCTGCCGCACTGAAGATGTCTTGGGAGAAGTTCCAAGAGCTGTTTAACGACAAATACTTTCCTGAGAGTATTCGTCACATGAAGGAGGTGGAGTTCATCAAATTGGAGCAGAATAATATGACCGTGTCGCAGTACGAGGCAAAATTTGCGGAGTTATCCCGGTTTGCGTCCCACCTGGTGGATAATGAAGAAAGAATGACGCGGATGTTTTTAAGAGGTTTGAAGCCGGAGATACGTCAACATCTTGTTTCTCATAAATTGTGTTTGTATTCAGATGTTGTAAATAGGGCTCAGTTGGTGGAGCGCGATAACGAGACAACGCAACCAAAAGAGAGCAGCCGGCAAAATGATAATACCAGTGAGAGCAGTCATCGAAGCGGTGACAACAAGCGTGGAGGGAATCAACAGGCCAGAAATGGTAACCACTTCGGTGGTAATCAGGGCCAAAACAATAAGAATGGGCATTTCAAGAAGAGGAGATTCAACAATGATGGAAAGACGTCAGCACCAGCACCTGTCGTTAAGGAAGGAGAACGACCACCTATCATATGTTTCAAATGCGGAGGGGAGGGGCACATCAGTCCAAACTGCGCGATGCCGTCCAAAGCATGTTATAATTGTGGAAGAGAAGGTCATTTAGCCCGATTTTGTCGTTTACCGAAGACAAATTCAGCTAGGATGGAGGCACCAAAGGCCGTCCCAGAAAAGTCAAAACCGGTTGTGCAAGGGAGAGCGTTTGTTGTGAACTCTCAGAAAGCAAGGAACCCGAATGAGGTCATCACGGGTAAGCTTATCATAAACTCTAACGAAGTCTATACTTTATTTGATACCGGTTCTACCCATTCTTTTATTTCTCCTACTTGCGCTCATCGATTAAATTTGATTCCGGGGAAATTAGACTTTGACTTATCTGTTGAAACTCCATTGGGAGAAACCTTCATTACATCCACGGTTTATAAGTCTTGTTTGGTTCAAGTTGGTACCCACACATTACCTGTCGATCTTATTTCATTAAAAATACTTGCATTTGACGTGATTCTAGGGATTGATTGGTTAACTACTCATCATGCAAAAATTGATTGTTTTCGTAAGGTTGTTAGCTTTCATATTCCTAATCGACCTATTATGCGAATTCAAGCAACCAAACCATTAAAATCAATCGCTGTCATCTCAAGCCATAAAGCTATTCGTTTATTGAAAAACGGATGTCAAGCTTTCTTAGCTCATGTCACAGATCTAAACAAAAATACGTCAGCTTTGAATGATATTTCTGTTGTTAATAAATTTCCTGACGTATTTCCCGAAGAACTTCCTGGCCTACCCCCAGAGCGTGAAATTGAATTTTGTATCGACCTTGAACCCGGTACAAAACCCATTTCCAAAGCCCCATATCGAATGGCTCCTATTGAACTTCAGGAGTTAAAGACTCAACTGCAGGAATTGTTAGACATTGGTTTTATTCGTCCTAGTACTTCTCCTTGGGGTGCTCCTGTTCTGTTCGTGAAGAAGAAAGATGGGAGTATGCGACTTTGTATTGATTATCGGGAGTTGAATCATGTCACCATCAAAAATAGGTACCCATTGCCACGTATTGATGACCTGTTTGACCAGTTGCAAGGAGCACAATTCTTTTCAAAGATCGATCTTCGTTCTGGATATCATCAGCTGAAGGTTAGAACTGAGGATATTCCAAAGACTGCCTTCAGAACTCGGTATGGGCATTATGAATTCTTAGTTATGTCTTTTGGATTGACTAATGCTCCTGCTGCCTTCATGGATATGATGAACAGGGTATTCAAGGAATATTTGGATCACTTTGTGGTCGTCTTTATCGATGACATCCTTGTTTATTCCAAAAGCCGTGAAGATCATGAGCAACACTTGAGGTTGGTACTCCAAAAGCTTCGTGAATACAAACTTTATGCCAAGTTGAAGAAATGCGAGTTCTGGCTGGAAGAGGTAGCATTCCTTGGGCACGTAGTATCAAGTCGTGGAATATCGGTTGACCCGGCAAAGATTGAAGCTATTCAAAGCTGGGAGCAACCTAAATCAGTGACCGAGGTACGTAGCTTTCTTGGTTTAGCTGGTTATTATCGGAGATTCGTGGAAGGATTTTCTCGAATCGCTACTCCATTAACTCAGCTGACTCGGAAAGATACAAAGTTCGGTTGGAGCGAAGAATGTGAGCAGAGTTTTCAAGAACTCAAGAGGAGACTCATTTCAGCACCTGTTCTAACAATACCATCTGGCTCGGAGGGATTTGTCATCTACAGTGATGCTTCGAGCAAAGGGTTGGGATGCGTTCTCATGCAACATGGAAAAGTCATAGCCTATGCATCAAGACAACTCAAGGAATATGAGAGGAATTATCCTACTCATGATCTAGAGTTGGCAGCTGTTGTCTTTGCACTTAAAATTTGGAGGCATTACTTGTATGGGGAGAAGGTGGAGATCTTTACGGATCATAAAAGCCTCAAATATTTCTTCACTCAAAAGGAACTCAACATGCGACAACGACGTTGGCTTGAACTGTTGAAAGATTATGATCATACCATTCAATACCATCCTGGAAAAGCGAACGTGGTAGCTGACGCATTGAGTAGAAGATCATATGCAAGTACGAGTGCGATATTGTCAACACAAAGACCCATTTTGTGTGACTTGCAAAGGATGGAGATAGAGTTAAAGACTCCAGGGACCCATGTGATGATGGCGAATATACGAGTAGAACCAACTTTAATCGATAAAGTTAAAGCTGCTCAAGCTACAGACCTGGAGCTGATGCGTATGAGGAAGAAAGTGCAAGAAGGTTCTATGCCGGAAGCAAGAATCGATGAAGAAGGAATACTTCGAGTCAACTCCAGACTTTGTGTTCCTAACAACCCTGATTTAAAGTATGAAATCATGATGGAGGCGCACAACACACCGTTTGCAATCCATCCTGGAAGTACCAAAATGTATCATGATCTTCGTCATACATTTTGGTGGAGCAATATGAAGAGAGAGATAGCGTTGTTTATCTCAAGGTGTCTAACTTGTCAACGAGTCAAAGCGGAGCATCAAGTACCAAAAGGTCCATTGCAACCACTTGAAATTCCAGAATGGAAGTGGGAGCACATTACCATGGATTTCGTTACCGGTCTTCCTAAGGTTTCTCAAGGTATTGATGCGATTTGGGTCATTGTTGATAGATTGACCAAGTCTGCTCATTTCTTACCGATACGAGAAACTTATACACTTGAACGTCTTGCTCGTATGTACATAAACGAGATTGTAAGACTGCATGGTATGCCAGTATCCATAGTTTCTGATCGAGACCCAAGATTCACTTCACGATTTTGGGTTAGTTTACAAAAAGCTATGGGCACGGATTTACGATTTAGTTCAGCATATCATCCTCAGACGGACGGACAATCAGAGAGGACTATTCAAACTCTTGAAGATCTATTAAGACTCTGTGTCTTTGACTTCAAGGGAAGTTGGGACAAGTTCTTACCATTGGTGGAGTTTTCCTACAACAACAGTTATCAAGCAAGTATTGGCATGGCTCCATTCGAAGCATTGTATGGAAGAAAATGTCGTTCTCCAGTATGCTGGGATGAGGTGGGTGAAGCAACGTTGTTGGGACCGGAGTTGGTACGTATGACTACAGAAAAGATTCAAACGATCCGACAACGTATAAAAACCTCACAAGATCGACAAAAGAGTTATGCTGATCTTCATCGAAAGGACGTGGAATTTGATGTAGGAGATCATGTGTTCTTACGTGTTGCTCCATGGAAAGGAGTTACGAGATTTGGAAAGAGAGAAAAGCTCAATCCTCGATTCATCGGTCCATTTTTAATCCTCGATCGAGTAGGAACTGTGGCTTATAGACTCGCTTTACCGCCAAGTATGTCTCGTGTTCATAACGTTTTTCACATATCCATGTTACGCAAATATGTGGAAGACCCGAACCACATTATTGAGTTAGAACCGGACGAAATAGCGGAAGATTTGACGTATGAAGAAGTTCCTGTTCAAATCTTGGATAAGAAGGAACATATTCTACGCTCCAAGGTTATACCTCAAGTCAAAGTTTTGTGGAGAAACCACGATGTTGAGGAAATGACTTGGGAGTTAGAATCTGAAATGAAATCAAGGTATCCTTACCTCTTCGACATACCAGGTACGTACCCTAATTTCGAGGGCGAAATTTCATAAGAAGTGGAGGTTGTAAGACCCCAACTTTTATAAATAAAGATGAATTTTCTATAAATATCATTTTTGAATATTATGGAGTTAATTTGATATAATGTTTTAGTTGTGGGTAATATTTATAAATTTTGCAAAGTACGCAAGTTGTTATATAATATTCGATTGGTCGGGGAATATTCGATTTAACAGGGAATATTCGTACGACGACACAATCATTGGTGGACCCCACAACGGAATTATTATCGGATTGAGAAAACGACAAAAATAGTTTATTAAAAATAACGGCGGAAGTTTTACCATTGTTACTGTTGAACTACTCGGTAGTAAAAGTACAGTAATACGTGTGGTTGCATAGTAGCACACGGTATTGATTATTAATGCTTATGTGAGAAGTCACTCAGTTTGATTCAATTATTGTCAGTTAATAATATGAATTATTTAGCAATAATGACGTTTTGTTTTATTCGTATTATTAACGTAATAAAACAGAAACATCTTTTTATATAAAACAGAATACTTTATTAAAGTTATTCTATAAATAGAATATATTATATTTTATTTAAAAGATTTTTCTTTAAATATGGACCGTCAGATTAAAGTAATCAATCTGGACCGTTCATGGATTAGTTACTATGCATTATATTTTTCTATAAATAGCAGCTCATTCCTTCATTATTTCTTACGAATTCACTGAACTCTAGAGAGAGAAACTATATAGAGAGAGAAGAAGAGTATTCTGCTACTTAACTACTTCCTTATTTCAGCTCTTCTTTAAAACGGTAAGGGGTGTTATTCTTTCTTATTCATGAAGAGAACTGTTGTTATTCCATTTCTTATTATTCTGTTGGAATAACCTGTATACGCGGATATACCCTATACTTGGTGACATTCTTCTATTATTCT
Organism: Panax notoginseng; assembly: GCA_016801055.1. Classification (NCBI taxonomy): domain Eukaryota; kingdom Viridiplantae; phylum Streptophyta; class Magnoliopsida; order Apiales; family Araliaceae; genus Panax; species Panax notoginseng. Next base: position 121,333,928 of record CM029012.1, read on the forward strand.
GTTGGAACATCCTGTCTGTGTGTTTTACACCGGACCTGGTTCTGTTTTTATTATTATTCTGTTGGAACATCCTGTCTGTGTGTTTTACACCGGACCTGGTTCCATTATTTATTATTCTGTCGGAATATCCTGTCTGTGCGTTTACGCCGGACCTGGTTCCATTATTTATTATTCTGTCGGAATATCCTGTCTGTGCGTTTACGCCGGACCTGGTTCCATTATTTATTATTCTGTCGGAATATCCTGTCTGTGCGTTTACGCCGGACCTGGTTCCATTATTTATTATTCTGTTGGAATAACCTGTCTGTGCGGTCTATCGCATACATGGTGATTTCTTTTGTTATTCCATTCTTTATTATACTCAGTTGGTTAAGTGTTGACTTCTATACTCCATAAAATTTGTGGAATATCCTTGACATTTGCGCTTCATCTAGTATCTATTCATGAAAATATTCTCCTGATCATTCTTGAATTTTACTCCACAAAGTAGTATCATGTTGACAATTTGGACGTTGTTAATTCTTGGATAAATTAATTCTTGAACTTGTTTTATTGAATTCTTATATCATTGTCATCATCCTCATGTTTATATTCTGTTGAAAGTCATCTGTGGCCTGTAGTGCATAGATGGACTTGGTATGATTATGACCAGGGATTATTCGGTGTAATCATGACCGTAATGTTACGAATGATGTGGTAAAAGTCCTCATTGGCCCGTAGTGCATTGATGGACAGTGGTTGGCATGATCATGACCATTAATGAATATACGAATATCCTTGGCCGTAGTGCAGGGGTGATTCGATGATGTGAATTATTTTATTAAGCTGAGTCTCAGCGATCACAGTGTTGGAAAATCTTTTAAATCATAAAAGATAGTAGAGTTTATTTTCTACTTGACTCTTTTAATGGATTGCTTGTTCCGCTGCAGTTAAACTTGATGTCTATTATATTTTATCAGTTTAACATTGTTGAAGGCTAATGATAATTTATTCTGCATTATCTTAGTCATAATATTTCTTACTGGGCTAGTTGAGCTCACCCTTTCTTTCACTGTTCTCTTCAGGAAATGAGAACGTAGCTGGGGCAAGTCGGGGAATGGAGTGATGGTCCGAATGATAGTATTAGTTAGTAGTCCTCACTATTCTATGTAATGGTGTGTTAATAAATGTAACGAGGACTCCTTTTGAGTATGAATACTCTCTAGAAGATAATATTTGTATTCAAACTCACAGTTTATGTTTTGTCGTATTGTACACGACAGTTATATTAGTAAGTTGTATTTGTATTCTGTACTATGTATCTGACGACCCAAGATGGGTGATGTATACCTAATTTTGGGGGACGTCACATTTTGTTTTAAAATATGATTTTCAAGGAATTTAGTTTTCTGTGATTATTATTTAGTAATTTAAACTAGTATATGCATGTTGGGTAGTGTGTATATGTGTAATTTATATAAGTTATACATGTTAATTGGGGTTAATTGCTGTTAAAAATAAAGACAGTAGCGTTGTTTTGTTCTTCGTGGTTGGGTTCTGCAAGTTTCGGCGCCCCAGCGCCAAAATTTGAGCCCCAGCGCCAAAATTCGCGCCCCGGCGCCAAAATTCGCGCCCCAGCGCCAGAAGTTGGCACCCCAGCGCTGAAATTCGTGCCCCAGCGCCAATCTCGCGCCCCAGCGCCACTTGTTGGCTTAGTCCTCGCGCCCCAGCGCGGGGACAGAAGTCTGACTTGGACAGTTTTGACCTCCTGTAGTAAAATAGCCATAACTTCCTCATACAAACTCCGATTGAGGTGATTCAAGATGATTCGGAATGAGAACGAGTAGACCTACAACTTTTGTTCTTTACGTTTTTAAATTTGAGGTCATTAGGATGGGTCAAAATGGTCATCTTTAGGACTGTTGTGTTTTCGGAGGCAATCGGAGGGTGTCGGGCATGCACATATGCATGTGTAGTGCTCCAGACCGTAAAAGATGATGTCCTAAGTTATAAAACATGAATCTTAGTAAATATAATGATGCTTAACATTAATAAATAATGTATTACATAAGTTATAGAAGCATAGTAAGCATACACAAGAGAGGCAAATCGGGCGTGTGACGATTGAACGTCGAAACGCCATGCCAAGTGTTAATGAACTTAAAAAGTGTTTCAATTCCATTGAAATGGATATTATAAGATATGGAATGGGTTTAATATAAAACCAATAAGTAGTCCTAGCAAGACTTAAGCACTTGAACTTCGAGTTTGACTAAGAAGAAATATAGTGAATCATAAGTCGAAAAGTTAACACAATCTAATTGACCATTGTGTATTTATTAATAGGAAAGATTATGAGATGTGGAGTAGAGTTTACATTACAATTGCTATGTGTTGTTATGTGACTAATAGTTGATGTGTATGATTATATAATTGTGTAGGGCACGTGAAGTGCAGATAACTGTAAGTTGTTAAGCTATTATTGGTAAACAACGATCAAGGCAAGTCTTTCGGTTCCTATTTTCTACGTGGACTTGATGAACTATTTTAAATTGCATGATGTGTTATGCATGTTGAAATCATGAAATGTTAAAGTCAATATATGACTGCATTATTTTGGCTAAGTAATGAAGATAGAGTAAGGAACTTAATCTTTATATTTGTTATGTGAATTAAAAGCATGTATGCCATGTTACTTTAATGAGATGTATGTCGAGCATGTTATTATGTGATATATGATGCATGAAAACTGTTAGAATTTGCTGGGCTGTCGAGCTCACTCTTGCAAATAACCACTTTTGCAGGTCAATATTTTAAGGTAAAGATACGTGCTATGTGAGTTATAGAGATCTATATTCACGAAGATTACTTATGTTTTATGAGAAATGTATTTCATATTTTGAACGTAACATGTTGTTGAAATGTAAGTTGAGTTATCCAATGTATATGGATATTTAGTTATGATATAAGACTTTGTATAGTCATTTTGTTGTAACGATTCATGATATAAGGTTGAATCAAAGAGATGTAATGTAATGGTTGCGATTCAGGGCAAGAAAGAAGGAAATGTATAAAAGTTTTAAATATTTCGTAATTTTATTAAGTTTAGCATAGAATAATGATGTACTATTTAGAGGTTGAATGTATGGTTAACGACCGAAGTCGGGATTTTAATTGTATGGATTTTGGGGTCGTTACAGGCTACAACAACAGTTACCACGCTAGTATTGGTATGACGCCTTACGAAGCGTTATACGGCAGAAAGTGCAGAACTCCACTTTATTGGGATGAAGTTGGTGAAAGACAATTGCTAGGGCCAGAATTGGTACAGCAGACGGCAGAAATAGTCAAAGTGATCCGAGCACGACTGATAGCAGCTCAAGATCGACAGAAGAAATACGTTGATCCACATCGTAAAAATATCAAGTTTGAACCAGGTAGTTATGTCTTCTTGAAGGTCTCTCCCTGGAAGGGAAAGATCAGGTTCGGAAAGAAAGGAAAATTGAGCCCAAGATTTATTGGACCCTTTGAAGTACTGAGAAGAATTGGAGAAGTTGCGTACGAGGTAGCCTTACCTCCAGCACTCGAGAATATCCACAACGTCTTCCATGTTTCTGTGTTACGACCTTACAAACCTGATTACAAGCACGTAATTGAATACGAACCCCTGCATTTTGAGAAAGACTTATCTTATGAAGAAATTCCTGTCCAAATTGTCGACCGAAAAGAACAAGTTCTGAGAAATAAAGTTATACCTTCTGTTAAGGTAATTTGGAGGAACCACAACGTTGAAGAAGCTACGTGGGAACTCGAAGAGAATATGATGAAGAATTATCCTAATTTATTTACTTAATTATGTGTATGCGATTCTGGGGACAGAATCTTTGTAAGGGGGGAGATTGTAACGGGTCGAATTTATTGAGTCGTGATTGTGGGGACAGAATCCTTTTAAGGGAGGAAAGATGTGACGAACGAGAATTTTATAAATTATTTTAAATATTTATTGAGTTAAATAAATTGATGCAATTAATTTTTAAATATTTTCGATGATTTAATTATTAGATTTAATAATTAATTGATGCAATTGTGGTAGATTAATTTAATCATATGTGTTATATTATTAAATTAAGTTAGAGAATTTTTATTATTCAAGTATGTGATTAATTGAGCTTATTGAATTAAATGAATATTTAATTAAGCATGATGTTATTTTAATTAAATTAAATTATTAATTAGAAATTTAATAAATTGACATTATTTATTAATGAGATATTTATTTATGTGACTATGTGAATTTATGAGAAATTATTATATTTTATTTATATTAAATTAAATAAGATACATGAATTATTGTGCAATTGGGTGTGACACTTATTAAACTATATAATAAAAGAGTTTATTAAATTAATTGAGTTTAAGCCTTTAAGGCTATCCAAACATGGCCTTAAGGGGGGTTACTAGCAGTTACCCATGACTGGGTTAACTGACTAGTATGCGCGTCAGTTCTTTGCAATTATATTACGTATTCTTTTTCTATTTCTTTCTCTAAGTCTGATAAGCATCACAGAGAGAAAAGATTGAGAATTACAGAGAGGATTGAGAAGTCTGGGAGATAAAGTGAGTGTGTAATCAACAGGCTTTTGAAAAAGGGACATTTGGAATCACTCTTCTAGTTTGTATTCTGGGTAATTTCTCCCAAACCCAATTTCTACATTTACGTCTTTTAGTTTTTATAAATTGGCTTTCAAAACTTCTGTTAATCTCTGTGATTTGGGAATTGTACTATTATATGGATTTATGTGATAGTAAGAATAGCATAACATGTTTTATATATATATTACATGATTTCATATCATCAAGTTCATGAAAACATGTAGTAATCTGATGATTTGTTATTTCAAAATAAACAGAGTACGTGATATGGCCATATGGCCTTATATGTGATAATTGATGTATTGATTATATATTATCCCTAAAATTTACACTCTTATATTATTGAGCATGTTAATACGAAGAGATCAAGCCTTAAACAAACGGATTCGGTGTTATAACGAATCCGTAGTGTTAACTTATATATTTTATATTCAAAAACCACCAAGAACATCAAAGTCAGTGAATTCACATGTTTTAATTATGTGATTATGTGTTTTAATTGGTTAAAACTACTCTACAGATGTTGGATAATGATTATATGGAAGTATTAACATGTGGGTACGTTAAATTAGTGAGTTTAGTGATCATAAAATGTGTAAATCGCCGAACTCTGTGTTCATCGCGATCTGGGAAACAGTTTCTGGAGTCTCGCGCCGCGGCGCCAACTCCAGAACTGAAGTCCCGCGCCGCAGCGCCACTGCGCCGCAGCGCCAAGACCCAAGCCACGGCGCCATAGCGCCGCAGCGCCAAGGGCCTGGCCACAGCGCCACCGCGCCGCAGCGCGACTCCTTAGTACATTAGTGGCGCCGCAGCGCCACTCTCCAGAAAATTCAGAAATGTATTTTTAAAAATATTTAAGTCTAACAATGTGTTAGTGGATTATTGTAATGAACATGTAAACATGTTAGAAGAATAATGTGATGATAAAATAGTTGTTTAACATGTAATAAAATACTATATGTGAATTGAATTATTAAATACATAATTAGTTTGATAATTCACGAAGTACAAATGACGTGACAAAGTAGAAATTTGACTAAGTTTAGTCGAATAATTAAAGTACTCAAAGAGAAAGAGTTTATAATGATTAGTTAAGTTATAATTAACTGGTATTATGTATGTGAATGGTATGTAGGATTTTTAATTCAAAGAACGAGTTAGTTAAAGTGTAATCTACAAGCAAGGCAAGTTTCTTAACCCTACTTTTTAATATCTTTCAAGATTATTAATTACCTTGAATAAGTTATCATTTCTATTATTCGAGTTTAAGAATGATATTACAGATTATTTATATTGTCAAAGCATAATTCAGTTATACAATAATTGTTCTATTGTATACGTTTGAGATTATTATTCAAATTGAATATCGTTATTGTTGAACCTTATTAGACTAGTGAACCTTATTGATTTAACTAGTCCATAGTTGATGAGCGTTCTAAATTTCAGAACCCTTGATGAATTTATCCAAACCAAACTTCCTTTGGTGCGGACTCGAATGTCAAACTGAGATGAACAACCCTGTATAGGGGATTATTTACGCTTTAGCGTTAAGATATTGTGCACAGTATGGTACTAAGGGCTGATCCCCCTAAGTACGAGAAGAATGTCCATAGTCTTATGACTGTTAAAGGTTTCAAGTATATTTCTTGTTAACCTAGGGCATAGTTCAAGACCCTCAGAATTCTTTTGATTCTTGTTATTCATTCTCGATTCAAAAGTTGAGCTTTTATTCAGATGTCTTTGATTTATTCGCATGTTATTATAATGTTATTTCATTATTATACTTGTGGGCATTGTGCTCACTCTTGCTTAATAATAACATTGCAGTTAAGAATGAAAGAAGCGATGAACCCTCCACTAGTAAGGGCAAGGGCAAAGTTAGCAAGTGAAGAAGACTTGTTATTTTAATTGATGATGTATTTATGTTTAAGACTTATGTTGTTGCTTAAGATTTTTTTTTGTTTAGAATTCCGCACAGATGTTTTAAGGTTAGAGTAACCTGGGATTTATTTATGATTCAGTTGATGTAACCCTTAAGGGAAGAGATTTTATTATGATTTCTATCTATTGTATGGTTTGATATTATTTATGGGTAGATAGATAGATGATGCTTGTACAGTGAACACCAAATCCCGTGGAATCGAAGTACCCGGATTTGGGGGTGTCACAACTATTTAGTCCATTCTCCTATAAATAGATGCTTATTACTTCATTCTTTCTTACGAATTCACTAAAACTATAGAGAGAGAAACTATAGAGAGAATAAGAGAGAAAGAAGAAGAGTATTTTGCTACTACACTATTACAGTATCCAATCTCCTACTGAGGTAAGGGATATTATTTTTCGTATTCATAAGGGGTATTATTTCTTTTGTATTCGTAAAGGATGTTATTTACTTCATACTCATAAGGGTTGTCATTATATTCTTTATTAATCTGCGGGAATAACCTGTCTACACGGATTACCGCATGCATGGTGAATAACCTTTCGTATTCATTCTTTATTAATCTACGGTAGTAACCTGTCTATGCGGATTATCGCATGCATGGTGAATAATCCTTCGTATTCATTCTTTATTGTGGAAATGATCTGTCTACGCGGATTACCGCATGACGGGTAAAAATCTATTTGCAGTTTCGTATATTCTTTCATACTTGTATGAGATATCATTTCTTTTGTACTCGTCAAGGGATATAGTTTTCTTTCGTATTCTCCATTTATGGGTATTATTCATACCGAAATACTATTCATTCGGGGTACTTTGCATTTGGATACTATTCATTCGGGGTACTTTGCATAACGGGGTACTATTCATTCGGGTACTATTCACGACAAAATTGATTTCTTCCTATCCAAATTATTTTTGATACATGAATATCAATATTAAATTTTACTCCACAATTAGTTATCATGTTGACAATTTGGACATTCTTGAACTCTGAATAAATTGAATTATAAATATTTTATACTTATCATTGATCTTACTTTATTGATTCGTTATATCATTGTTATAATCCTCGAACTTAAATTTGTGTTGGAAGGTTATCTTTGGCCCGTAGTGCAAAGATGAACGGTTGATTGGTATGATTATGACTAGGAATTGTGTATTGGTATAATCATGATCAGAATTGTGTATTGGTATAATCATAACCCTTAGTTTTACAGTTGTATGTCTTTGGTCCGTAGTACAGAGATGGACTGTTGATTATTGGTTTTACAGTTGTATGTCTTTGGCTCGTAGTGCAAAGATGGACTGTTGATTATTGGTTTTACAATTGTATGTCTTTGGCCGTAGTGCAAAGATGAACTGTTGATCATTTGTTTTACAGTTGAACATCTTTGGCCCGTAGTGCAAAGATAGACAATTGATTGGTATGATCATGACCATTGATATTATAATTGAACATCTTTGGCCCGTAGTGCAAAGATAGACAATTGATTAATATGATCATGGCCATTGTTGTTACATTTGAATGTCTTTGGTGTAAGGTGTAAAGACGATATGATTATTGAGTGTTTTTAGCCTTTGTGGCAAGTACATTGAGTGAAAGTTCTATTAAGAATTTATGGTAAGGACGAACTATTGATTTACATTATTATAAACATGAATTATGAATTTAACTATAATCTTTGGTGGTTCAGGTGAAGACAAGTGATAAAAGTTCTCTTTGTCTTAGGTACAACAAAAAATTGTGGATAGGTATTACAGGGATGAAATATTAATGATGGACTTTTAATTTGGATGAGATAGTAGATATTATGTTCTACTTGACTCTTCTAATGGATTGCTATTTTTGCCATAGTTATTGATCTAAAACTTGTTGTCTATTGTATTCTATAATATTTTTTCCTGTTGAGGACTAAAGATAATTTGTTCTATATTATCTTAGTCATAATATTCTTTACTGGACTATTTATGCTCACCCTTTTGCTTCGCAATTCCTTTCAGGTAATAAGAGTGTAGCTGGGTCGAGTGGGGATAACAGGGAAATAGAGTGATGGTATGTGACTATTGAAGTTTCTCAATACATTATAAAATAGCATGACAATATATAATTATATTGAGAACTTAAAATGTGTGTCATATTTTATACATCATTTAATAGTTAATTTTGGTGAACAACAATAGGGTGATGAGAACCCGACTTTGAAAGCGTCAAAAATGCACCTCATTAGAATAAGGAGGACATAATTGTACTGAGAGCTTAAAAGGTGTGTTGCCACTATCTTACACGATGTCTAACCACATAAAAATTCGTGTTATCATACGATATGATTGTGCGCATCCACTTGCTGACTATATCTATAAGCATTATCTATATAATCTTGAAGTATGGTTGGAATATAATCCTCAGTTTGAGATAATGGAGATAATTATATGGCAAGAAGATACACACCATTGGAATGAACATGATAGTAATCTTCTTGTTCTTCTTTGGGGTCTATTGGGTCAACCAAGGTTAATTCTCAAGTCCTATGATATCTATTATAACTTAGATGCATGGCCTCCCATGTATGAAGGCTTCCTTGAGCATTTTCCAAAGATTTTAATTCCTAAAATAGTTATCGACTGTACCTTTATGTAAAGTATCATTGGTTTAGAGTGTGAGTATTGTTATTTGTATTAAAACTCACAGCTTATGTGTTGTCATATTTTGTATGACAGTTTAATAGTTGTAAATAGGAAGATTTGTATTTGAATTTTGTACCATGTATTTGGCGACCTAAAATGGGTTGTGTGGACCTATTTTGGGGGCGTCACATTCATCATTTAATAGATAATATTTTCAACAGCAATGTGATATCGTTCAGTGATGATGACATACCATCAGAAGGGACGGGTCATTGCAAGTCATTGCACATAGTAATGATGTCCTCAGGATACGTGGTAGGAGGTGTGTTGATAGATGGAGGATTGTCCTTGAACATCTATCGTTATGACACGTTGGAAAGAATGAAGATCAATCCAAAATGAATCCGGACTAGTCATATAGTCATAAGAGTCTTTGATGTAGTCATACGTGGCGGGAAGCTGTAGGAGAAATCGAACTTCCATTAGAGATCGATCCCCATACTTTCTACGTATCCTTCCAAGTGCTAAACATTACCACTGGATACAATTGGATTAGAAAATGTGATGATATCTAAGAGTCTCTATGAACTGAAAGATATCATCAAGATTAAAAGGTTTAATCATTTTAAAGTTCAAGAAGAATGAACACTTAGTAGTCACTATGGACTAAGAACTCCTGCTAGAATTAACAGTATTATATTGAAAATCCAATATAAACATGTACAACAGGTGATCAGCCTAAAGTACCCTACATTATGCATAACATTTAAACATGTTTGTATGTGCGCGCGTTGGTTCCTCGACAGTTATATAACTTCCCCTTCAATGAGGGTTGTTCATCTCAGTAGATTTATAAGAGTCCTCACCAAGACAATTGGTTTGATAGCTTTCTAACACATGATATTAGTCTAGCCAAGTAAAATGGCTTAGACAACTTTTTCAATGCATTTAGAAATAATAAGTTCAATGCGTGCAACAAAATCAAGATATAATATCGATTTTTGAATAGTAATAGATATTTATTCGATGTAAATATGGTCAATATTGCAAAAATTCGGATTTACACAATATGCAAAGTTAAGAGATTTATGGAACTTGCCTTAAACGTAGTTTACCAATCTAAAGCTTATCAACACTTCAACGAACTAAGTTACCCTATTTACATATATAAGTGTACACGTTCATTAGATACGCAAGCTCAAAACATAACTTATCTCATACATGATTGATCATATAAGTTCTATTTCTATCTTAACAACACAATGGAATGTCACATTAGTATGTTATCACATCACATAGTTACATTACCACCATTGACTTTAGGTTCTAAATCCCACATAGCCATTTCATGCTTAAACACTTTAAACATCATTATAATCATTTATTATGACTTAAAGTAGTATTATATACAAGTTACATATCTCAGATCACTGTTAGGTTTGTGAGAATCAAGACGCAATCAAATTTGTACAAAACATCGGAAGCATGGCAAAATCAGATTCAAAAATTTTCACAAACCAATTACTCGGATCATCCTTTATACATGTTATTAATTAAAACGAAAGATAAGAAGTTATGGAATCATACCCTTATACATTCAAGCTTCCACAGGTACGAGTTCAACTCCTAGTTCTTCGCGATCTCCTTAAATCTCTGGGATTGATTCCTTCCTTTGATCAACGTTAGCCACCCAAGTGTTTGGCCTCTAAAGGTGATCCACCAAGGAAGAAGGATTATTCAAGAAGGAGGGTGGTTGGCTAAACCCTAGTTTTTTTTATCTTTATAGAAAAAGGAGCACTCTCCAATAATTAGAATTACATCTACTGATATCTAGCATATGACTCCTCTTATATAGATATTAGTTAACCCTTCTAATCTAATTAAAAATAGGGTTTTATTTAATTAATTAAATTCCTTTAATTAATTAAGCTCCCTAATCTTATCAAAGATAATTAATTAAACTCTTTTAATTAATTTGCCTCCTAATCTTATTAGGAATAAATAAGAGTACTTATATTAAATTAATTTCTAAAATTCTTTAGAAATTAAAATATCATCAATGTGAGCCTAAGAGCCATGAGATCGAAGATTCAGCCTGTGAATCTAGATCCGGTTCCCACGACGGACTTTTTCAGCTGCAACCAGTTTGTAAATTATCTATGGTGTCTGGACATCCTTGAAGGGCTCTCATGCCCATAAGGAGTTCGTGTGATGCCCCCAAAATTAGGTATACATCACCCATCTTGGGTCGCCAGATACAGGGTACTGAATACAAATACAACTTAATAATACAACTGTCGTGTACAATACGACCGAACATAATCTGTGAGTTTGAATACAAATATTGTCTACTAGAGAGTATTCATACTCAAAAGGAGTCCTCATTACATTTATTAACACACTATTACATAGAATAGTGAGGACTACTAACTAATACTATCATTCGGACCATCACTCCGTTCCCCGACTTGCCCCAGCTACGTTCTCATTTCCTGAAGAGAACAGTGAAAGAAAGGGTGAGCTCAACTAGCCCAGTAAGAAATATTATGACTAAGATAATGCAGAATAAATTATCATTAGCCTTCAACAATGTTACACTGATAAAATATAATAGACATCAAGTTTAACTGCAGCGGAACAAGCAATCCATTAAAAGAGTCAAGTAGAAAATAAACTCTACTATCTTTTATGATTTAAAAGGTTTTTCAACACTGTTATCGCTGGGACTCAGCTTAATAAAATAATCCACATCATCGAATCACCCTTGCACTACGGCCAAGGATATTCGTGTATTCATTAATGGTCATGATCATGCCAACAACTGTCCATCAATGCACTACGGCCCAATGAGGACTTTTACCACATCATTTGTAACATTACGGTCATGATTATACCGAATAATCCCTGGTCATAATCATACCAAGTCCATCTATGCACTACAGGCCACAGATGACTTTCAACATTTTATAAACATGAGGATGATGACAATGATATAAGAATTCAATAAAACAAGTTCAAGAATTAATTTATCCAAGAATTAACAACGTCCAAATTGTCAACATGATACTGCTTTGTGGAGTAAAATTCAAGAATACTTAGAAGAATATTTTCATGAAAAGATACTGGATGAACCGCAATTATCAAGGATATTTCACTAATTTCATGGAGTATAGAAGTTAAAACTTAACCAACTGAGTATAATAACGAATGTAATAACAAAAGAAATCACCATGCATGCGATACACCGCACAGACAAGTTATTCTAACAGAACAATAAATAATGGAACCAGGTCCGGCGTAAACGCACAGACAGGATATTCTGACAAAATAATAAACAATGGAACCAGGTCCGGTGTAAACGCACAGACAGGATATTCCGACAAAATAATAATAAATAATGGAACCAGGTCCGGTGTAAAACACACAGACAGGATGTTCCAACAGAATAATAACAAGACGGAACCAGGTCCGGTGTAAAACACACAGACAGGATGTTCCAACAGAATAATAATAAGACGGAACCAGGTCCGGCGTAAAACACACAGACAGGATGTTCCAACAGAATAACAGAAGAATGTCACCAAGTATAGGGTAGACCGCGTATACAGGTTATTCTAACAGAATAATAAGAAATAGAATAACAACAGTTCTCTTCATGAATAAGAAAGAATAACACCCCTTACCGTTTTAAAGAAGAACTGAAATAAGGAAGTAGTTAAGTAGCAGAATACTTTTCTTCTCTCTATAGTTTCTCTCTATAGTTTCTCTCTCTAGAGTTCAGTGAATTCGTAAGAAATAATGAAGGAATGAGCTGTTATTTATAGAAAAATAAAATGCATAGTAACTAATCTATGAACGGTCCAGATTGATTACTTTAATCTGACGGTCCATATTTAAAGAAAAATCTTTTAAATAAAATATAATATATTCTATTTATAGAATAACTTTAATAAAGTATTCTGTTTTATGTAAAAAGATGTTTATGTTTTATTACGTTAATAATACGAATAAAACAAAACTTCATTATCGCTAAATAATTCATATTATTAACTGACAATAATTGAATCAAACTGAGTGACTTCTCACATAAGTATTAATAATCAATATCGTGTGTTACTATGCAACCACACGTATTACTGTACTTTTACTACCGAGTAGTTCAACAGTAACAATGGTAAAACTTCCGCCGTTATTTTTAATAAAATATTTTTGTCGTTTTCTCAATCCGACAATAATTCCGTTGTGGGGTCCACCGATGATTGTGCCGTTGTACGAATATTCCTTGTTAAAATGAATATTCCCCGACCAATCGAATATTATATAACAACTTGCGTACTTTGTAAAATTTATAAATATTACCCACAACTATAACATTATATCAAATTAACTCCATAATATTCAAAAATAATATTTATAGAAAATTCATCTTTATTTATAAAAGTTGGGGTCATACAACCTCCCCTTCTTATGAAATTTAGCCCTCGAAATTAGGGTACGTACCTGGTATATCGAAGAGGTAAGGATACCTTGATTTTATTTCAGATTCTAACTCCTAAGTCATTTCCTCAACATCGTGGTTTCTCCACAAAATTTTGACTTGAGGTATAACCTTGGAGCGTAGAATATGTTCCTTCTTATCCAAGATTTGAACAGGAACTTCTTCATACGTCAAATCTTCTGCTATTTCGTCCGGTTCTAACTCAATAATGTGGTTCGGGTCTTCCACATATTTACGTAACATGGATATGTGAAAAATGTTATGAACACGAGACATACTTGGCGGTAAAGCGAGTCTATAAGCCACAGTTCCTACTCGATCGAGGATTAAAAATGGACCGATGAATCGAGGATTGAGCTTTCTTCTCTTTCCAAATCTCATAACTCCTTTCCATGGAGCAACACGTAAGAACACATGATCTCCTATATCAAATTCCACGTTCTTTCGATGAAGATCAGCATAACTCTTTTGTCGATCTTGTGAGGTTTTTATACGTTGTCGGATCGTTTGAATCTTTTCTGTAGTCATACGTACCAACTCCGGTCCCAACAATGTTGCTTCACCCACCTCATCCCAGCATACTGGAGAACGACATTTTCTTCCATACAATGCTTCGAATAGAGCCATGCCAATACTTGCTTGATAACTGTTGTTGTAGGAAAACTCCACCAATGGTAAGAACTTGTCCCAACTTTCCTTGAAGTCAAGGACACAGAGTCTTAATAAATCTTCTAGAGTTTGAATAGTCCTCTCTGATTATCCGTCCATCTGAGGATGATATGCCGAACTAAATCGTAAATCCGTGCCCATAGCTTTTTGTAAACTAACCCAAAATCGTGAAGTGAATCTTGGGTCTCGATCAGAAACTATGGATACTGGCATACCATGCAGTCTTACAATCTCGTTTATGTACATACGAGCAAGACGTTCAAGTGTATAAGTTTCTCGTATCGGTAAGAAATGAGCAGACTTGGTCAATCTATCAACAATGACCCAAATCGCATCTATACCTTGAGAAACCTTAGGAAGACCGGTAACGAAATCCATGGTAATGTGCTCCCACTTCCATTCTAGAATTTCAAGTGGTTGCAATGGACCTTTTGGTACTTGATGCTCCGCTTTGACTCGTTGACAAGTTAGACACCTTGAGATAAACAACGCTATCTCTCTCTTCATATTGCTCCACCAAAATGTATGACGAAGATCATGATACATTTTGGTACTTCCAGGATGGATTGCAAACAGTGTGTTGTGCGCCTCCATCATGATTTCATACTTTAAATCAGGGTTGTTAGGAACACAAAGTCTAGAGTTGACTCGAAGTATTCCTTCTTCATCGATTCTTATTTCCGGCATAGCATCTTCTTGCACTTTCTTCCTCATACGCATCAGCTCCAGGTCTGTAGCTTGAGCAACTTTAACTTTATCGATTAAAGTTGGTTCTACTCGTATATTCGCCATCATCACATGGGTCCCTGGAGTCTTTAACTCTATCTTCATCCTTTGTAAGTCACACAAAATGGGCCTTTGTGTTGACAATATCGCACTCGTACTTGCATATGATCTTCTACTCAATGCGTTAGCTACCACGTTCGCTTTTCCAGGATGGTATTGAATGGTATGATCATAATCTTTCAACAGTTCAAGCCAACGTCGTTGTCGTATGTTGAGTTCCTTTTGAGTGAAGAAATATTTGAGGCTTTTATGATCCGTAAAGATCTCCACCTTCTCCCCAAACAAGTAATGCCTCCAAATTTTAAGTGCAAAGACAACAGCTGCCAACTCTAGATCATGAGTAGGATAATTTCTCTCATATTCCTTGAGTTGTCTTGATGCATAGGCTATGACTTTTCCATGTTGCATGAGAACGCATCCCAACCCTTTGCTCGAAGCATCACTGTAGATGATAAATTCCTCCGAGCCAGATGGTATTGTTAGAACAGGTGCTGAAATGAGTCTCCTTTTGAGTTCTTGAAAACTCTTTTCACATTCTTCGCTCCAACCGAACTTTGTATCTTTCCGAGTCAGCTGAGTTAATAGAGTAGCGATTCGAGAAAATCCTTCCACGAATCTCCGATAATAACCAGCTAAACCAAAAAAGCTACGTACTTCGGTCACTGATTTAGGTTGCTCCCAGCTTTGAATAGCTTCAATCTTTGCCGGGTCAACAGATATTCCACGACTTGATACTACGTGCCCAAGGAATGCTACCTCCTCCAGCCAGAACTCGCACTTCTTCAACTTGGCATAAAGCTTGTATTCACGAAGCTTTTGGAGTACCAGCCTCAAGTGTTGCTCATGATTTTCACGGCTTTTGGAATAAATAAGGATGTCATCAATAAAGACAACCACAAAGTGATCCAAATATTCCTTGAATACCCGGTTCATCATATCCATGAAGGCAGCAGGAGCATTAGTCAATCCAAAGGACATGACTAGGAATTCATAATGCCCGTACCGAGTTTTGAAAGCCGTCTTTGGAATATCCTCAGTTCTAACCTTCAGCTGATGATATCCAGAACGAAGATTGATCTTTGAAAAGAATTGTGCTCCTTGCAACTGGTCAAACAGGTCATCAATACGTGGCAATGGGTACCTGTTTTTGATGGTAACATGATTCAACTCCCGATAATCAATACAAAGTCGCATACTTCTATCTTTCTTCTTCACGAATAGAACAAGAGCACCCCAAGGAGAAGTACTAGGACGAATAAAGCCAATATCTAACAATTCCTGCAGTTGGATCTTTAACTCCTGAAGTTCAATAGGAGCCATTCAATATGGGGCTTTGGAAATGGGTTTTGTACCGGGTTCAAGGTCGATATAAAATTCAATTTCACGCTCTGGGGGTAGGCCAGGAAGTTCTTCAGGGAATACATCAGGGAATTTATTAACAATAGAAATATCATTCAAAACTGACGTATTTTTGTTTAGATCCGTGACATGAGCTAAGAAAGCTTGACATCCGTTTTTCAATAAACGAATAGCTTTATGGCTTAAGATGACAGCGATTGATTTTAATGGTTTGGTTGCTTGAATTCACATAATAGGTCGATTAGGAATATGAAATCTAACAACCTTACGAAAACAATCAATTTTTGCATGATGAGTAGTTAATCAATCAATCCCTAGAATCACGTCAAATGCAAGTATTTTTAATGAAATCAGATCGACAGGTAATGTGTGGGTACCAACTTGAACCAAAAAAGACTTATAAACCGTGGATGTAATGAAGGTTTCTCCCAATGGAGTTTCAACAGATAAGTCAAAATCTAATTTCTCCGGAATCAAATTTAATCGATGAGCGCAAGTAGGAGAAATAAAAGAATGGGTAGAACCGGTATCAAATAAAGTATAGACTTCGTTAGAGTTTATGATAAGCTTACCCGTGATGACCTCATTCGGGTTCCTTGCTTTCTGGGAGGTCACAACAAATGCTCTCCCTTGCACTACCGGTTTTGACTTTTCTGGGACGGCCTTTGGTGCCTCCATCCTGGCTGAACTTATTTTTGGTAAACGACAAAATCGAGCTAAATGACCTTCTCTTCCACAATTATAACATGCTTTAGACGACATCGCACAGTTTGGACTGATGTGCCCCTCCCCTCCGCATTTGAAACATATGATAGGTGGTCGTTCTCCTTCCTTAACAACGGGTGCTGGTGCTGACGTCTTTCCATCATTGTTGAATCTCCTCTTCTTGAAATGACCATTCTTATTATTTTGGCCCTGATTACCACCGAAGTGGTTACCATTTCTGGCCTGTTGATTCCCACCACGCTTGTTGTCACCGCTTCAATGACTGCTCTCACTGGTATTATCATTTTGCCGACTGCTCTCTTTTGGTTGTGTTGACTCGTTATCGCGCTCCACTAACTGAGCCCCATTCACAACATCTGAATACAAACACAGTTTATGAGAAATAAGATGTTGACGTATCTCAGGTTTCAAACCTCGAAAAAACATTCGCGTCATTCGCTCTTTATTATCCACCAAGTGGGACGCAAACCGGGACAACTCAGCAAATTTAGCGTCATACTGCGACACGGTCATATTATTCTGCTCCAATTTGATGAACTCCACCTCCTTCATGTGTCGAACACTTTCAGGAAAGTATTTGTCATTGAACAGCTCTTGGAACTTCTCCCAAGACATCTTCAGTGCGGCAGGTTGAGTACGCTTAATCGATTCCCACCAGTAATCTACCTCTCCTCGCAACATAAAGGCGGCAAAGGGAACCTTTTGCTCCTCGGAGCATCCCAAGACATCAAATATCTTGGTGATCTGCTTTATTCATGTTTCTGCTATAAGTGGTTTTGGCTCTCCCTTAAACTCCGATGGTCCCAGCTCCTTGAACTGTTTAGCGGTGACCATCCGAGAGTTTTCAGTGTTTTCACCTACATTTTGAACAGGAGCCGCTCTCGCCTACTGTTGCATAAACTGCATAAAGCTTCTGAACATTCCATCATTCATCATTTGTCAGTGTTGTTGTTTGCATGAGCATTGTCGCCTTCCTGATGCACATTATCCCGATTATTGATATGTGGTGAATCAACAGTCGCCTGTGCTCCATTGCTATTCTCAACATTCTCAGATGTCATTTTCAGATACTGCCACAAAACAAAAGTTAATTGATATGTCATATATTATCCTTATATTATTACCGACCAATTAAATATCACGCAAATAAACTTAGGTAGGTCATACTAGCGAAGGAATTCCCCGTCTCTCCCCTCCTAGTTCTATTCTCACATCTTAGCTAGGGATCATATCCCTAAGCTCTGATACCAACTGTGATGCCCCCAAAATTAGGTATACATCACCCATCTTGGGTCGCCAGATACAGGGTACTGAATACAAATACAACTTAATAATACAACTGTCGTGTACAATACGACCAAACATAATCTGTGAGTTTGAATACAAATATTGTCTACTAGAGAGTATTCATACTCAAAAGGAGTCCTCATTACATTTATTAACACACTATTACATAAAATAGTGAGGACTACTAACTAATACTATCATTCGGACCATCACTCCGTTCCCCGACTTGCCCCAGCTACGTTCTCATTTCCTGAAGAGAACAGTGAAAGAAAGGGTGAGCTCAACTAGCCCAGTAAGAAATATTATGACTAAGATAATGCAGAATAAATTATCATTAGCCTTCAAATGTGTTACACTGATAAAATATAATAGACATCAAGTTTAACTGCAGCGGAACAAGCAATCCATTAAAAGAGTCAAGTAGAAAATAAAGTCTACTATCTTTTATGATTTAAAAAGTTTTTCAACACTGTTATCGCTGGGACTCAGCTTAATAAAATAATTCACATCATCGAATCACCCTTGCACTACGGCCAAGGATATTCGTGTATTCATTAATGGTCATGATCATGCCAACAACTGTCCATCAATGCACTACGGCCCAATGAAGACTTTTACCACATCATTTGTAACATTACGGTCATGATTATATCGAATAATCCCTGATCATAATCATACCAAGTCCATCTATGCACTACAGGCCACAGATGACTTTCAACATTTTATAAACATGAGGATGATGACAATGATATAAGAATTCAATAAAACAAGTTCAAGAATTAATTTATCCAAGAATTAACAACGTCCAAATTGTCAACATGATACTGCTTTGTGGAGTAAAATTCAAGAATACTTAGAAGAATATGTTCATGAAAAGATACTGGATGAACCGTAATTATCAAGGATATTTCACTAATTTCATGGAGTATAGAAGTTAAAACTTAACCAACTGAGTATAATAACGAATGGAATAACAAAAGAAATCACCATGCATGCGATAGGCCGCACAGACAGGTTATTCTAACAGAATAATAAATAATAGAACCAGGCCCGGCGTAAACGCACAGACATGATATTCCGACAGAATAATAAACAATGGAACCAGGTTCGGCGTAAACGCACAGACAGGATATTCCGACAGAATAATAATAAATAATGGAACCAGATCCGGTGTAAAACACACAGACAGGATGTTCCAACAGAATAATAACAAGACGGAACCAGGTCCGGTGTAAAACACACAGACAGGATGTTCCAACAGAATAACAGAAGAATGTCACCAAGTATAGGGTAGACCGCGTATATAGGTTATTCTAACAGAATAATAAGAAATGGAATAACAACAGTTCTCTTCATGAATAAGAAAGAATAACACCCCTTAACGTTTTAAAGAAGAACTGAAATAAGGAAGTAGTTAAGTAGCAGAATACTTTTCTTCTCTCTCTATAGTTTCTCTCTATAGTTTCTCTCTCTAGAGTTCAGTGAATTCGTAAGAAATAATGAAGGAATGAGCTGCTATTTATAAAAAAATAAAATGCATAGTAACTAATCCATGAACGGTCTAGATTGATTACTTTAATCTGACGGTCCATATTTAAAGAAAAATCTTTTAAATAAAATATAATATATTCTATTTATAGAATAACTTTAATAAAGTATTCTGTTTTATGTAAAAAGATGTTTCTGTTTTATTACGTTAATAATACGAATAAAACAAAACTTCATTATCGCTAAATAATTCATATTATTAACTGACAATAATTGAATCAAACTGAGTGACTTCTCACATAAGCATTAATAATCAATACCGCGTGTTACTATGCAACCACACGTATTACTGTACTTTTACTACCGAGTAGTTCAACAGTAACAATGGTAAAACTTCCGCCGTTATTTTTAATAAAATATTTTTGTCGTTTTCTCAATCCGACAATAATTCTGTTGTGGGGTCCACCAATGATTGTGCCATTGTACGAATATTCCCTGTTAAAACGAATATTCCCCGACCAATCGAATATTATATAACAACTTGCGTACTTTGTAAAATTTATAAATATTACCCACAACTATAACATTATATCAAATTAACTCCATAATATTCAAAAATGATATTTATAAAAAATTCATCTTTATTTATAAAAGTTGGGGTCTTACAGTTCGGCACTGCTATGTATCTTAGTTTCTCGAAGATGCTTTGCATCTCGAAAATAAAATCAATCAAGCCGGATATAGAATAAAAATAGAAGTATAAAACGCCTCAATTACTATTGAGCATAAGGGTTTGAAAAACCTATTTTCCAAAATGTCATTGCTATATCTTGCTAAAATTAAACTTTTATACAAGTTAAACCTTTTGTATATAGGTACAAACGAGACATAGCACTACTTCCAGACAACTGCACATAGGGTAATTGAAAAATTACGGTAACTATGTTTTCACGGAAGTCGGGGGTGCCTAAAACCTTCCCCTCGCTTAATCAAGCCCCCAAACTCAATGAATCTCGGTTTTCAAGGCTTGTTAAACAGTGTCCAACCATTGGGCCTTTGTGTAAACCTTTTCAAAAATTGTGGTGATATCCCTTAAAAACATAATACAATTTGTTTTAAAGTATAATTCATTAATGAATGAATGTTACACTTGGGTGGCTCCTAATTAATATATGCAGAATTGATCTATGGCACTAAATAAAACCTGTTCTGAGCTTGGTGGTGGGAATAGGCCACTTCTTTTGAAGAATGATAGGTTTACTAATTGGAAAGTGTGTATACAGACCTATATGGATGTGATTGATGATGAATTATTTGATGCTATCCAGAATGGTCCATTTGTTCCAACCAAGTTGACTTCAACAATAAATGATCCCAGCAAGGTAGCTGTCAAGCAGAAAATCGAGTGGACAAAGAATGAGATGAAGCTGGTGCAGCTAGATAAGAAAGCTAAGAACATTCTATTCATGACTCTAAAAGATGAATTGTTTAAAAATGTCATAATCAGCAATACAACCAAAGAAATTTGGGAAATTCTTTTGATGATGCATGAGGGCATTGAAAAAGTCTGGGAGAACAAACAGTCTCTCTTGACACAACAATATGAGATGTTCTCTCATATCCCTCGTGAAAGCATCATTGTGACATATGAAAGATTCAATGTGCTTCCCAGCTCTCCAAGAGCCTGTGTCAAGGTCTATCCTAATAAAGATCTGAATATAAAGTTCATGAGAGCTTTACCAAGCATATGGGATGCCAAGACCATCATCATCCAGATCATTTCTAAGGAAAAGAGAAAAGACAAAGGGATTGCTCTAAAAGTTTATGGAGCTACCTCAAAGGTTCAAGCTGAAGCAATAACAGATGACAATTATAATGAACCTAATTATGAATCTCTAGTAGTTAACCTCTGCCTAATGGCATTAGATGAAGACTCAAGTAGAAACACTAATTGTTGAGAGATTGCATCAGTGAGGTATTCGACTTCAAATCTCCTAATGTTAATATTGATGATCTTAGATTAGCATTGCTTGATATAACATCTGATTTGCATCAATATATGAAGTGGCTCAGAGTTCTATCAACGGATCATTCACTTCAAAAGGAGAAAGAGAAAATGCAAGTAGAGTTGAAAACTACTTTACGAAATATTGCCTCTCTACCTAAGCTTGTGGCTGAGAATGAAAATTTAATAAAGATAACTAAGGATAATGCACTGAGAGAGTCTAATCTTACCTTTAACATTTAGGAGTTAGAAAATACAATCTAAATGTGGAATCATTCTTCCTCATCTATGAACTCACTGATCACTGGTCAGAGAGTTGTCTCTGATAGATTGGGTCTGGGGATAGGAATTTTATCTTATATTCCAAATGTGGAAAACTCAATGGAAACTAACAATAATAGTACCTCTTCTTTCAATAGAGGTGTTGTACTTATGAAATTCAAAGAGGTTGCTAAGCCTGTTATTTCAAGTTGTTCAGAATCAAATTCCACCACTTAATTGAGATATGCTAATCGAATTCATAAACGATGTCACTTGGTAACGTCTCTTGCGGACAATTTAACAAATGGGGAGCAGCCTAGACCTATATTTCTTGCAATATTTGTGTAATATGTTGATAATTGATTACCAAAAATTACACTATAATTAAAAAACTCCTTTATTTTTAATCAAATTCCAAATAAAAATAAACTCATTTATTTTAATTAACAAGGAATTCAATTTCAAGTACAAAATAAACTCTTTTATTTTAACTTAAAATTGCTGGAAATATAAAATATGTTGAATCATATTCTTTATCAAAATTAAACATATTTAATTTTAGGAAACATGGAATCATATTCCATTTGTGAATAAACTCCTTTATTCTAAGAAACAAAGAATCATATACCATATGTGAATAAACTCCTTTATTCAATCAACATGAAATCCTATTCCAATTAAAAATAAATAACTTTATTTTAAATTTGAATTACTAGAAAAACATAGAATCCAATTTCAATTTAAAATAAACCTTTTAGCATGGTTTGTCCCAAGGAACGTACATTGACTCGATGCTAAAGAAGTTTAGCATGGTAGATTCCAAGAGAGGTCTCATGCCGATGAGCCATGGAATACATCTCTCTTAGAAACAGGCCCCAAAGACACCAGAGGAAAGAGACCGTATGAGTAAGATTCCTTATGCTTTAGCAATAGGATCTATCATGTATGGTATGATATGTACTAGACCGGATGTCGCTCATGCACTTAGTGTAACAAGCAG
This sequence comes from Panax notoginseng, assembly GCA_016801055.1. Taxonomy (NCBI): domain Eukaryota; kingdom Viridiplantae; phylum Streptophyta; class Magnoliopsida; order Apiales; family Araliaceae; genus Panax; species Panax notoginseng. The sequence continues at coordinate 121,357,212 of CM029012.1, forward strand.
ATATCAGTCGAATCCAGGAGAAGAACACTAGAAGGCAGTGAAAAATATTCCAAAGTACTTAAGAAGAACTAAGGATGTATTTCTTGTCTACGACGCATGATTGAGAGTACTGACATTATGTTAGTTCCAGAGGCACAATAGTTATCTAGAAGGGGGGTTGAATAGATATTTTAAAATTCTTTTACAAAATACTTATTAGTTTAGATAATGATTTAACCACAGCAGAATTGAGATTTGTTTGTTTTCTCTTTAGGATATAATGAGTTAATAGGAGTTAAGCAGTTATAGCAGTTATGGCAAGAATATAAGAGACACAGTGATTTTAAGTGGTTTAGAGCACTCAAAGCTCCTAGTCCACTCTTCTACTCCTCGAGTAGGAAATCTACTAAGGATATCTTTACAATATTTGAATCTCACAGATTCCTTCAAGACCAGCAGTCTTGGAACTTCTTAGTTCACTTTTGAACTCTTCAAGTCCAGCAGACTTGGTACTTCTCAGTTCACTTAGAACTCTTCAAGTCCTTCTGACTTGGAACTTATTACTTTACTTGATAATAGTTGAGTTCTTGAATGGTGCTACTCAGTTGATGTTAAGCTCGTGTTCGAAAGAACTGAGTAGCTGATCAAGCTTTCTTTTTCAAATCGTAGAGTTGAGTGTTCTTCAGCATTTTTGTTCAGTGCTTGCTTGATTTTTTCTTCTGCTTATGTTTTGCATATATAATGTCTTTGAAATCTATCCATTTGAAGACATCCGTTGAAGCATTAAATGCATTTGACATTTTTGAGCTCTGGTGGAGACTTTTTACACAACTTCTGATTAGCAGTCTGGCCCACTAACACATCCGTTGAAGCATTAAATGCAGTTAAGGATTTGGGCTCTGTGAAAGGACATCATAGGTAGATAGGAGAAGAATTGATTGTAGTTGGCTCTCCGATATCCATCCCAACCCACTGCGATGATCTTAACTTCGTCATCCTCTTCTTCTTCCTTGTCTTCATTTGAAGTTTCCACTACATCAATCATTTCCACTTCTCTTCTTTGCTCATCTGCTCTCTCCACCTCCATAGCTTCAACCCTCTCCACTTCTTCAGTTTTAGAAGCTAAGATCTCTTGAGGGACTGAGGGAGATTCATGATGATCTCTTGGCAATTCCTCCTAAGTTGTAGCCTTTTCTGACATAGGAACTTTGTGAGGCTCCCCCTCAATTCGATTATCCATTTGAACTTCAAGCAGTTCCCCCTCAGCTGAAGCATTTTCTAGTGTAGGAACTTCAGGAAGCTCCCCCTCAACTTGAGTTAAATTCTCCTTACCAACTTCGGGTAGCCCTTTCTCAGCAGCTATTCTTCTGTCTTCCTCCTTTAATACTCCTTCATTGACAAGAATGTATTTCTTGACAAGCTTTCTCTTTGCCTTCCTAGGCTGAGCCACAGCCTGAGTACTTTCTTCAACTTCAGTTCTGAAGGTTTGATCAGGCTGAGAACCTTTTGCAGCATCCTCTTCTGGAGTGATGTCAAGTCTGGACTCTACAATTGGTAGTGACTCTACGATCGAAGACTTCTTCAACTTATGGATGTGCTTTCCTTTCTTAAGCAGCTGAGAGATGGTAGCTCTATTTTCTTCTTCCTCAGACTGTTATTCTTTCCCCTTCAATTTCTTTAGAGTTTCAGTACCTGAACTCTCTTGAGGTGCATCAGTAGTTGAACCTTGAGGTTCCTCTGGCATTTGAGCCTTCATTTTTCTCTTACCATTGCTTTTTCTGACCAAAGCAATGTGTTGGGAGAATGCATATTCTGATTTGATGTTATATTGTATATGCTCATGATTATTTGTAAGGTCCTTAAATGAATATATGTACAAGGACTTAGTGATGGATCAAAATTGTTAGGTTGATCTAAGCTTTCAACGTGTATCATTCTGTTTAAAGAGTGTGTAGATAGAAAGATCAAAATTGTTAGGTTGATCTTGAGATGTAATAGATTAGTCTTGAAAAAATCGTAGTGCATCCATCTGATCAACATTGCAAAAGTCAAGGCAGAAACGTAGAGCTTAATGGATCGTAGTGTGTGCCTGCCTTGAAAGGACTCTTCAGAAATCGTAGAATGGTTCCAACGTTTTCCGAGCCAACTCCACGATCGTAGTGTGCTCTCAGGAACGTAGAGTCAACAACACGAGCAAGTAAAGATCGTAGTGTGCAAGGATTTAAGAGAAATCATAGTGCTCTCATATGACAGCATCAGATCAAGCACTAAGGCAACAAGTCACTATGATCTAAATCGTAGTGTATCATGATCTGAATCGTAGAGCTTCATTCTGTCTAATGTCAAAAAACGTCGAGCCTCATGATTTATGTGAAGACTGATTCCAATATATGAGGAATGGATTCTAGACGTTGCAGTGCTCATCAGTCCCAAAGTATATAAAATATCCTTAGTATGAAACAAAGAAGCGTATTGAAGAAGCTAAGGATAGTACCATGGATAAGAGGGACAAAACACCTTTTCAGGTGTTAGGTGAAAAAGCAGTCTGCAATGTCAGTGGGCCAGAATGCAGAATTCAGAAGATGTGCAGAAATGTCTCCATCACAGTACAGAAAATTCAGACGCATTTAATTCCACAACGGATAGTTTTCAACATCACATATATACAGATCAGACAGATGAGAGAGAACCAAGCAAGCATTAATCAAACAACGTGAACATCTCTCTCAAGCTCAACTCTACGATCTGAGATATTGCAAAGCTTGCTCAGGTACTCAATTCTTAACGAACCGGTGCTTACACAGCAACTGAGCAGCAACCTTCAAGAACGCAACAACTTCCAATCAACTAAAGAAGAGTACCAAGTCTGCTGGACTTGAAGAGTTCGTAGTGAACTGTAAGAAAGCCAAGTCTGCTGGACCTAAAGAGTTCAAGAGTGAACTAGAGAAGTTCCTAGGCTACTGGTCTAGAAGGAATCTGTGTGATTCAGAAGATTGTAAAAGACATCCTTAGTGGATATCCTACTCGTTGAGTAGAAGAGTGGACTAGGAGCTTTGAGTGCTCTGAACCACTTAAAAACAACTGTGTCATTTACATTCATGCTATATCTGCTATAACTGCCATACTCGCTCATAACTCCATTGCTTGGTAAAGAAGATTAAAACAAATACTAATTCGCTAAGTTTTAATCATTATCTAAGAACAAATTTAAAGAGAAAAGATTTTTAAATATCTATTCAACCCCCCCCCTTCTAGATAACTTGTGCCTACTAGGAACTAACAATTGGTATCAAAGCAGGTTCTATTTTACAGCTTACACGCTTTAGTAGATCCAAATGGCACTCGTACCAAGCGAATCCAGGACCGGGGGAGGCAGCAAACCACCAATGTGCAACAAGGATAAATTTGCTAACTGGAAAGTCAGGATGCAAGCTTACATGGACTCAATAGATGAAGATCTATTTGAGACTGTTTAGAATGGGCCCTACATACCAACAAAGCTTGCACCAACCACTGACGATCCAAACAGAGTTCAAATCAAAGTTAAAGAAGAATGGACAGACTCAGAGAAGAAAGCTGTCCAACTTGACAAAAAGGCTAAGAACATCTTGTTCCAATCCTTAGAGGACGATCTGTTTGACAATGTTGTAAACTGCAAAACTGCCAAGGAAGTTTGGGAAGCACTGCTGATCATGCACGAAGGAACTAAAGAAGTTAGAGAGAACAAACAGTCTCTTCTAACACAGCAGTACGAGATGTTTGCTCATGTGCAAGGAGAAAATGTAACTACCACCTATGAAAGATTCAACATTCTGCTCAACTCTCTACGAGCATATGGAAAGATCTATCCTAACAAAGATCTGACCATAAAGTTCATGAGAGCCCTATCGAGCAAGTGGGATGCCAAGACCACTGCAATAAGCGAGTCAAAGAATCTTAACGAGATAACAGTTCAACAACTATATGGCAATCTCCTAACATACGAGCTGGAGCTGACCCAACGTGTTGAAACCCTATCAGAAGGAAGAAGGAAGGAAAAGGGTGTTGCTCTCAAAGCAACTGAAAGCGTATCAAAAGTCGTCACTGAGACTGAATCTGACGATGATGACGATCTTGCCATGATGGTAAGAAAATTAAGAAGGTTCATGCGTCAAGGCAAAAACATCAAACAAAAGAAGGTCAGCAACTACAGAAGCCAGGAGCAAATAAATGATCTATGCTACAACTGCAAGAAGCCTGACCACTTCATTGCCGACTGCAACAAACCTCTAAGAGAAGAACTAAAGAAGAAACAGCATGGAAAGAAAGAATACAAAGGAAACAAGAAACCTCATAAAAGAGATAAAGGCCTGGTAGCTGGAGGATCAGGGAGTGATTCAGATAATGACTCAAATGCTGACTCTAGAGATAAAGAAGAACCACAAGTGGCCAATCTATGCTTAATGGCCAAGCATGCAAAGGACAAACAAAGCCTCAACATTCACAATGTAAATCTCGATGAGGTATTTGATTTCAACTCACCTGATGTAGATATGGATGACTTAAGAACTGCACTGCACGGCATAACCAATGATCTACATCGATACATGAAGTGGTTCAGAGTATTGTCTAAGGATCATTCACTTCTTCAAGAGGAGAAGAAGAAAGTTCAAGAAGAGCTTGAAACAGCACTTCTAAGTACTAATCTTCTCTCCAAGCTTGAAGTTGAGAGTGAAACTTTAAAATAGACAAACACACATCATGCACAAAGAGAGTCTAAGCGAACCTCTAAAATTGAGGATTTAGAGAAGACTATCTCTGCATGGAACAAATCCTCATCATCCATGGACTGCCTGCTCTCTAGTCAGAGAAGCACAGTCGGCAGAACAGGCTTAGGCTTTGGGGAATCCATCTCAGAGCTAAGTGTGGAAAAGACAATGGAAACTAGCCCTAGTAATGTCTCAGGTTTTGGTAGAGGCATTGCCTTTGTTAAATCCTCACAATTGGAAGAACCAGTTCAACCTTGTTCTATTGATTCTAGTTACACTCAGAGAAGTAAAGGATCACATGCTGGTCTGGGGTTCATAAAGGAGAAGAGTAACCCAACCTCTACTTACCAACCTCGAAGAATCGTAGAGTCAAGCAAAACCAACTCTACGAATCAACTGGGAAGGTACATTAGAGGTAAGGCACACTCATCACTATTTATGAAACCTAAGGATACGTGGAAGAAAGAAAATCAGTTTAACAGAAGGTTAACTAAGGAACCACACAAGTACAAGTGGAAGATGAATCACCACACACACACAGGCATGCATCATAATAGATGTTTCATATGTGATAAATATGGTCATAGGGCCACAAAGTGTTATTATAATTCCATGCATGTGAGACCCAAGACTAGACAAGTTTGGGTTCCCAAAGGCACTAACAATGAAGGACCCATGCAAATATGGGTACCAAAATGAAGGTTAAAATGTTTTGACAGGAAAAGAGCTCCACGACCTCAACATGGTATCTAGACAGTGGATGCTCAAGGCATATGACAGGGAACAAAGCTCTACTATCTAACTATGAAGAAAAGGAGGGTCCCTCAGTCATCTTTGGAGATAACGGCTCGGGCAAGACAAGGGGATATGGCTCTGCTGGAAATGGTACAATATCTTTCAACAAAGTAGCTTATATGGAAGGACTCCAACACAACCTTCTACGCATCAGCCAACTCTGCATCAAGTGACATTTCTCAACAACCAATGTCAAGTCAGAGATCTAATGACATCTGCCATAAAGCTAATCGGAATACGAGAAGGAAATGTCTACATAGTAGATCTTGGTCAACTGAGCTCAGATGAGACAATATGCTTTCTGGCAAAAGCTTTCGAAGAAATGAGCTGGCTATGGCATAGAAGGCTGTCTCACTTAAACTTCAAAAGCATGTCCAAACTGGCATCAAAAGACCTCGTAGCTGGCCTACCCAAGTTCAACTTTGTGAAAGAAAGGCCATGCAATGCTTGCCAACTTGGAAAGCAAACGAGAAGCTCATTCAAAAGCAAGACTACCAACTCCATTAACAAGCCCCTGTAGCTGCTCCATATGGATCTCTTTGGGCCAATCCCAACAACCAGTCTTGGAGGAAAAAGATACTCTCTAGTCATAGTCGACGATTACACCAGATTCACATGGGTATTCTTCCTAACTTCAAAAGATGAAACGAGCTCTGAATTAATCAAGATGTTCAGACTGGTGATGAACGAAAAAGGAGAGAAAATCAAGGCCATAAGGAGTGATCATGGCAGAGAATTTGATTTCTCAGAAATAGATTAGTTCTGCACAGACAATGGAATCAGTCACAACTTCTCAGCTCCTCGAACTCCTCAACAAATGGAGTAGCTGAAAGGAAGAACAGAACATTGATTGAGGCTGGAAGAACTCTACTGGCTGTAGCCCATCTACCTGAGTACTTCTGGGCAGAAGCTATCAACACTGCATACTACATGCAGAATAGATCACTCATACACTCTACGATCAAGAAGACGCCCTACGAACTATGGAAAAGAAGAAAGCCAAGTGTCAGCTATTTCCATGTCCTTGGCTGTGCATGCTATATTCTTAACAATGGAAAGCAGTATCTGACAAAATTCCAGCCCAAATCAGACGAATGGATCTTTCTTGGATATGCCACAGACAGCAAGGCTTACAGAGTGTTCAACAAGAAGTCACTGAATGTTGAAGTCTCAATACACATCATCTTTGATGAAACTGACTTAGACAAAAGAGTTCCTCAAGAAACTACGACCGATAGTGCAGACACTACGAATGAAGTCGTCGAACTCAACACTACGATCGTAGTGCCAGATAGTGAAATCGTAGAGCATGAGAATGTGATCGTAGAGAGATCAATGCAAGACAGCGAGCCTCCACTCCATGAAGAAGAAATAGACCTTGAAGATTTAAGACAGGAAGGCATCCGAACAGATGTTCCAACCGGTAGCAGATGGGCAAGAGATCACACTCAGGATCTAATCATTGGAGATCCCAGTGCAAGAGTCAAAACAAGAGCTGCTACTCAGAATGAATGTTTTTATCTAAGCTTCCTGTCACAAATAGAGCCAAAGAAGATAGAGGATGCTATGGAAGACTCCAGTTAGATAGAAGCCATACAGGAAGAACTCAACCAATTTGAACGAAGCAAAGTGTGGAGACTGGTACCAAGGCCAAAAAGTAATCCTGTCGTAGGAACCAAGTGGGTCTTCAGGAACAAAATGGATGAAGATGGAGTCATCACTAGAAACAAGGCAAGATTAGTGGCAAAGGGCTATTCTCAAGAAGAAGGCATTGACTATGATGAGACATTTGCACCTGTTGCCAGACTAGAAGCCATCAGGATCTTTCTTGCCTTTGCTACCCACATGAAGTTCAAAGTCTTTCAGATGGATGTCAAGAGTGCATTTCTAAATGGAGAGCTTCAAGAAGAAGTCTACGTAGAACAACCTCCAAGTTTCATCAATCCATCTCTTTCCAATTATGTCTATAGATTAGATAAAGCATTATATGGTCTTAAACAAGCACCTAGAGCATGGTATGAAACACTGACTAACTTCTTAATAGAAAATGGGTTCACTAGAGATAGAGTAGATACCACCCTATTTCTTATAAAGACAAAGTCTTACTAGTTCAAATATATGTTGATGATATCATTTTTGGTTCTACTGACGAAAAGTTATGTAAGAGATTCTCTAAGATAATGCAGAGCAAGTTTGAAATGAGCATGATGGGTGAGCTGAATTTTTTCCTTGGACTGCAAGTGAAGCAAACTGATGAAGGAATATTCATCAACCAAGCCAAATACATCAAAGACTTATTAAAGAAGTATGGCATGGAATCAGCCTCTCCCATGAAAACACCAAGTGCTCCAGCAACCAAGCTTGACAAGGATGAGAATGGTAAATGTATTGATATAACTCTATACAGAGGTATGATAAGTTCTCTTTTATACCTAACTGCCAGTAGACCAAATATAATGTTTACAACTTGCATATATGCTAGATTTCAGGCTAATCCTAAAGAGTCACATTTGTCTACTGTGAAGAGGATCTTCAAATATCTCAAGGGTACACCCTACTTGGGGCTGTGGTATCCCAAGGAATCCTCATTTGAACTAATAGGATACACAGATGCTGATTTTGCAGGATGCAAAATAGATAGAAAAAGTACCAGTGGCACCTATCAACTTCTTGGAAACAGACTTGTGTCCTGGTTTAGGAAAAAGCCAAACTAAGTGTCTACTTCAACTGCAGAAGCTGAATATATTGCTGCTGGGAGCTGCTGTGCTCAGATCCTATGGATGAGAAATCAGCTAGCTGACTATGGGTTCGATTTCAAATCTATTCCCATACACTGTGATAACACTAGTGCCATAGCAATAACTCATAATCCTGTCATGCATTCTAGGACCAAGCATATAGAAATAAGGTATCACTTCATTAGGGATCATGTGCAAAATAGAACTATATCTTTACAACATATCCCTATTGAAAATCAACTTGCTGATGTTTTTACAAAACCACTAGATGAATCTAGATTTAATAAGTTGATAAGTGAGTTAGGCATGCTAAATCTTCAACCGTGAAATATATGCTCTAGATTATGCTAACTATGACAGATATAAAGGCTGTACTCAAAATCATAAACATGATAAAGGAAAGTTCACGATCGTAGAGCTGAACAAAAGACTACCTCAACGATCGTAGAAAAGACTCAACTATCATAGTGCAGACTCGACGATGACCAAAAGTTCCTTCAATAAACAAAGTGAATCCTGTGATTGCAAGCTTCATAACAACGCAATCTCTCTAAGAGGTGCCTCAGGGACAAACCTAACCCTTGAATCATACCAAGAGGTTGGCCCTTCCTGAGTTATCTTAAAAAGAATGCTTAGTCAAAAACTCATCACAAGGATCCAGTCAGACTCGCGATCGTAGGATAGACTCTACGAATGCTGATCAGACTCAACGACTGCCGGACAGACTCGACGATCGCAGGACAGACTCAACGAACAGAAAATCACCTCTATGATCGTAGTCATCTTAAGGACACCTCAGCTTTAAAAAGACTCAAAGGGAAAATCAGTTCATTCCTACACAGTCAAAATCGTAGAGCCAAGCAAAAGGCGACACCTGTCCCACTAAGCCAAAAAGAGATAGGGAAGCTGCTAGTACAAATTGGAACCGTGTTTTTGAAATCTGAAGTTCAAAAGATTATCTCTCTCTTTCTCTCTCTCAAAGCAAAACCCTAAATCAGAAGAAAGCTCAGTTGTATCTCTCTTCTCAACTACAGAATCAATGGCTGCTTCAAATGTAATTTCAGGCTACAGACTCTATTTTGATGAGTTCAAGGATGCTCCACCAAAATTTCACAAGACCTTAGCGCTACTGAAGAAGGCAGGTCTCGAAGAGGCTCTGAGCACCGACACCCTCATCTACCCCAAGATGGTAAAAGAGTTCTACAAGAATGGAGTGTACGAACACAACACCATCACTACACGGGTAAGAGGAGTTGAAATGAGTCTAAGGGAAGAAGACGTAAATCTGGCCCTAGGTTTCAAAAATGTAGGGCACCTATTTCTAGATAGCATAAGTTTTCAAGAGGGACTGAAGAAAATGCATCACAAGAAGAACCCCTCTGTGAAAGGCTACAAAAAGAAGGAGTTTCCTCAGAGGTATAAATTTCTGGCTGACATTATTGGGAAATGCATCTGCTACAAGAGCTCAGGTCATGACTCGATAAATGAAGTTCAGCTCAAGCTCATGACGGCAATGGTGTATGGAACACAACTCAACTATGGGGTTGTACTGCTCGAGTGGATTGGCAAGTGGATGGTAAACTCGAAGAAATCAAAGAGCACTCCGAAGATGCTGTATGGGAAATTCATTAGCATCGTTCTGCAATCTGCATTGGGTGACAAAATTGGGGATGATGAAGGAGAAGCCATCAACCCAAATTGGAGAATGACACAGCAGTTGTTTTAAGAACTGGGAAAGGAACCCTGCTGAGTATGTTCGATTGATGACAGAGTCCAGTGGGAGATCTGAAGAACTAAAGAAAGTAGGCTTTCTAGGAGGAATATCTGTTGTCAGAGAAGTTGAAGAAGAAGGAGAAGAAGATAAGGGAGAACCCTCTACTCTTTCCAGAAAAAGCAAGGGCAAGAGAAAGCTAAGGGCAAGACAAATTGAAGAGCCTCAAGGATCAACAACTAACATTCCTGTAGAGTCCTCTGACATTGAGACTCTAAGGAGGCTAAGGAAGATGCAACAGCAAGAAGAAGCTGAAGAGGATCAAGCAACCATTTCACAGATCCTAAAGAAGAACAAAACTGGTCGCAAGTCCAAAAGACCAACAGTTTCTTCAATCGTAGAGACTCTGCTCTTTTCTGAAACCAGGCCAAGTGTGGCAGAAATGGAAGAAGCGGCTTCAAGAAGAGTGGCTGTTCAAAAGGACAAGGCTAAGACACAGGAGAATCCAGAAGTTGTGGCTAAACCCACCAAAGCAAAAAGAAAGCTGGTCAAGAAGTATATTCTTGAAAATGAAAAGGTGCTAAAAAGGGAAGCCAAGAGTATGGCTGCAAAAGTAGAACTGCCCCAAGCAAACAAAGAGGAGAATGCTCCAGCTGAAGGGGAGAAGTCTACAGCTCAAGAAAATGTTCCAGCTAAAGGGAACTTTCTAAACCTCCAAGAAGATGATCAAGCTGAGGGGGAGTTTCTAAACCTCAAAGAAGATGATCATGCTGAGGGGGAGCCTCATGATATACCAATGGCAGAAGAAGAGGTTCCTGCCCAAGATAAAGTTGAAACAATGCCAAACCTTCCAGAGGCCATCGAGATAATGGAATCTTCAGAAGTAACCAAAGAAGAAGATGATGATGAGCTTGAAATCACTGGTGTAGGGAAAGATGGATATAGAAGCTATCTGTACAACCAAATATTTTCTTACCTACCCATGATGGCATACCATCAAGTTCAAACCCTGAACTCATGGGATCACATGTTCTGGAGCTTTAAGGAATATTCAGCAATCTCAGTTCTGGCTCATGGATTTCCAGGGACAATCATCTTTGCCAAGAGACTGCTTACCAATCATTCCTCATCAAAGGATAAACCTGAGGTATTGTCTATCCCTACCAGCTTTAGAGTTAATCACATGTCATCATCTTCATTTAGATATTTCTATGAATTTCCTAAATGGCTGGAAGTGATTCTCAACCCAGTAAATCAGTTTCTAGTTGCAGAATCCCAAAATTCTGTAACTGAAGAACCAGAAGAAATCAACCTTACCCTGCTCCCTCAAATCACCAACTCTACGATTCCAGACTCAAGTCACATCGTAGAGTCCAACATTGAAATCGTAGAGTCACCCATCCCAGACATCCAAACCCAAGCACCTCCAGCTGATATACCTTCCTCCTCATCACATGACTATTTCAGTCTTGATCTTGCTTTGTACAATTTACAAGATCAATCTCAACCAAGAACCCCTTAAATGGACAATCCTCAATCAAATGATACATTTCCAAACCTGCCCACCAAGGATGACTTGAAAGAAACTACTGAGCAGATGATCAAGTCTATCGAGGCAAGCTTGGAATCTCACTCTGATCTCCTGAACATCCGGCTGAACCAAATGATACAAGCTGCAAACAAATTCCTTAGTACTATGAATACAGAGCTCACTACGAGGCTAAGGGAAATTATCAAAGAAATTCTGAAGAGTATGTCAGATAGAGATGAGATACATTTCCAGCTTGCTGCCAAACAAAGAGAGGCTATGCTCGAAATGCAGAAACACCAAGACCTTCAACATAAAATTATGCTGGACAACATCCTCAACTTGAAGGCTTCTGTGTACGACTTCCAGAAATCTTATGCAAATCAGGAGAAGTATAATGATACGATTCTGACAGTCCTCCAAAATAAAGAAGCAAGATCTGAAAAAAAAGATCAAGGAGAATAGAGAGGACATTGCTCAAACCCAAAGCCAACTAAACGAGCTTGTTCAAGGAGTTAATAGGCTATCTACAGATATTCGAACCCTTGATGCTGACATAAAGGGGGAGAATAAGAAGAGGAAAGGAGATCAAGGAAGCCAAGGCAGAGGCAGAGGAGGTCATGCTCATGCAATTCAAGAAAGGGGAAGAAGTCAATTTCATGCTCAAACATCACGAAGCCCTCCTGTAAGACCATCACATCATCAGACTCAACGATCTGGTCAGTAGGAAATTGTAACAGCTATTCCTCTGAGTCATCAGGAGCCAACTCCTAGCTCACAAGACGTGACTACTGTACACATAAGAATGCCAATTGGAGATCCTATATTCATGCGCAGACATGAGGAGAATCCAGTTCTAAGTCTAAGCGAGCTGGAGGAGTTAGCAAGAAATGAGGAAGCTCAAAGAAAAAGAAGGGCTGAGGAGTACGCCAACCCACCCCCACGAAAGAAGCCAAGAAAATAGAGATAAATTGAAATTTTAAATTTCTTATTGATGTAATGCTGAACTGTAATATCTTCTGATCATCAATAAATTCATTCTTATTCTCTAGAAATATCAGCTGCTCACTGAAATACTAAGTCATGCTTAAATTTCCTTCAAATGCATCTAGTCACTAATAATCATGACAATAAATCTCCTTGGTTATGTCAACATCAAATAGGGAGAGATTGTTGGGAGAATGCATATTCTGATTTGATGTTTTATTGTATATGCTCATGATTATTTGTAAGGTCCTTAAATGAATATATGTACAAGGACTTAGTGATGGATCAAAATTGTTAGGTTGATCTAAGCTTTCAACGTGTATCATTCTGTTTAAAGATTGTATAGATAAAAAAATCAAAACTGTTAGGTTGATCTTGAGATGTAATAGATTTGTCTTGAAAAAATTGTAGTGCATCCATCTGATTAACATTACAGAAGTCAAGGCAAAAACGTAGAGCTTAATGGATCGTAGTGTGTGCCTACCTTGAAAGGACTCTTCAAAAATCGTAGAATGGTTCCAACATTTGCCGAGCCAACTCCACGATCGTAGTGTGCTCTCGGGAACGTAGAGTCAACAACACGAGCAAGTAAAGATCGTAGTGTGCAAGGATTTAAGAGAAATCGTAGTGCTCTCATATGACAGCATCAAATCAAGCACCAAGGAAACAAGTTACTATGATCTAAATCGTAGTGTATCATGATCTGAATCGTAGAGCTTCATTCTGTCTTATATCAGAAAACGTCGAGCCTCATGATTTATGTGAAGACTGATTCCAATATATGAGGAATGGATTCTAGACGTTGCAGTGCTCATCAGTCCCAAAGTATATGAAATATCCTTAGTATGCAACAAAGAAGCGTATTGAAGAAGCTAAGGATAGTACCATGGATAAGAGGGACAAAACACCTTTTCAGGTGTTAGGTGAAAAAATAGTCTGCAGTGTCAGTGGGCCAGAATGCAGAATTCAGAAGATGTGCAGAAATGTCTCCATCACAGTACAAAAAATTCAGACGCATTTAATTCCACAACGGATAGATCCAACGGATAGTTTTCAACATCACATATATACAGATCAGACAGATGAGAGAGAACCAAGCAAGTATTAATCAAACAACGTGAACATCTCTCCCAAGCTCAACTCTACGATTTGAGATATTACAAAGCTTGCTCAGCTACTCAGTTCTTAACGAACCGGTGCTTACACAGCAACTACGTAGCAACCTTAAAGAACGCAACAACAACTTCCAATCAATTGAAGAAGAGTACCAAGTCTGCTGGACTTAAAGAGTTCGTAGTGAACTGTAAGAAAGCCAAGTCTGCTGGACCTGAAGAGTTCAAGAGTGAACTAGAGAAGTTCCTAGGTTGCTGGTCTAGAAGGAATCTGTGTGATTCAGAAGATTGTAAAAGACATCCTTAGTGAATATCCTACTCGTTGAGTAGAAGAGTGGACTAGGAGCTTTGAGTGCTCTGAACCACTTAAAAACAACTGTGTCATTTACATTCATGTTATATCTGCTATAACTACTATATCTGTTATAACTACCTTACTCGCTCATAACTCCATTTCTTGGTAAAGAAGATTAAAACAAATACTAATTCCGCTAAGTTTTAATCATTATCTAAGAACAAATTTAAAGAGAAAAGATTTTTAAATATCTATTCAACCCCCCCTTCTAGATAACTTGTGCCTACTAGGAACTAACACAATGGGTTCCTCTTTGTTGATTTCTTCTTCTTCATCAGTTTCCTTTACAATTGACATATTTCCTAGTAGCATAGACTCCTTCACTTCACCAGTCCTTCCACTGAATTCAGACATCATTCTAACATTTTTTGCTGGATTTCTTTTCCAGTTTTGAAATTGCTGATGGGTCATCCTTCTGTTGGGATTGATAGATTCTCCTTCATTATCCCTAATTTTGTTACCCAGTGCTGATTGCAGGATGATGCTTATAAATCGCCTGTAGAGCATCTTTCCAGAGCTCTTTGACTTCTTCAAACTGAGTATCCACTTCCCAATCTAATCGATAAGTAAGGCCCCATAGTTGATTGAATCCCAAAGCAAATTACTATCATGAGCTTAAGTTGAACTTCATTGACAGAGTCATGGCCAGAGCTCTTACAGCATATGCATTTCCCAATAATGTCAGCCAGAAACTCATTCCTTTAGGGAAACTCTTTCTTCTTGTATCCCTTGACGGTTTGAAACTTTTTGTGATGCATCTTCCTAAGACCTTCATGAAATTCGATGACATCCATTGATAGAAGTCCATTTGATTTGAAACCCAGGGCTAGGTTTATATCTTCAGCTTTGAGTTTAATTTGCTCCCCCTTGACCCTTGTGGTGATAGCGTCGTTCTCAATAGCTCCATTTCTGTAGAACTCTTTCACCTGCTTCGGGTAGATCTACGTGTTGGTTCCCAGAGCTTTTTCAAGACCAGCTTTCTTCAACAGAGACAGAATTTTGAGGAATTGAGGGTCAGCTATCTTAAACTCATCGAAGCAGAGTCTATAACCAGTGATAACATTTAAAGTTGCCATTGATTTCTTTGCACTGAGGTTGGTTGAGCATTTCTAAAGGCTAGGGTTTTTGCTAGTAGAGAGAGAGGAATAAGCTTTTCGAACTTTTGATTTCAAAAAGACCTTTTCAAATTGTACTTGTAACTTCCCTCCTCTCAATTTGCTTAGTGGGACATGTGTCAAGTCCTGCTTGGCTCCACGTTTTTAACAGATGTGGAAAAATATTGATCTGCCCTTAGCTCCCCCTGAGCCAGTGTATCCTTTAGGAGGACTACGATCGTCGAGGTAGCACTATGGTCGTTAAGGTTGCACTACGATCATTGAGTTCACTACTGAATCTGCTCTACGAACGTTGTCTGTCCTAGTCCTTGTGATGAACATTGACTTAGAACTCCTTCCGGGTTAAGGTAGCTCAGGAAGGGACAACCTCTTAGAATGAACTAAGGGTCAGGTTTGTCCCTGAGGCGCTTGTCAGAGGGATTGCTTGGATTTGTTGGAAATGTTGTCATCACATGATGTTTCTTTGTCATGTCGAGGAAACTCTACGATCGTGGTCCTTCATGTCAAGGTAGCTCTACGATCATGGACTTTCTTTAGTTATCTCTACGATTTTGAACATAGCCTTTATATCTACATGGTTAACAAAAACTAGAGCATAGATTTTATGGTTGTAGATTTAGCATGTCCAACTCACTTATCAATTTATTAAATTTGGATTCATCTAGAGGCTTTGTAAAGACATCAGCAAGTTGATTTTCAGTAGGGATGTATTGTAAAGATATAGTTCCATTTTGAACATGATCCCTAATAAAATGATATCTTATTTTTATATGCTTAGTCCTAGAATGCATGACAGGATTGTGTGTTATAGTTATGGAAATTGTGTTATCATAATGAATAGGTATAGATTTGAAATCAAACCCATAGTCTGCTGCTGATTTTTCATCCACAAGATTTGAGCAGAGCAGCTGCCAGCAGTAATGTATTCAGCTTCTGCTGTTGAGGTGGATACTGAGTTTTGCTTCTTGCTAAACCAGGACACAAGTCTGTTTCCTAATAACTGACAGATGCCACTTGTACTTTTTCTATCTATTTTATAACCTGCAAAATCGGCATCTGTATATCTTGTTAGTTTAAAAGAGGACTCCTTGGGATACTAAAGTCCCAAGTGAGGTGTGCCTTTGAGATACCTGAAAATCTTTTTTACAGCAGTTAAGTGTGATTCCTTAGGATTAGCTTGGAATCTATCACATATGCATGTTGCAAATATTATGTCTGCTCTACTGGCAATTAGATATAGAAGAGAGCCTATCATACCTCTGTATTGAGTTATATCAATACTTTTACCTTTCTCATCTTTGTCAAGCTTGGTTGCTGGAGCAATTGGTATTTTCATGGGAGAGGCTGATTACATGCCATACTTTTTAAGTAAGTCTTTAATGTACTTGGCTTGGTTTATGAAGATTCCTTCATCAGTCTGCTTTACTTGCAATCCGAGGAAGAAATTTAGCTCACCCATCATGCTCATTTCGAACTTGATTTGCATAAGCTTGGCAAATCTCTTACACAGTTTTTCATCAGTAGAGCCAAAGATAATGTCATCAACATATATTTGAACTAATAAGACTTTGTCTTTATTCTTTTTAAGAACTAATGTGGTATCTACTCTACCTCTAGTGAAACCATTTTCAATAAGAAAGTTAGTTAGTGTTTCATACCATGCTCTATGTGTTTGTTTAAGACTATATAAGACTTTGTCTAATCTATAGACATAATTAGAGAGAGTTGGATTGATGAAACCTGGAGGTTGCTCCACATATATATCTTCTTGAAGTTCACCATTCAAGAATGCACTTTTGACATCTATTTGAAAGACTTTGAATTTTATTTGGGCAGCAAAGGCAAGGAATATTCTGATGGCTTCTAATCTAGCAACAGGTGCAAAGGTCTCATCGTAGTCAATGCCTTCTTCTTGAGAGTAACCTTTGGCCACTAGTCTTGCCTTATTTCTTGTTATTACTCCATCTTCATCAATCTTGTTTCTGAAGACCCACTTGGTGCCAATGACTGGATGGCCTCTTAGTCTTGGAACTAATCTCCGTATTTTGCTTCTTTCAAACTAATTTAGTTCTTCTTGCATGGCTTCTATCCAACTGGAGTCTTCCATAGCATCTTCTATCTTCTTGGGTTCTGTTAACGCCAAGTTCGTCCGCGCGTCCAATCACAAAATCCACGCGCTGAATCCTGCACAATAACAGATCACACAGAAGCTTGACGGCCGTACCGCCGGGGGATAGCTCCGGTGTGAGAATAAGCACAGGCCGTTCACAAGGTTTAACAATGGAGGTTTATATGTTTAGTGCTCAAAGTAGATCTTACCCTTTAATTGTAACCTTGGCCTTGTATTTATAGAACTCCCACCACATTGGTATCCTCTTCTTTGGATTAGAGTAGGACTCCTAAATATGTTAGCTACCATATTTGGGTCCAACACAATCTCCTTAAAAAGTGCAAGTGGAATCCCTTTCCATCACTACATCCAGAGTTTGACGTAGGATTAGGGTTGATGCCCTTGATCACGTAAACTCCTTGTCGCACCAACTCTGCATGTGGACTGCTCATACGCTCAGGCCCAAACCAATAGCCCAACCCAACAGGCCCGAACTCAACCCTCACGATGACCACGGGCCCCAGCCTATTGGGATCGGGTAACCGACCCCGATCTTACATCTCTGAACATACGAGCCCGACCTCCTTTGACCCGACCCAAGCCTTCAGAACAAAAGAGGGTCGGGAAAACACTCCCGAACATTGCCCCCCAGTCTCTTGTTATAAGATATTTATGACACGAGACTTGAAAGGACATGAATTCGGATAGTCACGCCATAATGGTGAGTTGTCTCGGGAACCCAAACGGTTTCTCCTCGGTCCGCGAGTTAGTACACGTTTTCTCACAACTGGGCCCACCTGCCATAAATAGCCGCCTTTGGAAGCCGTGCCAGACGGGCTATATAAGCCCCCCAACATACAGCAGCGTCACTTTTTCGAGCCTTTAATATTTTGAATCTCTGTCGAACTTTTCCGGCAAGAGCGATTTCCGGCGAGACACTCATTTTTCCAGATTTCTTCAGTTCGTGCCATTTCTCTACTAAGCTCTTGTCTTGTACCTCTCTTTCCTTCTTCCCACCATAAATGGCTGATTCCAGCGATCCTCGTCCTCTACCAACCATAGCAGCCGGCACTCCCACTCTTAACTCCGGTGACCTTCTCCAAATCGAGCTGGAGGCTACTCCGGTTAAACTCTCAGTGGAGAACGCCGAAACCAAAATTCGCCAATTCTACGCTTCGGAAACCGACTACGCAGTCATCAACACCAAATCTTCCATCACCCACTCACAACTGTCGGACATCCAAACTTTATTCAACATCCCCAAAGAATACAAGCTTCGGGTTCCTGAGGCCAGCGAGAGGATGTACCACCGACCCGAGGGCGAATGGGTAGCCGTCCATCTGTATGCCCTAAGGTACGGGGTTCGGTTCCCCCTCCACGAATTCATCTCCTCTTTCCTCTGCCTGGTAGGGATCGGGTTCTCCCAGTTGGCTCCCAACTCCTATATCCAGCTGATCAGCTTCATCGCCCTCTGCCAGGAGGCTGGCATCACCCCCGGGCTGGATTTCTTCTTCGTCCTGTTCTCGGTGGGTCGGTCAAAGGAGCCCGGCCTTCGCCATCTGAACTGTGTTCCTGGACGGGACACCTTTGTGAAGACCCCATCCAGCAACAAGGGGTGGCATTCACAATGGTTCTTCATGAGGGGAACCGATCTTAACCTTCTCCCCAACTGGGCCGGTCCCGAAGATGTCCCCATGAAGGTCAACAAATTTCCGAAGAGTCGTTCGGCAGCCTTCAAGAAGTTTTACGCCCTTCTGAGGCAGACTAATTGGGGTCTAGGAATCGTGTCCAACGAATCCTGGCTCTACGAACACGGCTGTAAGTTAATCTATCCGACCTTGTTTTCTTATTCACCCGATCTTTTGCTTCGATTTTCATAATGATCCTTTTATTTTATGCTGTAGTGACCATCTTCAAGCCAAACAATACTGAAGAGGCCCTGTCCCCATTGCCGATCCTTATCGAGCCAATCCATCTCCCAGCTGCTGACGACTCTCCTTCAGACGAGGCTGTTCTAATTGCCGAAATGTCTGTCGGTTCGTCAACCGGCCCTCTTCCCGAACCTTCCAAGGCTGATGCTTCCACGAAAAGTGTGTTGCAGATGAAGGGGGCCGAGAAGATGGCTTTGCTAAAGAAGTCGAAGAAAAGACCTTCTGTTCGAGCTCCCCCCAAGGCCATTGTCGCGCCCCCGCCGAAGCCTGCTCTGAAATCAACTCCTCCAACTCCGATCATAGTGACGGTGGCCGAAGATTCGGAGGGTACTCCAGATCAGCTTCTGGAGCCCGCTTCGAAGAAGCCGCGGTTGGTCGAGGGGCCCTCCCATGCCGAGGAGGTCGTTGCCCCGATCAATGCTTCTTCCCCGAAGTCCAAGGCTAGCTCTTCCGGAGGATCCCCAACCACCTGCTGGCCGAAGAGCCCAGCTGACAAATTCCCATTCCACTTGCTTGATCAATTCAAGCTTTCCGGTGATGATGAACGGTTCAAGAACTTTTCGTCAGAGGATTTTCTGGTTACCTATCTCCGAGCCCAGACTCAGGTATTTATCCTCATTTGTATATATGTCTTCATTCATTTTTTTTTTTTTTTGCTGTCTGACCAATTCGCCTGTGTATTTAGGCCAACGCCATCCTTGCTCGAGCTATCGCTCCTCTTGCCCGATCCACCAAGAGAGAGGTCCAGCTGAGAACCGACGTGGAGCTTCTCCAAGCCGAATTATCGGGTCGGGATTCGGAGCTGAGGAGGGAGCGGGATCTTCATGCCGATACCAGGAATAAAGTATCCCAGGCTAATCGTCGGATTGCTGAACTCGAAGAACAAAATTCCCTACTTCAACAAGAGTTCGTCGGTCTCAACGATCATGCCAAGAAGCTGGTGCATGACAAGGAGTTGATGGCCGAAGAGAATAGAGCCCTGGTGGGGAATCTGGAGGCCCTCGAGGGGAAGTTCACTGGGGTTCATGCTCAGCTGAGAACTTTGATCCAAGCGAACAACACCTTGATGGCCGAACAGGTCTCCCTCAAACAAGCTGCCATCACGGAATACGAAGAATCGCCTGCTTTGACCGATAAGATCATGACCCAGTTTGGTGAAGGGGTGGAGGCCTATCGGGAAAAAGCGAGAGCGAAGCTTGTTGATGCCGGCCTGGATGCCTCGATCCTTGACTCTTCCGATGAGGAGGCCGAGGCCGATGATGACTTACCATAGTTCTTTTTAGTATCTGCTTTTCATAGTTGTAATTTTTCTTTTCTAAGTCTTGTAACTCACCTGACCGGTGAAGCCGACGGTGTATGTACCCGAAACTCATCTGATCGGGAATTGTAAAACTTTGTGAATACAAATGAAGACAAAAACTTTCTAAGTAGTTATCTCGATCAGTTTAACTTTACTTTTATCGCCCAGTTAGGTCATTTCTGACTGTCTGGTCAATTTATGTCTAAAGCGTACTGTCTCGGATTTGTAACTTTTGTCGATCAGTTATACTTGTGGCGCTTATCAACCAGTTAAGTTCTCTCGAACCGTCTGATCGTTTTACGCTCAAAGCTTATATGATCGGATGTGTAGCTTTGTCAATCAGTTATACTTATGGCGTTTATCAACCAGTTAAGCTCTCTCGAACCGTCTGATCGTTTTACGCTCGAAGCTTATATGATTGGTAAAGCAGTGCAAGATTAAAATGAAGTACAAACGTTTCTCTTGAGAGAAGTTTTCCTTTCATTGATAAATTGCATAAATTACATTATTATCGGGAAAGAACAGGCATGTATTTACTGGTAATATCTCCTAAGTCTTCCAGCATGCCATGTATTCTTTACTTCCGACCCATCCATTGCTCGAAGCCGGTAAGTCCCTGGCTTCGGCACTTCTACTATCTCATAAGGCCCCTCCCAGTTAGGCATTAATTTTCCTGTGTTCTGGGGGGTTGATGCCTCTGCCTCCCGAAGCACCAAATCTCCTACCTCGAACCTCCTCAAATTGACCTTCTGGTTATAGTGTCGGGCTGTCTTCTGTTGGTAAAGGGCCAACCTCAACACCGCAGCATCACGGGCCTCGTCTAGCAGGTCCAGATTTACTTTCAGACCTTCCTCGTTGTAGAGCTCTTTGTACTGGCTGACCCGAAGAGTGGGTGACCCGATCTCTACTGGTATGAGTGCATCAGTCCCATAGGCCAGTCGGAAAGGGGAGTCTCCAGTGGTTGTCCTCGGGGTCGTCCAGTATGCCCACAAAACGCTAAGCAGTTCCTCGGGCCACCGACCCTTCAGTTCATCCAATCTTCTTTTTATCCCGTTGAGTAGGGTTCGATTTGTCACTTCCACTTGACCGTTTGACTGAGGGTGGGCAACCGAAGTCTTCCGGTGTTGAATTCCCAACTCTTTCAGGAAGCTTTCAAACTTTGACCCCACGAACTGTCTACCGTTATCCGATACTACAGCCATCGGGATGCCGAACCGATAAACTATTCCTTCTTTCACAAATTTAAGACATTCCTGTTCGGTAATCTTCTGCAGTGGTTTGGCTTCGACCCACTTTGTCATGTAATCGATAGCCACTATTATAAAGCTGACTTGCCCTTTGGCCTTCGGCAGAGGTCCTAGGATGTCGATTCCCCATACTGCGAAGGGGATCGGGGATAAGACCGAGTAGAGTTCTTCGGGGGGTTGATGCGGGATGTTGCTGTTCAGTTGACACTTGGGACACTTTTTGACGAGTTCCTTGGCCTCTGTGTAAATGGTTGGCCAGTAATACCCCTGTCTTAGAATTTTATTCGCCAGTGACTTGGCGCCCATGTGGTCTCCACAGATCCCTTCATGTACCTCTCGAAGTGCGTAGATTGCCTCTGACGGTGTTAAACATTTAAGTAAGGGAGAGCTGAAGGCCCTTCGATACAAATCTCCATCAATCAGTACGAAATTCGAACTTCGATGCTTGATCTTTCTTGCTAGGATGCGGTCTGATGGTAAGGTTCCGTCAGCTAGATAACAGATGTAGGGCGTAAGCCAACAGTCTAGCCGATCAACACATAATGTCTCCTCTTTTGAGACACTAGGCTGCTCCAATGTCTCTAGATATACCGAACCGTTGAAGGAGTTGGCATCGGTTGTCGCCAGTCTGGCCAGGGCATCTGCTATTGTATTGTCGGATCGGTCAATTCCCTGACAGCTGACCGTGTGGAAGTATGTCAGTTTATTCTTTGTCTCGGCTAAGTACTTCGTCATTCTCGCCCCCCGAGCCGCATACTCTCCCGATATCTGTTTGACGACCAGCTGCGAGTCACTGTAGATGACCAAGTTTCGTACTTCCAGGCTTCGGGCCAATTTTAACCCGGCTAGAACGGCCTCATATTCTGCTTCGTTGTTGGTCGCTCTGAACTTAAATCGAATAGCTTGTTGGACCTTGAATCCTTCGGGGCTCGTCAGTATGACCCCTGCACCACTGATGTCTGACGTTGACGAGCCATCGACATATAGTGTCCATGAAGTCTTTATGGGTTGTGTTTCGGCCACCGATCCCACATCTGGCTCCGAAAACGAACATTCCACGACGAAGTCTGCTAGGGCCTGCCCTTTGATTGCCGTTCGGGGATGATACTCTATCGCGAACTGTGTTAGCTCCATTGCCCATGCCGCCAGTCTTCCAGAAACCTCAGGTCGGTGTAGAATTTTCTTCAACGGCTGATCAGTGTACACCACCACCACCCGAGCCTGGAAATAATGCCGAAGTTTTCTGCTTGCAATGATTAAGGCATAGGCGAATTTTTCTAGGTTCGGGTATCGGAGTTCTGCGTCCCGAAGTACGTGGCTGACGTAGTACACGGGGAACTGATTTCCTCCCTGGACCCGAACCAATGCCGCCCCCACTGCCATCGAACTCGCCGCCAGATAAAGATATAGGGGTTCTGAAGGGATTGGTTTCATCAGCAGAGGTGCCGAAGAAAGATATCGTTTGATCCCTTGGAACGCGTCCTCACATTCTGAGGTCTACTGGAAGCTTTTCTTGTTCGTGGGTCCTTTCAGGGTGTCAAAAAATGGAAGGCACCTTTCAGCTGATTTAGAGACGAACCTTCGTAGGGCCGCAATCCTACCCGTTAGTCTCTGCACATCCTTGTATGACTTTGGTGATTTCATATCCAGGACTGCCTGGATTTTCTCTGGGTTTGCTTCGATTCCCCTTTTGCTGACCAAGTATCCTAGAAATTTACCCGATCCCAGCCCAAAAGTGCATTTGGTCGGGTTTAGCCTTAGCTTGCGTTTTCGGACCGTCTCGAAACAGTCCTCCAGATCTTCAAGATGTTTGCGGACTGACATGCTTTTAACGATCATGTCGTCTACGTAGACCTCCATGCTCCTCCCCAATTGCTTCGTGAACACCAGGTTCATCATTCGTTGATAAGTTGCCCCGGCATTTAATAGCCCGAAGGTCATCTTCCTGTATGCGTATATCGCCCGATGTGTGATAAAACTTGTCTTCGGGATGTCTTCCTTGTTCATCGAAATCTGGTGGTACCCAGAGAATGCATCCATAAAACTCAACATACCGTATCCCGACGTGGCGTCGATCAGTTGATCTATATTGGGCAAAGGGTAGAAATCCTTCGGACACGCCCTGTTTAGATCTGTGTAATCAATACACAACCTCCATTTCCCATTTTGCTTCTGGACCAATACCACGTTGGCCAACCACTCCGGGTAATCAATCTCGAAGATGAATTCGGCCTCCAGGAGCTTGGTGATCTCTTCGTCGATGATTTTTTGCCTTTCTGGGGCGAAAATCCTCCACTTCTGTATGACCGGTTTCTTTTCCGGGTCCACGTGCAGCCGGTGTAGAGCCACTGATTCACTTACCCCCGGCATGTCGCTGGGTTCCCATGCAAAGATATCGGCATAGACTCGGAGTAATTCTATCAGCCCGGTCCGGAAGGGTTCTGATAACCCCGACCCGATCTTCATTATTTTGTCTTCCTGCCCAGGTACCAATTCTACATCATCAGTTTCTTCGGCCGGAAGAGCAAGTGGCTCCGTGCTTCCCTCCGTGAATGGTTCGATCTCAATGGCCATTGTCTGTTTTTGTTTACAGACCCCGACCCCTGAAGAAATCAAGCTGTTTCGGTAACACCTTCGGGCTATATCTAGGTCACCTTTTACCTCCCCGATCCCGTCCGGTGTTGGAAACTTGATTTTAAAATGGGGTATTGATGTTACTGCTTGTAGGGCTGCCAAGGTAGGCCTTCCGAGGATCGCGTTGTATGCCGAGTCTATTTGGACGACAAAAAATTTCACCACTATTTCGACTTGATTAGGTGTCGTACCAAATTTGACTGGCATCTCGATGGTGCCCAACACAAGCACCGGATCTCCACTAAATCCGTACAAGGGGCCTTCCCCTCCCAAATCCATCTTCTTCCCTTGCAGGTCTAACCTCTGATAGGCGTGGGAATACAGGATGTCTACCGAAGACCCGTTATCTATCATCATTCTTTTCATATCCACTATCCCGACCTGAGCCGTTATTACCAAAGCACCATCGTGGGGCTCAATGAGATCTGTCGGGTAGTCTTCGTCCGTAAATGAGATAGACATTCCCAGATATGCCCGATCCTTTCTAGGGGTTGACCTCGAAACAGATAGCACTGCTTCCAGAGTCCCACTTCTTTTTCTTCCCGATACCCGTCTAACGGAACCCCCCGAAATGACATCAACTACACCTCTGGCTGGGGGGTTTTGCGGCGCCTGGGTATCCGGGATCTGATCTGCGGTCTCCTCTCTGGGCACCTCGGCATTTCCCCGGCCTGCCACGTATTGTAACAGTTGTCCGTTTTGGACATTTTTCTCGATCATATCCATCAGATTAACGCATGCTTCGGTCGAGTGTCCGGTACTCTGATGGTATTCACAATACTTATCCCGACCACGCTTTCCGGGCTTAGTTCGCCTGGGGCATGGCTCGTAGAATGGTTGGCTTTTCATTTCCTGCAGGATTTTCGACCGATCCGCGGTGAGGGGAGTATAGACCTTGCTGACGTTACGATTGGGTAGTGGAGGCCGGTTGCTACCTGAACCTCCCCCATTGAAGTTTTTCTTTTCCGTTCGGTCTGATTTCCACTGGTTATTGTCCGAACGTTGGTAGGTCGGTTTTTCCCGATCTTTAGCTTTCTCGTATGGTTGTTGGTGTGGTTTGAAATTTCCCAAAGCTTCCTCTATAGCGATGAACCCTTCTGCCCGATGAAAGGCCTCGGTCAAGTCTGCCGGAGGGTTAATCACCAAATCCTTTACCAGCTTCTTAGATCTCCCGATGTCTAAGCCGGTCGTAAAAAATCCCAGTGCTTGTGGGGAATTGAGCTCCGCTACAGATCCCACTGCCTCTCTAAATCGTTTGACGAACTGACTTAGGGTCTCGTCTGATTTCTGCCGTACCTGCATGAGGGACGCCGTGATCTTCCCTCGTCTTCGGTTGCTGCCGAACCGAGCATGGAATTTTTCACGAAGATCGTTCCATGACCCGATTGATCCTGGTGCCAGGGTTCCCAACCACTCCCTGGCACTCTTCTTAAGTGTTGTAGCGAACATGTGGCATTTGGCTGCATCCGAATGTCCATAGTACGACATCAGGCGATCATATCCATCCGAATGGTCGTAGGGGTCTCCCAATCCGTCGTATGTCTCCATCGGGGGCATCTTCTTCTTTGGATCGGCTATCACCCGGTTGATTTCGGGCGAAAAGGGAGATCCTAAACCTGCCGAAGATGTCCCCGTCGAGTTTTTTGTCCCTAGCAACCTTTCTAATTCAGACACTCTCCGGGTAAGGGGGTCGGATCCTTCCTTATGAGGGGACGATCGAGGTTTGTCCCTCCCATAATCAGGAGACGCTTCCCTTTCTATCTGCCCCGTCCTGCCTCGGTGTTCTGATCGGCGCCCGGCTGAAGGACTCCTCCCTCTGCTCTTTCCATCTCTAGAGCGACTCCGGTGCCTGCTCTGTTCTCTTCTTGCCTCCCCCCGCCGAGGCGATCGGGACCGGCTTCGATTCCTACGCCTTCTGGAACTCACTTCTTGATCCCCGACCATGTTGGCCATCTGTCTCTCCAACTCCAATCGTTGCAGCTGGAGCGCCAACATGGCGTCTTTATTCTGGTTCAGTCTCTTCTGCAAGAGAAACTCTCGTTGGTCTCGGCTTCCTGCTCCCCGGTCTTGCCTCACGAGGGCTTGAGAGTGCCTCTCGTCGGCCTGACTCGCCTGATGAGGCGTGTGTTGACTCTCGGGGAAGAGCTTCCGCCGAAGATCATGGAATGGTAACTCTTCTACCTCCTGTATTTTAGACCCCAGTCGGTCCTTCACTGACCCCCTCGCCTGAGTTGTTTGGTGGGACTGCTGGGTCTTGGCTCTTTCCGAGACAGCGATATTATCTCTACTCGTCATGATTGCTGCCGAAGAAAAGTATTTGTGGTTGCAAAGAAGACCCCTCCTTCTAGCGCCAATGTTAACGCCAAGTTCGTCCGCGCGTCCAATCACAAAATCCACGCGCTGAATCCTGCACAATAACAGATCACACAGAAGCTTGACGGCCGTACCGCCGGGGGATAGCTCCGGTGTGAGAATAAGCACAGGCCGTTCACAAGGTTTAACAATGGAGGTTTATATGTTTAGTGCTCAAAGTAGATCTTACCCTTTAATTGTAACCTTGGCCTTGTATTTATAGAACTCCCACCACATTGGTATCCTCTTCTTTGGATTAGAGTAGGACTCCTAAATATGTTAGCTACCATATTTGGGTCCAACACAATCTCCTTAAAAAGTGCAAGTGGAATCCCTTTCCATCACTACATCCAGAGTTTGACGTAGGATTAGGGTTGATGCCCTTGATCACGTAAACTCCTTGTCGCACCAACTCTGCATGTGGACTGCTCATACGCTCAGGCCCAAACCAATAGCCCAACCCAACAGGCCCGAACTCAACCCTCACGATGACCACGGGCCCCAGCCTATTGGGATCGGGTAACCGACCCCGATCTTACATCTCTGAACATACGAGCCCGACCTCCTTTGACCCGACCCAAGCCTTCAGAACAAAAGAGGGTCGGGAAAACACTCCCGAACAGGTTCCATTTGTGACAGAAAGCTTAGATAGAAACACGCATTCTGAGTGGTAGCTCTTGTTTTGACCCTTGCATTTGGATCTCCAATGATTAGGTCTTGAGTGTGATCTTTTGCCCATCTGTTTCCTGTTGGAACATCTGTCCTGATGCCTTCTTGTCTAAGATCTTCAAGATCAATTTCTGCTTCTTGATGTGGAGGTTCATTGTCTTGCATAGTTCTCTCTACGATCTCCTCTCCTTGCTCGACGATTTCATTTTTTGGGACTACAATCGTGGTATTAAGCTCGACGACCTCGTTCGTAGTGTCTGAATTATCGTTCGTAGTGTCATGAGACACTATTTTGTCCAAGTTTATTTCATCGAAGATGATGTGAATCGAGACTTCAACACTCAGCGTCTTCTTATTGAACATTTTGTAAGCCTTGTTAGTTCCCAGTAGGCACAATAGATCTAGAAGGGGGGTTGAATAGATCCTTTTTATTTCAAATACTTTTCTCATTTATTTTGTATTGCTAATGAATTAGCATATGACAAAAATAAGAATCTTTTCAAGCACAGCGGTATAAGTAAAAGATCCCCTTCATTGATATATTCGTAATCATACATACATTGTTCTTAGAGTTAGTTCAGTTGTAAGCAGTTAAAACATACATGGCAGTTATAGCAGTCAAGTACATAATGTAAATGACATAAAGTAAAAGACACAATGAGTTTTAAGTGGTTCAGAGACTCAAGCTCCTAATCCACTCTTCTGCTTTTAACTAGTAGGATTTCTACTAACGAAGGGCAGCACACTGAATCACTAAGATTCTATCAAGGCCAGTAGCCTTGGGACTTCAGTTCACTAAGAACTCTTCAAGGCCAGCAGCCTTGGAACTTCTCTAGTTCCCTAGGAACTCTTCAAGCCCAGCAGGCTTGGAACTTCATTTAGTCCCTCCGGACAAGGACCCCTCAAGACCTGAATTCTTGTTGTCGAGTTGTTTATTTGTTTGTTGGAGTTGGTGCTGAGCTGCTAAAATGTCTTTATGCTCTTAACATCTTCTGTACTTAGCAGCTTGGCGTGATCATCCTTGAAGTGCAGTTGAGTGTTGCATGATGCTCAGCTTCTTCAGTTTCTCAACCACTTCTGATGATCCCTTGATGAACTGCCTTAAAGATTATTCCTCTTGATACATGATGGCTGCACATGATGGGTTTCTAAGATGACTATAAGCTCTCCTGCTAGGTACTTAGAAACTATCTCATACTTGCCACCCTGATGGCGTTTGTGATCTCCTTTCTTGATCCTTGATGCCTTCTTATGATGGACTTGCTAAGATGACTGTGAGCTCTTCTCTATGGTACTTAGAGTCTTCTCATTATATGTCATTGATGCTCTTCTTTCTCTCGACAGTTCAGAACACTCTTTAAGTAGTAGAACTCTCACTTCTACATTATAGAACTCTCACTTCTACTTCTTTCTTTGTATGTCTCTGAGTGTTCTTGGTGGATCATAGAGTGAGTATTCAGACCTTCATTGGTCATTCACTATTTGGTTAGATCAGTCCACCATCTCTCCAAATTCAGCAACTTCAGCATTCTTTTATCTTTGATGCTTTTGCAGATATATATACTCCTTCCCAATCTTCCCGTTGGAAAGTAGCCGTTGACAACTCTTTGGAATGCTTCACAGATCTCGAGTTGCTTGGTGCAGACTGCAGATGTGACATGATAACTTTTTCTGACTTTCTGACACTGCAGTCTACTATTTCACCTACCCCGTCAGAGATGTTACTTTAATGTCTTGGGCAGGTCGAAGACTTTATTTCCTCCTTCTGATTTCTCGATCAGAGATTGTCCTTTTGCATCGATGCTCTCAATAAGCTCTTGTCCAAAAATCAACCTTCAGATTGAACCGTTGCCAATGCTTCAATCTTTAACTATTTGAACTCTACGATTCTGATGCATGTCTTCATGGACCTGATCGTAGTGTCTTATTGACTGGTAGAGACAACACTACGATCTTGAAGAGTGTTGATTGGATCTTCAGTGTAGAACACCTCTTCCTTCTTTTGTGCAGTGCTTCAACACTTCTGTTTGCCTTGACAGCTCTCAGATACTGATGGCTTGACTCCTTTGTTCTGGCCCCTTCTGAATAGCAAGACACTTTAGATTTGTGGCGTGTCCAGCTCGCTTTCTCCTTGTGATCTCTAGTTCACTTATCATCAATGGACTGACCCAATGCTTAATCACTTTAGCCTTGTTCTTCAGAGGCTGACCAGTATCTCTGTGTATACTCCATCAGTTCTTTCTTGTTTGGCAAATACTACGATCTTGGTAGCTTCCAAGATCGTTGTCTTCTGTCTGCATGATAGCTACTGCACTAGCTGACTTTCCTTAGTCAGTTACAGAAGTCTTCTTATGATCTCCTTATGGAAGGCTTCATCTAGAATGGCTTCACAACTCAATCTTGATGCTGATTGGGTTGGTGCTTAGATCTTCTGTTAGCTTGCATGCCATTCGTTGAGTGCTCTCTGGTTTTCTTTAGGTGGGATGTATCTATGCAGTGCCAACTAGAGGCTTCATTCCTTTGGATATTTTGGGATTGCTCATTCATTGAGAATCGTATTTGCTCTACGATTCTGCATTGGTATTGTGAGCACATCTGTTGAGGTCTTAGTTCTACACTCTACGATTCAGCTTTGGCTGTACAGACACTACGACTCCGAGATTAGATCTTGACACACTATGATTTATGTCCTTGTGCTCATTGTCTTCATCTGATCTTACTCGACTACGATCTCTGCCTCAGATATGATCAGTAGACTCTACGACTTCGAGTGTAGTCTATGATCCTAATTTGGCTTTGGTATCAGTAGACTCTACGACTCCGGGTGTAGTCTACAATTCTTGACTTGGATTTAGCAAATGCTCGGTCGGCTCGTAGACAGGTTGTCTCTACAATTCTGAACATGACTTCCTCAGCAGACTACGACTCCGAGTAAATTCTTCTCGACACACTACGATCCTTCCTCGTGGAGCTGAGAAGTTGTGACCGATGCCATTTTCTGTACAGAATTGGTCCATCTCAGAGAAGTCGAATTCTCTACCATGATCACTCCTTATAGCCTTGATTTTCTCCCCTTTCTCGTTCATCACCAGTCTGAATATCTTTATTAGTTGGGAGCTTATTTCATCTTTTGAGTTTAGAAAGAACACCTATACGAATCTGGTGTAGTCATTGTCGACGTCGGGATTTTTAATTGTCCCTTTCCGTTACTTGTTCTTTGGTGTTCTCATTTTAGGTGAGATTTGTTTGAAAAAACAAGTGAAAAAGGTCCGACATGTATAATGTCGACGATTGGACTATAAGAGTCGCCAGTTGATTTTTTAAATGGTTGTACCAACACAACTGAGAAAAGGTTTGCACATTGACCCAGTGATGTGGCACTGCTAAACGGGTTGGTGAAACCGAGATTCATTAGGGTCCGGGGACTTGGTTATGCGAAGGGAAGGTGTTAGGCACCCCCCGATATCCGTGTTACCACGGTGACCGCCTCTTTTCAACAAACTACTATCTGAATGTGTGTGTGTGTGGGTCAATGTGCTGTTATTTGGAAGTAGTGTGAGGCCTCGTTCGCACCTATATACATAAGGATTGAATTTATGTAAAAATTCAATTTTAGCAAGATATGGCAGTGATGTTTTATAAAAGAGGTTTCAAACCCTGATGCTCAATAGTAATTGAGTCCTTTTACACTCCCATTTTATTCCGTATTCGGCTGGATTGATTTTATTTGATAGATGTGAGGCATCCGTACGAAAATAATATACAAAAGGTGCTGAATTCCTCGTGGGTATGAAAACCATCTGAGGAAATCCAAACATCACAGATATAATTTACAAGCTGCTTACAGCTGAAAATATCCATCACGGGAACCGAATCTAGATCCAATGGGATGAATCTATGATCACATGATTCCTAGGCTCACATGATGCCGAAATTTATATAAATGCAGTAAGCAGGTATATATATAAAAGCTGTAAATATATATATACATACATGATCACCAATCACGAAGGGCCTCCATGGGAGATCAGAAATGTAAATAAAGTTGTAAAAGCTATCAACCGCCACGGAGGAAACTCCAGGCGGGACAAAATATACAGAAAGCTGTAAAAATGATCAACCACCACGAAGTAAACTCCAGGTGGGACGAAATGTACAAAAAGCTGTAAAAACGGTCAACCACCACGAAATAAACTCCAGGTGGGACGAAAAGTAAATATATATATATATATATAGGAAAGCAAGTAAACGCACCAAACCGAAGTTTAGGCTCATCGAACAAAGTTCGACACACAGTTAATATATATATGTATATATATATAGGAAAGCGAGTAAACGCACCAAACCGAAGTTTAGGCTCATCGAACAAAGTTCGACACACAGTTAATATATATAAGTATATATATATTAAAGCAGTAAATGCTCCAGACAAAAGTCTAGGCTCATCGAACAAAGTTCGACACGCAGTTCATATATATAAATATATATATATATATATATATATATATATATATATATATAGGAAAGCAAATAAACGCTCCAGACCGAAGTCTAGGCTCAATCGAGGCATAACTCGATAATGTTAGTCCATATATATATAAATATATATATATATATATATATATATATGTATATACAAACTAAAAATAAACCACGGACCGAAGTCCGGGCAAAATATGCAACACGACTCTCAACGTATGGAAGGGTGTGTGCAAAGATGAAGAGAAAGAACTCTAAAGTGTGTGAGAAGGCTTACAGTGGGCTGCCAAAGAAGACTTCTATATCTTTAGAGTGAGTAAACACAGACTTTTGTAGGTACAAAAGGGCTATATATGAGCTCACAGGTGTTTAAAAGGGGAAAGTACACTGCCTGAGATGAGTGCAGAGCAAATTGGGCAGGGCTTCCTCGTCGTTTTCTCTTGGAAAATCAGCACCCCAAGCCCCATATTTATAGAGGGGGAAGCCGCAAGTCTACCTGCGGCACCTAGTAGCAGGTGTACCTGCGACTGCCCGGGGTGCCCCGGGCAGTGTGGGTCCTGCCGTGTCGAAGTACGTACGCGTTGTTCGCTCGGTCGCTCATAACTTTCAATTCGGGAGTCCGATGGACGCGTGCCATATCATTCCAGAAAGCTCTTTTCGAGAGCTGCATAATGACATATGATTTGACCTTTTTTGATTCCAGGAAGATGGGTCCATGACCGAAATGGCATTCCCGGGTGTCCGTTAGGCAATCCGTTGAGCCGTTTTGCATAGTTTACGCTCGAAAATTAAGATATCGCTCTTGTGGGACTTCCTTTGAAGTATTTTGAGTTGAAATGAGTTGATTTGATGTGAGTTGAAGTTGAGTTGGTAAAATGACTATTTTGCCCCTCCTGGGGTTATCTCCAGTTTTCGCGCAGTTGTAGCAATCTTTTCTCAGGGTTATCTCTGAGGTTAGCTTGCTGTTGACTTTGACTATCCTCAGGGTCATCTCTGAGGTTGGCTTAACCTCCTAGGGCTATCTCCAGGCTTTGATCTTGATCCTCTGGGGCTATCTTCGGGGTTGAGAACTGGATTTCCTAGGGTGATCTCGAGGGTTTAAAGTTGATGTCGTAGTCCTCCAGGGTTATATTTAGAGTGCAAAAAAGACGCTTTTGCCCTCCTGTATGGTTAGTAACAAGAGAAGAAAAATTCGAGTGTCTACAGATGCCCCTCTTTATCATGTTCATGCAATGCAATGGAATGGACATGATAAAGATTAGTAGACACTTGAAACATGACAAGGTATTTTCAATGAT
Source organism: Panax notoginseng (assembly GCA_016801055.1). NCBI lineage: Eukaryota > Viridiplantae > Streptophyta > Magnoliopsida > Apiales > Araliaceae > Panax > Panax notoginseng. The sequence goes on from CM029012.1 coordinate 121,390,300, forward strand.
GTAAATCGCAATGTAGTGAATGTTTATGATGAATGTGACAATATTTTCGCAAATCGCAGTTCGTAAATCGTACATCGCATTTCGCACATCGCTTTTTCGTATTTTGCATTTGGCCAAATTGCATCGCACATCACAACTCGCACATCGTATTTCGCATATCGCATTTCACATATCGCATTTCGCAAATCGCATTTCACAAATCGTAATGTTATGATGAATGTTTAAAATGTTTTTGCAAATCGCTTTACTTTTACCGATAATTACTGATGCCTATGCTGGCGTTGACTCCAATGGTTTGGCATTTAATTGCTGATGCTTGTTTGATGAAGATAAGTTGAGATGTTTTCCATATCTTTAATGGGGATGACGTTCTGAAATTAACAGACCCTCCCAATGTACTCGCTGGTAGTTGCAATGGTGCCTATCCTGCTGATCGCCAAACTTTTTTGGTTCCCACTCGAACGGTGGTATGCGAGGCTCTTATCGCTGAACTGTCTTGATGTTGCTCTAGATGCCAATGGTTTAGAATACCAGATCTTCTGATACCTTCGCTGAAGTAATATTCCACGGATTACTTTACTAGATTTCGCCTGATGTTATGCTCACCCTTTTTGAGGTGATTTGGAATTTCCTTTCGCTGTTGGGGGCAGGTGCCCCATTTCCTTGAGCGTTTGATTCGCAACCCGGCTGAACTGATGACTTGAATGCCGCTGAAATCGCTGGAGTGTGCAACTCGTTCTTTCGCTACTCAGATTTGAACTTCGCTGTAGAGGCCTCAACTGATGAGGACTTGATGCTGGTTGGCACATTTGATGATGAGGATTTATCTCGCTATACCTCCTTCCCTTTCCGGGAATCGCAAAAATGCCTCAGTCCTTTTGCCAGTTGTTGCCAGGGATTCATATGAGAAACTCTCTTTGTTGACTAAATCGCGAGTGAATAATATCTGAATCGCCATTGAGATGATGATGGACCATGCTGATGGCGCTAACTGGTGCATTTTCCACTTTAGGATGGTTGATAAATGCCCTAGTGTTGAGTTATCTCTACTTTTGAGATTGCCCCCAATCTTGTCGTAAGGGATCCAATATCCGATTGTCGCCAATTTTGAAATTACCCCAGCCTTGCTTGTTGTCTGGGGTAGTTTCTTTGACAGATGGGCTGATAAGATGCCGAAATCGCAAGAAGCTTTTACCTCTGTACCATTAGGTGGACAGGTAGTGGATGTGGGTTTTTATCTTGATATCTTTTTGATAGGGATGTCGCTTTGTTAGAGAGATGATGCTCTAACTCATAGGGATATCTTTGTTGTTGAGCGGGATGACGCTATATCTACCCGAGATATTGATATTACAGATAGCACTGCAGTGAGGTCTCATACCATTGGTATCATCGCAGAGATGAGCGCATGTATTGATGAGCATTGCGTCACCATGCAGATGGCTGTGGAAATTTTTGGTCGCTTTGTTACCATAGGGCAGAAGTTTACAACGTTACACCCTTCTTCTGAGAGGGATGCCATGTTGGGCTTGTTAGCTTGCATATACCCTGACTTGTAGATAATCTTGTATTTTCCTGCACAGACCCATTTTGTCATGTACAGTTTACATTGTGTATATCAAACAACATTATATATATGACAAGGAAATATATTTTTGATCACTTCCCTTTTAGATATGCTTTGCTGCTTGTTTGATATTTTGCCTGCTGCTTTAAGGCTTGTGATGTATTCTGAATTCCTTCTCGGTGGACGGACATTGAGTTGTCTCTGGATAGTTCAGAATGGATCATTGATCTGTGTGTATTCCCTACCATCTTTGGTGTCTTGGGACTTGTTTTTGTATGTGGTTATGGATAGGAGTATGTTTGTTTTTGTTTTTCTGTGGTGAGACCGGACCATAAAGATGGCTGCCTACGTACTCCCGTGTATTGGGGAGATCAGGTCGACGTAGTTCGCCCCTCAGGGCGAGTGGAAAAGCATGATCCCATGAGAAGGTCAGACTACGGGGAAGAGAAAGTTTGATCCTAGGTTGAGGATAAACTGAAGGTGTGAAAAGTTTGATCCCATGTATGGGTAGCCAAACTGTAAACGTAAGAGGTTCAATTCGCGGTGGGATGACCTAAGTGGTATGATCGCAGTGAAGCCAGGTTGCCGGCTTGAAAGGATGTTTCCCTGAGGGGTGATTGGGTAAAAAGGAAAGGTCGTATGTAGTGAGGTTTAAAGAACCTGGAATGACTACTGATCTGATGATCCAAAACCAGGATATTCGCTTGATGGTAACCTCAGACATAGTACCGTTTCACGGTGTCCGATTTGATGAGTTACGGAAATTTATCGCCGTCCATTTCCTGTAATCTGAAAGCGCCTCTTGTCAATACCTCCTTGACAATAAATGGGCCTTCCCAGTTCGGGGAGAATTTTCCTTTTGACTGAGCTTGGTTGTCAACGATCTTTTTTCTGAAATCAAGTCGTGTTGTTTGAACTGCCGTAGTCGAACTTTTCTGTTGTAGGATCTTCTTTACAAGTAGAGGGTCGCTCAGGTAGAATTTTATGTAAGTTGAGGGATCCGCCTTTTCTCAATCGGGCTCGCCTCAGCAGGTGTAGATCCATCTCGTAAGTACTTCTTGATGTGTTGATACCAAGGATGTTGGGTGGGAGGTAGGTCATCCAATACTTTTCAATGGAATTCCCATAGGCTGGAGCTTTTTGTTGCGCAAATGTGAGGGTTGGCATGTCTTCCTTGTCATGGATGTTGATCGAGGAGGTCAAGGTTGCTAGTGCGCCTGCAAAGTCATTCCTATTACGAGGAATATGTAGAAAGGAGATTTTTTCGAACTCTAAGACCATATGTAGAACCTACCGATGGTAAGGCAGCAAATGTATAACTTGTTGAAGAGTTTTTTCTTTTTTTTTCTTTTTCTTTTTTTTCTTTTTTCTTTTTTTTTCCTTTTTTTTCTTTTTTTTTCTTTTTCTTTTTTCTTTTTTTTTATACATTAGATTGTGAAAAAGAGTCCTATGGCTCACTGATAGGTAACTCCGGCATTGATGAGGCCGAATGACAATCGTTCGTACCAAAAGGTTCCCCAAGGAGTGACGAAAATAATTTTCTCACGATCTTCCTCAGCAACCACGATTGGATGGTACCTCGCAAAGCAATCAGCAAAGGAGTACATATCATATCGAGCTGTATTGTCAACAAGTATGTGGATGAATGGCACGGGAAAGCTGTCTTTGAGGCAAGCTTTATTCAAATCTCTGTAATCCACACAACCTCGCACATTCCTTCTCGGTTTCGGAATGGGGACTATGTTGGATAGCCATCCAGGGTATGTTGACACCATGATGATGCCGGCTTGAAATTGTTTCACAATTTCTTCTTTAATTTTTAACTTCCACTCAGGTTTTAATCGCCTGAGCTTCTGCCTGAGTGGCTTGAATCCCCCTTTGATGGGAAGGTGATGAATGATAATGTCCGTGTATAAACTGACCATGTCTTCGTGAGACCATGCAAACACATCCTGGAATAGAGTCAATAGAGTAACCATGTCATTCCGTCGGTTTGGGGTAAGGTCTGAACCAATCTGGATTAACTTAGGGTTTTCTAAGGTTCCGAGATTGAAAGGAGTGGTTTGATCAAGGTTGGGTTTGGGTTTGTCTTTGACCCATTCTTGAATTTCTGGAGGCACCTCAATGTCATCCTGTATATCCACCAAGGCTGAATTCATCTCTACATCAAAGGTACAATCCTTGTGGAGAAGAGGCACCGTATCAGCAAGCACAGGCACATCTAAATTCAGAGTCCTGAAACAAAATATGCTTTCACTTAGTATATATGAAATGTGTTGATCATACACAGTGTTAGCATATACTGGCAAATTAAACTGCTAATAATGTACAGAAAAGTAAGCAGTTATTATATCTACAGGGCAAAAAGAGTTTCTGCCCGCTTTACCCTTGACGACCAATGCAAGGAATGATGTTCCAATTGGCAAGAGTAAATTTCGGGTGAACCGCAGTGATAGAGGGATTATCATCATCCTCCCTGTCCCGAATGATAGCCATTACTCTAGGCAATCATCGTCTGGGGTGTATCTGTTGGTATGCTCATTATGAACGATGATGTGTATGCCGGACATCATCCTGATGATGTCTTGCTTGATTCTTCGTTCTTCTTCCTCCAATGCGGGATCTGGAACAAAGATTTCTTTCTCCTTCACCGGTACCGGCTTGGGAAATAACATTGCCATTATATTGACTGGCACCTTTACGGGAGGTTGTGCGAACTCAGAGCTTGAAGGCGAAGCTAAACGCCGCATGGTCGAAGCTGAAGGAATCTGCTGATGCTTATGAGGATTCCTGTGACTAGAGCTGGCAGAATAGCCTAGTCCAGCTGTCCCAATTTGCTTGGTTAAGCGAATAGGGTATTTGACACCCTGGCAATCTTTACCCAGCCCATGTCCCTGTTTATGACCCAACGACATCATTTCTTGCGTGGCCGACATTACCTCAGCAGAAATCTGGGGTTCGGGCAATGGCATTCCAATAGCATGGTATTGGGTATTGCTTATTTCCAAAGCATGGAAACTAATTGGCTCAACATCCTTATTGGCATTGACGAGCGGCATGTCCCCATGCTGAGGAATCTCCGATTTAGTATTGACTATGACCAGGCTATTATTGATCATGTATTTCAATTGTTGGTGAAGAGTGGAGGGGACTGCCCCTGCCATGTGAATCCATGGTCGTCCCAAGAGCAGGTTGTATCCTGAATCTATCTTGAGCACATGGAAGGATACGCAGAATGTATGAGGACCAATCTCAATTGGCAGCTCAACTACTCCGACCGAGTTACGGCGGGCTCCATCAAAAGCTTTGATGATGGTATGGCTACTCCGAATTCGATTGGGATTGATATTCATCTTCACCAAGGTAGCGTATGGGAAAATATTCAGAGAGGAACCTCCATCTATTAAAACTCCAGCCACCATATATCCGGAGGACAAGACCGCAATGTGCAACGGTTTGTAATGACCGGTCCCTTCAGGCGGTATGTCATCATCAGTGGAGGATATCACATTGTTGTTGAAAATGTGATCAACCAGATTTTGAAACATTTCTGTATCAACTGATGTCGGTAGATAGGCTTCTTCTAAAACCTTTAACAAGACCTTCCGGTGATTCTCGGAGGTCAGGACCAAGTCCAAGATGGATATCTATTGTGGAGCTTCTTTAAAGCTTAAAACCACCTTAGCTTTGTTATGACCCATAGTGCGGAGGAAATTTTCAATCTTCTCAATGGGTACTTTCCCCTTAGATTTGATGACAGGCTTTATTACCTGTTGGGGAAGATACAGTGAATTCTCCTTCGACACTGCAACAGTTGTATGCGAGGTGGATCCTTCACCTTCTCTATAATTCCATGGAACTGCGCGCAAGCTAACAATAGGATATTGTGCTATGCACGGCAAGTTAATTGGCTGGGGAGCGGCCACTTTCAAAGGATTGTTGATTCCCTTGAGTTGAATTACTGGCATGACAAGTGATTTGTTAACCCCATCACTTTCAGTGGATATGACTGCTACTACACTCTTCCACTTAGTAGGATACGAATCCTCACTTGCCCGTAACACAGTGTCGTTATCTGCCAGATGCAGTATGCCACTGTCGATTAAATTTTGAATAAGGTGGCGGAGTGCCCAGCATTCTTCTGTACTGTGACCGCGAGATTGAGAATGATATTGACATACTCCCTCAGAGTTGTATCGTCCTGAATGGGGGTTGGTTGGAGGTAGAAGGGAACTAATCCTTCCTTCATTGATTAACATATGAAGGATTTCCTCCATAGGTTGGCCCAAATATGTGAATTCCCTTTTGTTGGTAAAATCCCGACGGGCCGTAGCATTCGCTCTCTTTGTCACTTTGTCTTCCAGCATTTCATTTTCTGAAAGTGAAGAGGGAATATTCATGACAATAGGTAGGAGACTGGCATGCTCCTGGCTGATTAGCTGACGAGTCACTTGATGCTGATAAGTCACCAGTTTCACCAATTACTCAATTTGTTTACAAGAGCTTTCATCTTTCGTTCCATTGTGAATTGGAACTTGGCATAATCTCATCTGTCATCACCATCTTTGGGGGTTTGGGAGGATTCACAGCTGAAATTGGAACTTTGTCCACTGCTCCAATTGATCATATTGACGTCTTCTTCTTTGTGTTGAGGAAGAGGGTTGTCTTGAACGTGAGGTTGATCGGGTTTGGTGACCACGATTTCACAGTTATCTATCAGGTCTTGAATTTTGTGTTTTAAGGCCCAACAATCCTTAGTATCATGTCCAGGTGCCCCGGCATGATAAGCACATTTCTGAGCAGCATTAAAACCCCGACCATTAGGGCTGGCTGGTGGAAGAAGATGCGTGATTTTCTTCTGTGTTGTTAGAAGATTGAGAATGTTCTCGAGGGTGTCCCCTAAGGGTGTGAATACTCGAGGTCGCTTAGCTTCTCCACCTTTTGGTACTAGAGAGTTTGAAGACTGTGCTTGAAAGGGAGTGTAATTTCTCCTCTGGATAGTCATGTTCTAATTGCCTTTTTGACCCTGTTGTATCAGGGAAACATTCTCTTCTTTCTTTTTATGGACCCTCCGGGGGTTGTTCCCATAATTTCCAGATTTGATGTGATCAGCAACTGCTTTGAGTGCAGCTAGGTCTTGAATCTTTCCGGATTTCAATCCCATTTCAGCCATCTCCCCATGTTTGACCATTTCAGAAAATGGTTTGCCGATGCCGGCTAAAACTCTTTCATAGAAAGGTGCTTCTTGTATGTCTATAAAAGTCATGACCATCTCTGATTCTGTCATGCAAGGACTAACTTGGGTAGCCAGATGTCTCCACCTCTGAGCATACTCTCTGAAAGACTCATTAGATTGTTTCTTGATCTTGGTAATTTGATACCAATCAGGAGCCATTTGAGATTGAAAGTTGTATTGGGTGAGGAAAACGTGTGCTAGCTCTTCCCAACTATGGATCTTTGAATTGTCTAATCTTGTGTACCACGAACGGGCTTCTCCAGTTAGACTTTTTTGGAACAATTGCATTCTGAGTTTTTCATCCTCTGCATAAGATCCAAGTTCTCCAATAAACACCTTTAGATGTGTGTAAGGATCTCCTAACCCGTTATATTTTTCAAATTCAGGAGTCTTAAACTTTTCTGGATAATGAATACCAGGGAAAATACACAAATCAGCATATGAAACACTCCCGTGTGTTCCAATTCCTTTGATAGTACGAAGGGTCTCTTCCAATTGGAGGACTTTCTTTTTGATGTCACCAGTGTCTGTGTCTCCAGTGGGATGGGCAGCATCATGAGTTTTGTTGGTCGGATCCAATGGCAGTTCAGGTATTGTAACGACCTGGGTTCCTCCTTGTGTGGAGGATTCAACATGTACGGGTATTTTCTGACCCTGCGTAGACTGGTTTCTTTTAGTAGAACAGCCAAATCTGTAATCTGTTTGCTTAATCCGTTGAATTCTTTGCGAGAAACTGGATTAAGTTCAGTCTGGTCGGATGATGACATGATTGACTGTAGGCCTGTTGCCTTTTTGGACTTTGAACAGGTGATAGGTCCGATTGATTCCCTGCAAAAGACTTGTATAGTTTAGTCTTTAGGGTGGATAATAACATGCTATACGATGCATCCAGTTTAGGAATTTTATCCTGCAAAACGGATGTCAGTTGTTTGTAGCATGTATGTGTACACATTTCTTCATATTTCTCATTACATGGAGATAGATATGGAAGATAATTACAAGTAATTGTGCTTTACAAGTAATTTGGAATGAGAGCATGAAGAGACTTTCCTCCGTTTTGGGTTTATCAGAGGCTGACCTATCTTAGGTTACTCTCGCGGGTTTTTGGCATGAAGGTTCCCAAATCATCACAATCTACTTGACGGGAAGTTAATCCGGTCTTTCAACTCTAGCGAATTTGAGTGGTGCCTTTCCTGAGCCTCGGAGAATCAGGCTTCTCATGAGTCCAGTAATCAAACACCGACGGGATAACCTCCTGGTGGAGGGACCACACAATATACATTCACATACATCACGTCTCACCGTATAACATGATGACATGTGCGAAGCACTAATATCACAAACAGATATGGTGTGAAGCACTAATATCATGAGAAGTTTATAGTGCGAAGCACTAATATCACAGGCAGTTTATAGTGTGAAGCACTAAGTAAGGAAATGCATTCGTACATATTCATCATAAAATGTAAATGCAACATCCACACACAAGCAGATAACAATTTTGAAAAAATTGTAATAGCGGCTTAAGTCCTCTTACTGGAGTCCCCAACAGAGTCGCCACCTGTCGACGTCGGGATTTTTAATTGTCCCTTTTCGTTACTTGTTCTTTGGTGTTCTCATTTTAGGTGAGATTTGTTTGAAAAAACAAGTGAAAAAGGTCCGACATATATAATGTCGACGATTGGACTATAAGAGTCGCCAGTTGATTTTTTAAATGGTTGTACCAATACAACCGAGAAAAGGTTTGCACATTGACCCAGTGATGTGACACTGCTAAACGGGTTGGTAAAACCGAGAGTCATTAGGGTCCGGGGACTTGGTTATGCGGAGGGAAGGTGTCAGGCACCCCCCGACATCCGTGTTACCACGGTGACCGCCTCTTTTTAAGAAACTGCTATCTGGATGTGTGTGTGTGTTGGTCAATGTGCTGTTATTTGGAAGTAGTGCGAAGCCTCGTTCGCACCTATATACACAGGCTTGAATTTATGTAAAAATTCAATTTTAGCAAGATATGGCAGTGATGTTTTATAAAAGAGGTTTCAAACCCTGATGCTCAATAGTAATTGAGACCTTTTACACTCTCATTTTATTCTGTATTCGGCTGGATTGGTTTTATTTGACAGATGCGAGGCATCCGTACGAAAATAATATACAAAAGGTGCTGAATTCCTCATGGGTATGAAAACCATCTGAGGAAATTCAGATATAATTTACAAGCTGCTTACAGCTAAAAATGTCGATCACGGGAACCGAATCTAGATCCAATGGGATGAATCTATGATCACATGATTCCTAGGCTCACATGATGTCGCAATTTATATAAATGCAGTAAGCAGGTATATATATAAAAGCTGTAAAATATATATATACAGACATGATCACCAACCACGAAGTGCCTCCATGGGGATCAGAAATGTAAATAAAACTGTAAAAGCTATCAACCGCCACGGAGAAAACTCCAGGCGGGACAAAATGTACAGAAAGCTGTAAAAACAATCAACCACCATGAAGTAAACTCCAGGTGGGACGAAATGTACAGAAAGTTATAAAAACGGTCAACCACCACAGAGTAAACTCCAGGTGGGACGAAATGTATATATATATATATATATATATATATATATATATAAACGCACCGGATGCAAAATCCAGGCTCATCGAACAGAGTTCGACACATAATTAATATATATAAGTATATATATATAGGAAAGCAAGTAAACGCACCAAACCGAAGTTTAGGCTCATCGAACAAAGTTCGACACACAGTTAAAAATATATATATATATATATATATATATATATATATATATATATAGAAAAGCGAGTAAACGCACCAAACCGAAGTTTAGACTCATCGAATAAAGTTCGACACATAGTTAATATATATTAAAGCAATAAACGCTCCAGACAGAAGTCTAGGCTCATCGAACAAAATTCGACACGCAGTTCATATATATAAATATATATATAGGAAAGCAAATAAACGCTCCAGACCGAAGTCTAGGCTCAATCGAGGCATAACACGATAATGTTAGTCCATATATATAAATATATATGTATATACAAACTAAAAATAAACCACGGACCGAAGTCCGGGCAAAATATACAACACGACTCTCAACGTGTGGAAGGGTGTGTGCAAAGATGAAGAGAAAGAACTCTAAAGTATGTGAGAAGGCTTACAGTGGGCTGCCAAAGAAGACTTCTATATCTTTAGAGTGAGTAAACACAGACTTTTATAGGTACAAAAGGGCTATATATGAGCTCACAGGTGTTTAAAAGGGAAAAGTAAACTGCCTGGGATGAGTGCAGAGCAAATTGGGCAGGGCTTCCTCGCCGTTTTCTCTTGGAAAATTAGCACCCCAAGCCCTATATTTATAGAGGGGGGAGCCACAGGTCTACCTGCGGTACCTAGTAGCAGGTGTACCTATGGCTGCCCGGGGTGCTCCGTGCAGTGTGGGTCCCGCCGTGTCGAAGTACGTACGCACTGTTCGCTCGGTCGCTCATAACTTTTAATCCGGGAGTCCGATGGACGCGTGCCATATCATTCCGAAAAACTCTTTTCGAGAGCTACACAATGACATATGATTTGAGCTTTTTTGATTCCAAGAAGATGGGTCCATGACCGAAATGGCATTCCTGGGTGTCCGTCAGGCAATCCGTTGAGCCGTTTTGCGTAGTTTGCGCTCGAAAGTTAAGATATCGCTCTTGTGGGACTTCCTTTGAAGTATTTTGAGTTAAAATGAGTTGATTTGATGTGAATTGAAGTTGAGTTGGTAAAATGACCATTTTGCCCCTCCCGGGGTTATCTCCAATTTTTGCGCAGTTGTAGCAGTCTTTTCTCAGGGTTATCTCTGAGGTTGACTTGCTGTTGACTTTGACTATCCTCAGGGTCATCTCTGGGGTTGGCTTGACCTCCTGGGGCTATCTCCAGGCTTTGATCTTGATCCCCCGGGGCTATCTTCGGGGTTGAGAACTGGATCTCCCGGGGTGATCTCCGGGATTTGAAGTTGATGTCGTAGTCCTCCAGGGTTATCTTTGGAGTGTAAAAAAGACGCTTTTGCCCTCCTGCATGGTTAGTAACAAGAGAAGAAAATTTTGAGTGTCTACAGTCATCCACTACGACCAATGAGTATCTCTTCCCTCCAAGGCTTGTTGTTGGAATTGGCCCAAATAGATCCGTGTGAAGCAACTGCAGAGGCTTGTCAATTGAGTTGACAGTTTTGCTCTTGAATGAGCTTCTAGTCTATTTTCCAAGTTGACAGGCGTTGCATGGTCTTTCTTTGACAAAGCTGAGCTTGGGTAAGCTTTCTACTAGATCCTTGGAGACCAGTTTTGACATGCTTTTAAAGTTGAGATGAGAAAGTCTTTTATGCCATAACCAGCTCATTTCTTCATATGCTTTAGCCAGAAAGCATATTGTCTCATCAGAGCTTAGTTGACCAAGATTAACAGTGTAGACATTTCCTTCTCTTGTTTCGGTCAGCTTTATAGAGGATGTCCTCAGGTCTCTGACTTGACATTGATTATTGAGGAAAGTGACTTAATGACCCTTGTCACAGAGTTGGCTTATGCTCAGAAGATTGTGTTGTAATTCTTCCACATAGGCTACCTTACTGAAGGATATTACACCATTCCCAGCTGATCCGTATCCTCTTGTCTTGCCAGAGCCATTGTCTCCAAAGATGACTGTTGGACCCGCCTTCTCTATGAAGTTAGACAGTAGGGCTTTGTTCCCGGTCATGTGCCTTGGGCATCCACTGTCCAGATACCAGGTTATGATCGTGGAGCTCTGTTCCTGCGGTAAGATTAAACTCTCATTTTGGTACTCATATTTGCATGGGTCCTACTTTGTTAGTACCCTTAAGAACACAAATTTGCTTGATTTTGGGTCTCATATGCATAGGATTATTATAGCATATTGCAGCCTTATGACCAATCTTATTACATACAAAGCATCTAATATGATGCATGCTTGTGTGTGTATGTGGATTCTTCCTCCATTTGGACTTATGTGGGTTATTAGTAATCCTTCCTTTATGTTGGCTCTTCTTTCTCCATTTATCCTTGTGATTCATAATTTATGAATAGTGAAGCTTAACTCTATTATTCCTACACAGTTGGTTCGTGGAGTTGATTTTACTCGATTCTACGATCCTTCGAGGTTGGAGAGTAGTGACTAAGTTACTCTTCTTTTTTCTGAATCCTAGGCCAGCATGGGATCCGTTATGCCTTGAGACATGGATTAGATTAGAAGAGCAGGGATGGGCTGGTTCTTCCTTCTGTGAGGATTTTACAAATGTAATGCTTCTATTAAAATTTGAAACATTACTAGAGCTAATTTCCTTTATCTTTTCCACATATGGTTCTGAGGTAGATTCCCCAAAACCTAAACCTATTTTGTCAGATGCACTTCTCTGACTGAAAATTAGGGAGTCCATGGAAGAAGAGAATTTATTCCATGTAGAGATAATCTTTTCTAGTTCCTCAATCTTAGAGGTTAGATTTGACTCTCTTTGTGCATTAAGTTCATCAGTTTGTTTTAAGAGTTTATTCTCAGCTTCAAATTTGGAGAGAGAGTTAGTACTTAGAAGAGTTGTTCCCAGTTCTTCTTGTACTTTCTCTTTCTCTTGTTGAAGAAGAAAATAATCTTTAGACAGAACTCTGAACCATTTCATATATTGATGCAGATCAGATGTTATGCCATGTAGAGCAGTTCTTAAGTCATCAATATCTACATCAGGAGAGTTAAAGTTAAATACCTCATCTATACTTACTTCATGAATGTCAGAGTTCTTCTTATCCTTTGCATGTTTGGCCATCTGAAAAAGATTTGCCATTTGAGGATCTTCATCATCTCCAGATTCGGGAGTTGAGTTGTTGTCTGAGTCACTCCACAATCTTCCGGCCACAATACCTTTGTCTTTCTTCTAGGGCCTCTTGTTGCCTTTGAATTCTTTCTTTGAATTTGATTTTCTCTTTAGTTCTTCTCTAAGAGGTTTGTTGCAATTTATAATAAAATGGTCAGGCTTCTTGTAGTTGTAGCATAAGTCATTTATCTGCTCCTAGCTATTGTAGTTGTTGACTTTCTTAGGTTTGCTGCTTCTTCCTTGATGCATGAACCTTTTGAGTCTTCTTACCAGCATTGCAAAGTCCTCATCATCATCTTCATCATAGTCAGAGTCATTTTTAGTGTTAGCTTTGGAGATGTTATTTGTTTCTTTGAGAGCAATCCCTTTGTCCTTCTTTCTTCCTTCAGATAGAGTTTCTGCTCGTTGAGTCAGCTCCAGTTGATATGTGAGAAGGTTGCCATATAACTGTTGAACAGTCATTTCATGGAGATTCTTTGATTCTATGATGGCAGTGGTTTTGGTATCCCACTTGCTGGGTAATGCTCTCATAAAATTTATGATTAGATCTTTATTTGGATAGATCATTCCAAAGGCTCAAAGAGAGTTGAGCAGAATATTGAATCTTTCATAGGTGGAAGTGACATTTTCTCCTGGAACGTGGGCAAACATTTCATATTGCTGAGTCAGAAGAGATTGCTTGTTTTCTCTGACTTCTTCTGTTCCTTCATGCATGATTAGCAATGCTTCTCATACTTCCTTTGCTGGTTTGCTGTTGACCACATTTTCAAATAGGTCATCCTCTAAAGATTGGAACAAAATGTTCTTGGCCTTTTTGTCGAGTTGGACAGCTTTTTTTTCGTTGTCAGTCCATTCTGATTTGACCTTGATCTGAATTCTGTTTGGGTCTTCTGAAGTTGGTGCAAGCTTTGTAGGAACGTAGGGCCCATTCTGAACAGTTTCAAATAGATCTTCATCTATTGAATCCATGTAGGCTTGCATACGAACTTTCCAGTTGACGAATTTATCATTGTTGCATATAGGTGGCTTGCTACATCCTCCACTCTTTGATTCGCTTATCAGATGTACCATTGGATCTTACTTAAACTTTGTAGGTTGTTTAAAAGAACCTGCTCTGATACCAATTGTTAGTTTCCAAAGGCACAATAGTTATCTAGAAGGGAGGTTGAATAGATATTTTAAAATTCTTTTACAAAATACTTGTTAGTGTAGATAATGATTTAATCACAGCAGAATTGAGATTTGTTTATTTTTCCTTTAGGATATAACGAGTTAATAGGAGTTAAGCAGTTATAGCAGTTATGGCAAGAATATAAGAGACACAATGATTTTAAGTGGTTCAGAGCACTCAAAGCTCCTAGTCCACTCTTCTACTCCTCGATTAGGAAATCCACTAAGGATATCTTTACAAGCTTTGAATCTCATAGATTCCTTCAAGACCAGCAGTCTTGGAACTTTTTAGTTCACTTTTGAACTCTTCAAGTCCAGCACTCTTGGTACTTCTCAGTTCACTTAGAACTCTTCAAGTCCTTCTGACTTGGAACTTCTTACTTTACTTGATAATAGTTGAGTTCTTGAATGGTGCTACTCAGTTGCTGTTAAGCTCGTGTTCGAAAGAACTGAGTAGCTGAGCAAGCTTTCTTTTTCAGATCATAGAGTTGAGCGTTGAGTGTTTTTTAGTGTTTTTGTTCAGTGCTTGCTTGATTTTTTTCTTCTGCTTATGTTTTGCATATATGATGTCTTTGAAATCTATCCGTTTGAAGACATCCGTTAAAGCATTAAATGCATTTGACATTTCTGAGCTCTGATGGAGACTTTCTGCACAACTTCTGATTAGTAGTCTGGCCCACTGACACAGCAGACTGCTATCTCACCTAACACCTGAAAAGGTGTTTTCTGCTGACCCATAGTACTTTTCTTAGCTTCTTCAATACGTCTCTTTGTTATATATTAAGAATGATTGTTGTGTTATTGGGACTCCCGAGGACTTCAACGTTTATAATCCATTCCACATTTGTTGTGATTTATTCTTAAATAAATATGCAAGGCTCGATGCTTCTGATGTAGACTAATGAAGCTCTACGATCATGATCGTGGTGTCTTGCCACCTTGGTGCATAATCCGGTACTGATAGAAGAGAACACTATGATTTCTCTTAAGCACGGGCACACTACGATCTTTACTTGCTTGACTTGCAGACTCTACGATTCTTGAGTTTGGCTCGACAGGCGTTTGGACCACTCTACGATTCCGGGAGAAGCCCTCCAAAGTAGACAGACTACGATTCTCGATGCTCTACGATTCTGCCTTGGCTTCTGCAATCTTTTGATCAGCTCGATAGACAACAATTCTGTTGAAGCCTATCTATTACATTTCAAGATATAGATCAACCTAACAGCTTTGATGTTTTCTTCTATACATTCATTTATAGAATGATAAACATTAAAGCTCAGATCAACCTAACAAGTTTTATCTACCACTAAGTTCTTGTACATATATTACTTAAAGGACTTTACATGTAATCATGAATATTTACTTTTAACATCAAATTTAAATATGCAATCTCCCAACACATTACTATTATCCAGGTTTTGACTTGATCTCCCGGGGTTATCTCCGAGGCTTGACTTGATCTCCCGGGGTTATCACCGAGGCTTGACTTGATCTTCTAGGGTTGTCTCTGTTAGGTTTGTAATATTCATGAACGCAATCAAATTGCACAAATAAAGCGAAAACGTGATAAAATAGAGTTTTTAAAATTTTACAAACCATATATCCGGATCATCCTTTATGCACAATTATTAATTAAACGAAAAAGAAAGAACAAGAATCATACCCTTGAAGATTCGAGCTTCCTCAGGTACAAGTTCACCTCCAATCTTTTTCGCGTTTAACTTGAATCCACCGGGTTTGGTTACTTCCTTTGATCAACGTTAGCCACCCAAGTGTTTGGCCTCTAGAGGTGATCCACCAAGGAAGAAGAAAGATTCAAGAAGATGGGTATTTGGCTAAACCCTAGTTTTCTATCTTATAGAAAAAGAACGTACTCTCCAACTATTGGAATTACGCATCTTGATATCTGATATAAGACTCCTCTTATAAAGATATCAGGTAATCCTATTTAATTAAAATAAGGTATTATTTATTTAATTAAACTTTTTTAATTAAATGGGCTCCCTAATCTTATTAGGGATAATTAATTAAACTCCTTTAACTAATTTTCCCTCCTAATCCTATTAGGAATAAATGAGAGTACTTATATTAAATTAATTCCTAAACTCTTTTAGAAATTAAAATAATAATAATTGTAATAATATTAATAAGACTCCTCTTATTAATTTATATTTAATATTTCTAAAATATTAAATAATAAATATTAAGCTATTTAATTTATTCTATCACCATAGATTAAATTAAATATACTTAACATATTATTACGATTATGTCATTAACTTCTTAAATAATTATTCTTCCTTTTATGGTGTGACCCTTTAGGTTCTCCATATCAAACCGGTTGTGAATAAATCAATTAGAATAATTCTAATCTTATTTAAATAAATTAATTAAATTATTAATTTATTTAAATAAATAATATTTATTCTACAATAGGGATAAGCCTCCCTAGCGATCAATGACTTTCTAGATAATATAGATTTCAACATTAATCATAAAAGAACCTTTGAGTAAATAGTTAACATACAATTCAATCCTTCTACCATACAATGCCCCAATTAAATATAAGACATGGAATTACTGTCAAGTCTTATTTTATTTAATTATATGTATTTTGACTCTTAAATGCACAACTCCAAATAATGCAAATTAGAAACTCCTTTCTAATTTCATTTTGTCTTGGTCAAGGACTACTGGGTTGTCATTTATCAAATCACATAAGAAATTTCTCTTCCTTTACTAGAAGCGGTAGATTCTTTATTGATCATATATTATCTCCATGTATAACTTATTATACCCAAGCATACCCTTTGATATACCCTAAGGGTCTTAAGGAATAAGTCAAAGTATAACTCATCATACACAAGATACTATGATGATCTCAAGTCCAAGGATCACTTGTACTACTATCACTACAGGAATTCCTATTGACAGGCAAGTAAAACTCCATTAGATATTCTTTAGCGAGCCACGTTCAGTGAACTTATTCTCTAATAAGCACCTACATACTTGCTTTAGTGTCTCCACACAAATAATCATGAGATCAACCATCCTCATCCAATGAGCAAGCAATGTATGTACCAATCTATCTAAATTCACTAACCCCCAATTTAGTAATCCAACGATTGGGAACTATTTTAGTTTTAAGCTTTCTAATAATTTAGATCTCATTAGAATGATCATCATCATTATTCTAAAGCATTGCTTAAAACTATGGATTAATCACATATTATAAAGCAGCATCATGTAGATAATTAAAAGCTTTTAATAAATTAATACTTTTTATTAATAAATGAATAAGATTGTTACAAAGTATATGCTTTATCATCAAACATGATTGGCTTGTGTGCATACTACTTTCAGTCTCTGGGGTTTGACTTAATCTCCCGGGGTTGTCTCCGGGGTTTGGATTTGATCTCTTAGGGTTGTCTCTAGGGTTTGACTTGATCTCACAGGGTTATCTCCGGGGTTTGACTTGATCTTGACTTCCAGGGTTGTCTCTAAAAGACAAAAGATGATTCTGCCCTCTTGAATGGTTAGTAACAGGACCGCAAAATTTCGAGTGTCTACAGATGCCCCTCTTTATCATATTTATGCAATGCAATAGCATGAACATGATAAATATTACTAGATAATTAAAATATAACAAGATTAAATAATGTCATGCAATGCAGTATAATATGATGTTATGGATGCTGAATGTTTTTTTGTTGGAGTTATTTCCAACGACATTCTCTCACTGACTGCTCCCACCATTTCTATTGGGGATGGAGTTATTAATGATAGTCTCCACTGAACTACCTTGACGTCTACTCGAACGGTAGTTCACAAAGCTTTCATCATCGGATCTTTCTCGATGCTACGTTGGGTTGAAGTCAACGGTTTAAAATGTTCATCAGTGTTATTAAGACTGATTCGCCGACATGTTGTAGAGATGTTTTCAAGATCCCTGCTGGGGAGATTTTTATATAGCTGATACCACTGGACCTTTCTGAATTCGACGTCTGGATTTGTCACCAACGTTCTTTGTCTTCAGATACGCTTTCTGACTTTACCTCCGCCGGGGATGTTCCTCTCTTTTCGCGAGTGACCTACTAGGGATTATTGATGTTTATCGTGATGATAACTCACCTTGGTAGTCATCATTGGATTGTTCATGCCGTTACAATGGGATTATCACCACTGCCCAGTTTTTCTATCAAGTTAATGCTGATATTTTTGCTGGATATAGCACTTTTATTGGTTTCTTCCACAACATCCTCACAACACCTACTCGAACGGTAGTTTTGTCAAGGTTGACCATTACCGAATTTCCTCGGTGCCTACTTGAACAGTAGTTTACAACGGTCTGAAAATTACCGAACCTTCGCAGTGCCTCGGCTGGGGATTTATATAACAGATTCCATCATCGATTCTCCCGAAGAAGATAGTTGTCCACGGTTTTCATCATCAGATCTTTCCTGATGCTACGCTGGAGTTGTCGCCAACGGTTTATAATGTCAATCATTCTAACCTTCATTGAAGTAGTTTTCAACGGCTTATATCACCGGATCTTTCCCGATGCTACGCTGGAGTTGTTGCCAACGGTTTACACTGTCAATCATTCTGACCTTTGTTGAAGTAGTTTTCAACGGCTTACATCACCGGACCATTCCAGATGCTACGCTAGAGTTGTCACCAACAATTTACACTGTCAATCATTTTGACCATCGTTGAAGTAGTTTTCAACGACTTACATCATTAGACCCTTTCTGATGCTACGCTGGAGTTGTCGCCAACGGTTTACACTGTCAATCATGTTGACCTTCGTTGAACCGTTGGTTTTGAATGCATCAAAACGTCCAGATTTGTTCTGGGATATAATTTGTCAGAAAGATATCCCTATCAGAAATATCAGGAATGAATGATAGTGTAAACCGTTGGCGACAACTCCAGCATAACTAGGGGTGCTAAAAAAATTCCGTTTTTTCAGTTTTTTACCGAACCAGTTGGAACCGAAACTAGCGGTACCGATTTTTTTCGGTACTGGTTTTTCGATTTTTTTATACTTTTCGGTACCGGTACCGGTACTTAACTTTTTTGCATTCAGTACAAAACCGAAATACCGAAATACCGAATTGGGTTTCAAAGCTACTCTTTTCCTTTTCCTCTATTCAGATTTCCTTCTGGTTTATATTGGCTTTAGAATTTTCCTGTACTTGAGTCTGTTCCTTATTTGGTCGGCCTTTCTAAAGGGACTATTATTATGTTGGGCTATTAGCTATA
>CM029012.1:121414410-121444410 GCA_016801055.1 Panax notoginseng
AGTCAAAAATATATCTTGCAACCTGAGACAAATTATTACACAAAAGATAGTATTGATATATATTAAATCAATTTCTACCACTCTTTAAACAATATCCCAAAATCATTTCTTCTTAAATTCACTTTATTTTAGATGCAACCTATATGAAATTTTCAAATCACATAATTTTCCCTTCCCTTCCTCCAAATCAATTTTCTGTTGTATTATATGATTCTAGTTTTCTAGAAAACATAGTAAACAATTTGGAAACAGTTATTTTGAAAATGATAGTAATTACCCAATTTCAAAAAGACATTAAGAACAAAACACTAAATGCGGAGAACAACAATACGATAACAAAAGCAGAAAAAATAAACAATATCCATAAGCAGGCCTCTAGTACTTTCATTTTTATGAGATCCAAAATGGAGGCTAAAGTCGACTTTTTTCCCTCTCGTTTTTCTTCTGTTCAAGTAAATGGAACTAAATGGCCTGACAACAAGTAGCATATTGAAATTCTTGATTAGGATCTAATTAATCAAAAAAAAATCCTCAAGAGCAATATACTTCCAAGTTGCAAACAAAAGTTGACATAGTTCTCATTGTTGTTTTATTAGTATGAGGAAAAAAAGTGATTCATTCTCTAAGATGATACGCAACCCCAATATACAGATGGCCTTGAGTGGACACTAACTATTTCAAAATTAGAAATGTAGTAGCAAAACCCTGATAGGTTTGTTCTCCTTTACGAAGTTTAACAAATTAAAACTATTTACATTGAAAATAGGAATCGTCAGCATTGAACAAACATGAGACAGGGATAAAACAACAGACAAAAAGAAAGGCCATGGTTACAGAGATTTTATAAACCAAATATAAATTCAATAAAACATAATTCTTGAAATGAAATAATATATACCCGAAGGAATTAATAGAGAATCAAAGGAATCCAAAAACTGCATCCGAACTTCAGGCTTCTTCGTCAGATTAAATCCCAGCCACATAAATAAAAATATAGGAAATCTCGAGAAAACTATAGTTTATAAAAAATATTCTTTGCGTTACTTCATTATCAGTCTAAACTTTAATTGAAATTATACTATTAACTATCATAAAATGCAAAGTAATGTAGCATTTGTTAGGGGGGTGGAATTGTAAGACCCTTTTAGTATTATAACAATAAATAACATTGAATTTGGCAATGGTTGATACAAATAAAACCCATTACTCCTATATCCAATAGAAACTTCCTTGCAACATAGAAACTCCTAACATTAAGAACAATTACATATTTGAGTATATTATATATACATGTATTTGTATGGGCAGAAAGAGATAGAGAAGAAAAAATTACTTGGAGGTAGGCTGGCCCTTGCAGAGTTCTTTGCTGCAAGAAACTGCCCTCTAGGTCCTTGATAGCGATTAAAATAATTCGACAACTATAAAGAAAATGAAATACACTTGAAACAATAATTAAATTTTGGAACATACGCTTCTTTTGTATACCTCCTGGACACAGGCCGTCACCCTAATCAATCCCGTTGTAAATTAAAATATAAACTCTTGAAAAACTGAAGTAATTCAGGAGCTTGTTCCTACTCAACATGTGCACATGGTGGCTTGCTCCTACTTAACTAAGTATAGGACATTTAAAAATGTAACTTTTATTTAAAACATTCATCAAAAACGGGGGAATAAAACATGGTTTCCAATCAGACCCATCTTCCGTTTTAGGGATCAAAAAGCCAGAATCTGCTTTTAATACTCATTTTCATGCACCTCCCCTACAAATGGATATAAAAGGCTATTTAAATTTCCAAATTACCCTTTATAAGACCCCAACCCGAAGTTCTTTTTACTCAATTTAAAATGGTAACCAAGGTTAGGTATTGGGAAATCAAAAGGTCAGAAAAGTATAAACTTGGGAAGGTGGAAGGAATATTTAAAAAATGGATCTTGAACTTTGATCTTATCAAAGTTAAACCTTTCCTATACAATCTTAATAGTAAGCATCTTTTAAAAATGAGAAAAATTAAACATGGCGCCTTCATGATCACGCCTTTGAAACAATGTGTTGCCTTCTTCCTTGTATTCTTGGGACATGGTGACGAAGGCAGCAGTGTCTTCATCAAATGACTTCGAATTTTGATCCAAAACTTTGTTCTGTTTCACATTTCCATCTAACCCAGTTGGTTTCCCCATTTTTAATCAAATATTTAGCTCTAAAACTCCAAGAAAAATAAAAACCATAAATTAGCTATCTATCCTTTATACAAACCTAGCTGACAAATCCAACACTACACAAACATCAATGCTCAATATTGACTATAATAATAATAAATCCATGAATCCTCATCAGATGCAATTAACAATTTTCAATAATTTAAATAATCTCTTAATTCAAATACCCACTGAACCCATGCACCCAAGTCTTTTTTTTACCCATCTTTTTTCTCAATTCTTCGTTTGCCCCATGAAAGCTGTAGTCCAAAAGTCCTAAAACCACCCAGTATCCAAATCAAGCTTATACACTCTATTTAAAATCAAGCTGCTTCTGCTTATACATTCTACATACCAAAATCAAGCTTATACATTTTCTTATTTAAACTAAAATCAAATGCAAATCCCCACCTAAGCATGGCAAGAAACCCACTTATGACCAAATTCATAATTTCCAAAAAAAACAAATCACCAAAGCCAAAGAATATAGTATAAATATCAAAATAGACCTCTATGTCATGGCATATGGCAAGTTACCCACATAAAGCCTGTCAGCTTCAATTCCATCATCGTCGTCATAATTTCACCTGGTTGGATGAGTTCGACTCTGTCAAATGCAGCAGAAGCACATAAGAGGGGAGAGGGAGATGGGAGGGGATATAGTTGGGCAGAACGATGGCGCTTGTGATGGAAAATGATCACTGGTAAAAATGGAAGTTTTTACTAAGGGATTTGTAGGTGGAGGAGAGTACAAGGGAAGGAGAAGGCGGAATGAGAAGGGGGCAGAGGTATAAGGCGGGATTTGGGTAGCGTGTAGGGGGGTCTAATTTGGGTGGTTTTTTTTAGATGAAATTTGAACAGTTATTAAATTTTTAAGTGGGAATAGATTCAAATGTTAATGGTTGATTCACTTGATAAAAAAATCATGATAAAAACAATTTTAATTTAAACCACAACTCAGTTGATTCGTACAACTCAATAGACTGCAGGAGGGGCTAGCGTGTAGGGGGTGAGTTTGATTTGGGAGTGATTATTTTTTTTTTGTGAGATGAAATGTGAGACTCTAGATTAATTTGAAAAAATTGAGATAAAATCTAGGTCCTTGTGTTTTCTCAAATGAATTAAAATTAAATTAAATTTTAAAGTGAAAAAGATTAAAATTGGGTTCTATCTTATTGAGCATCTCCAGCAACTAGACTATCTAATGGACTATATTTAGTCCATATGACATCAACAAATGTCCTTTAGTCTTCCATCTTTTCAACAGATGAACTATCCTGTGAACTATAATATAAAAAGATTAAAATAATCTATGAATTCAAAAAAGTTCCAATCTCCTTCCACTCTCCCATTTAAATATAATTAAAATTATAGTCCATGGACTATCAAGTTCCTAGATTTATAGTCTTGTTGGTGCTTCAAATATAGTCACAGACTATATTTAGTCTACCTGCTGGAGCTGAAAGATAAATCTTAGTAGTTGTGTTTGATAAACTTGAGAATTAAGATCTGAATGATTATGATGCCTTAATAAATTAGATCATCTGAATGGTTATGATGTTTGAATCTAAAAAAATATTTGATAACTAAAAAATAAGTTGTCTCTTAATGACACTATTTTACCATTTTAAAGGGTAAAATTTTATTTAATAATTTTAAATATTCAATTTAATAAAAATGAGTGCATAATATTGTTGAATATATTTATATAAAAAATTATCAAAAAATTTCATTAAGAGGTACCTCTTAATTATTAAGATTTTATTTTCTGCCTTACCGATTAAGAGGCATTCAGAGGTAACAAAAAAAATAAACAGCATCATGCCTCTTAGCGAATAAGAGACAGTCCATTAAAAGGCAATCAGATGTAAACAAATAGCACCATATAGTCTAGAATTGTGCTGCTGGAGTTGCTCTTATAGATAACAATGAGATCAATGATAATTTCATGAGGCGACAACGCTGGTTACAAAACAGAGAAAGTCAAAACCTTACATCAACCACAATGCAAAGCAAGGCATAAACAGTTGATTTAAACAACACCACCTTAAACATGTAAGTAGGCTGCCATGGAAGTGGTAAATCATAATAAACTGAACTATTAAAACAAAATTAGGGTTGTATCTTCCTATTTGATCTACGTGGAACTTAGATTTGCCACCCACGGGTCATCTCTATTTGTCACATTTCACTTAGATATAACTTATGCTCAAGCAATTTGGGAAAGATAAACATATAACTTATGCTCAAGTAATTTGGGATAGATAAAATCCTTAATTTCCATGTACTTCTAAAAGTGGACATTGCTCATCAACCCTCTGTTTCTAATTACTCCCACTACTAAATCAACACTCCCCACTTACCCATTAACCATAAAAGAGAAAAAACACAAAAGAAAAAAGAGAAACATTACCTGGCAGGGAAAAATCCTTCCTTCAAGAATAAAGTCACTACTATAGCAAAACCAAGTAATCTATGTGTGAGTACGTGTGAGTGTGTGAAAGAGATTAGCAGTGAAAATACAACATTACAAAGTTACCAAACAGAATTTAGGAAAAACCCAAATTCTTAAACACCCATTTTTTTTTACATAAATGGTACATGACCAACTGAAGTAGCCATAAACCCTTAAGAGAGTGAAATTTTTACCGGGGTCAGAAGGCAGCTGAAGGTGAATTTGATGAGAAGGGGAAGGGAACTCATGTGATCGGACTATCCAACTTTTTGGGCTGGGAGGAAGAAAAGTAGTAGCTTCAGTTTTTACGGCAAGAAGAGAGAGAATGTGGGTTTGATTTGGGCGGGTTTTTGTTTGTGTGAGATGAAATATGAGCCTTTAGATTAAGTTGGAAGAATTAAGATGAAATCTGAGTCGTTATTGTGGTTTCTCAAATTTTAAAATAGGAATAGATTCAAATTTGTTGTGATATATATATATATATATATATATATATATATATATATATATCATGCATGCATATCATACGTGTGTGTGCTGGAAAGTGAATAGTATTATATATATAAAAAAATGTGCATGACATATACATATACTCCCTCCGTCTCTATTTAAATGACCTTTTAAAGTTGTGTACAAAAATTAAGATAATGATTGAAAAGCATTAAATATACTACTCAATTGTCTATAATACCCTTAAATCATTAATTTATCATAGCACAAGAGTTTAAAGTACTAAAAAAATAGGTAGAGTAATGAGGGGTAATTTTGAAAAAATTGTCATTAATTCTCCTAGATTTGAACAAACATCAATTAATTAGGGATAAATAAAAAATTCTAAAACGTCATTTAAATAGGAACGGAGAGAGTATTAAGTAGCAGTATGAGTAAATGCAACTTGGAAGTTTTCAAACCACTTTGACCGAATTAATGCATTCCTTTCAAATTACACAATAAATGCTAAGTACTTAGATAAAGAAACGGGCGGTCGTTTGAAATTTGTTTTTGGCAATCCGTGTGATCCATTTTCCATCGAAACCATTGATTTTAAAATTAAACAATCTCAGCTATAAATTTCAAATCAGATTTTAAAAATTATCATTTTGCCCCCAACCTAAAAAATCTATAAATAGGAGACCTTTCTTTCATTTTCAATTTGCCAATTCACTTAAAAAGAAAAGTTTATTTCTCTCCTACATACTCTCTCTAAGAAGCTTTCTATCTCTTCTTACAAAAGTTCTGATTATTTGAGAAGAGGAAATTAGTCCAAGTACTGAGATAAGTCTTTTGAGTTTACTTAGTTGAATTATTTCTTACTTGCTTTATATTTATAGATATACGAATATATATTGTTATACACAATTCTATATATCTATATTTCATCTATTTATCAAATAAAATGATACTTGGGCGCCGCAAGGCTACAGAGATATACCTCTACGGAGAGAAATTCAAACCGTACGATTTCTTATAGTCTTCAATAACCTTTTATTGATATTATTTATATAAATATAGTAAAATAAATACGATACTTGATAGCTCAAAACGACACTGAGATATTCCTCTAAAAAGAGGAATCATCCAAACTGGATTTGAGAATCGTAGTGATCTATTAAAAATATTTATATAAATATCAATTGTGAAAATATAAATTTTATCGTACTTAGACGCCGCAAGGCTACGGAGATATTCCTCTTAAGTGAGAGAATCGAACCGTACGATTCCTTATAGTACTAAGTGACTTTATTTATAAATTCACATAATAGATAAAATATTGTTATATATTATCTGAGTTAAACAAATATATTTGTTATATCAAGTATTGCTTAACTAATTTATTTTACTTGATATCTGTCATCACAAGTATTTGATCATAAATTCATTTATTCATAAAATACTTGTTGCATAATATAAAAGTTATTTAAACTTTTATTTCACAAACTTAAGTGAATATATTTGCTTAAATAGAAGCATATTTGATTCAAAATTTAAAACAACTTATTTGTTTATTCAGAACTATTTTCACTCTAAAAATTATTTAAACTTAAAGTGACTTTTCTTTACTCCTTAAAGAATAATTCTTTTTAAATTTGCATTAAATTATATATCTGCTTAAACAGAAGCATTTTTGAGCAAAAGCTAAAATTGACTTATTTGCTTATTCAAGAAATATTTTTCACACAAAATATAAAAGTTATTTAAACTTTTATAACATAGCATAATTTTCATATTTGCTTACATAGAAATATTATTTGATCAAAGCATAAATTATTATTTATTTTCTAAGAAATATCAATCTGTACTAAATTCTTATTTGCTTATTTAAGAAGAACATTGTTGTAAAATCCTTTGTAAAAAGAGAAAAGGTCAGAGTTAGTTTATTTTATGTACTTGTGAGAAAGAAGAGTAATTCTTCGACCAAGACCAGAGTCTTAGAGAGGTCAGCTGGAAGTTGGGTCTCTAGTAAACTTGTGAGGTGAGGAAGAGGGTGTTGTTTCAAGACCAGATCATAGAATATAACTGAACTCAAAAGAAATACAACTAAGTTTGAGGAGGGAGTTGGGAGCTTGTTGTCCAAGATAGATTAGTTGGGAACAATTGGAAGTTTGTCTATAAAACTTTGTAAAGGCTTCTCCACTTGTTGAAGGAGTATTTATTACTGATAGTAATAAGATCTCAAATCCTAGAGAGGAGCTTGAGACTGGACGTAACAGCATACCCGGGATGTATGTTGTGAACCAGACAAATCTATGTGCATTGTGTTTTTGAATTTTTACTGTCTTGCATATTAATTTCTAACACTGCAAATTAATTATTCAAAAATTCAAAAAGGCCTAAGATAATTTTTAAATCTGTAATAATCTATTCAACCCCCCTTCTAGATTATTATAGGACTTTCAGATAATTACAACTTAAGTGAAAGTATTTGAAGAATATGTAGTTAGAATTTATAGAATGTGGCATTTAGGTAAGAATACATCAGGCAAAATCATGCATCTGGCGCATAAACTCTTAATTTATCATGTGATATTGCAACAATAATATCACAGTTGAATAGTGTATCTGAAAGGAGAAGTCGAACATTGTCAATAAACTACCATGGACTTTCTAGGTTCCTTCACTAATATAGGTAACTCCCTAGATACTATGATCAACCAGCCAAATATGAATGAAATAGTTTCACTTAAGTGACCATAATAGTTCTATATACTATTAAGTGTATTTAAAATCAACCATGATTGGCATAATGTCATTAGGGTACCTCATGGCATCATAGATGTCAAACTGTATTCTAAAGAATAATAAGGAGTTTAAACCTAATGAAACAGAGGAATCTTCATCAACCCTTAAGAAAGAAGAGTAAGACGGTTTAGATTAGACCTCCCATCCACTGGAACAATGAATATTTTCATCCGATTGACTGTAAATTATACTATTGGCAAAGGCTACCTGAAACACCGAGTACAAAAAGCCGGGCTTTGGGTTTTGAGTGTTTGTTGCACATCATATGTAGGTGATCTAGCAGTTTTAACAGTTTGATAATTGATAGGCATCAAAATACTTTGCTACATCTTGTGGGAAGAGACTACAGGAGTGTTCTGGGTATCAAATATTGTCCAAATGATGTAGCGTGATTGGTTATATTATAAATTACCATTTATCTTAAACAATGTCGCATTATTTACACACATGAGATGAATTATAAAGACCCCTAGCATCACCCGACAATATAAGAAGTTCACCCTTCAATTATGCATGAGGTAAACTCCTGGCTCAAAGTGTTTTAACATAGTATTAACCTATGACAATTTATGTATGACCATTCTTTTTCAGTAGTGAACTCGCACAGCTTGAAACAGATAACCTCACATGATAGAAGGTTGAACAAACGATGGTACGAAGTTGTTCAGGTGCTATTGTCTAATGTCTGTCATTTTTAAGTTTTGAGCCAAACTGATTGCATTTTGTCTATCTTTAAATAAAAATTAACAAAAATACAATTATTTGTGTCACCTTTGCAATTCCTTCGAGACAAAAATAAATGTAAAAGTGACAACCTCTATGAGATGGAGGGGTATATAATTTTAATCGAGTTCAGGTCTATGCAAAATGCTTGTGATTTTTGCTGGAATCGAAAAAATAAAATAAAAACACAATTCAAAGAAAACATAAAACTCTCTGACAGATTTTCTCATTAATAATCAATCTCAGTAAATCTTTAAACTTACAACAGGGGTGGGCGTGGGATTGTAGTATCACCAGCCTAGAGGGTCAGGGTATTTTCACTCTGTTATATCAAAACAGAGCTTAGCTTCATCCCAAGGACCATTTATCTCAAACTTGTATTCTTGAATCTTTATCAACCAATAAGGGCACACCAAATTAACAAAAATCAACGCACTCAAAAACAGCACAAAAAGTAATCTGTGCAACCTATAAAGAAAAGCCAACGTCACGGTCATCAGTACAAAGGAGACGAAAATGTGCAACCGGAAAGAATACTTCTTGATGAAGTAAGTGACTAGAGGAACAAAGAGAAAAACTTCCACAGAGAACAGAACAATAGCAAAAACATGAAGCCTCGATGGAAGGCGAGAAGCAACCAAAAGAGAAGCCACAATTGAGACATTCAATGAAATATTGCTTGTAAAGGTAGGATTTTCTAGGGCTCCAGGAGCTTTTAGGGTGGATCCCGAGTAGTTATGCAGGAAGAGATGAAGTATGATAAGTGAAGTTGTTAGTGCCACTATGGAATCTGAACTTATAGACCTGGTGAGCATGTGATAGATGGGACACAACACATACAAAGCAGTTATAAAGAAGGAGATTTTGAGACAATAATTGAGAAGAAGATTGAAGGAAAGCCTTTCTCTAGTTAAGAGAAGAACCAAGAAACCTAATCCAAGAACGCTTACATCAAGAAGCAAAAGAAAATTTTCGTTGATAGTATATTGAAGAGTGTATGTCCAAACCAAGACAACTAGGGCAACAATACACAGATATTGAGAAATGGAAACCGAGTCCAGCATCACCTTAAGCATTGACCTTTTAACAACATTGGCGTTCATGACCATTTCTGCAAGGAAAGACTCGTCAGTGTGGTTGTCATCAAACCCTGGTTGCATCCCTCCATATGCCACTTTCCTCCATTTGGGTAGGGTGGGAGAAAAGCTTTCACTACAGCTAGTCTCCATTTGAATAATACAGCTTTTTTTAATGCCTATAAAAGGTCATACTTGAAATTTCAGCTCCAAAAGCATTCTAGTAAGGTATAAAAACTGTTGCATCGCTTCGGATCAGTTTGTAATTGCATAGTCCTGTTTAAGAAAATTGCCATCAGGGTTCACATCAGGATGGAGTTAAGATAGAGAAATCGAAACCACTTTCTACCACCACAACTGGAAAGAGAGAAAGCAAATAGTAGTTCATGAAACTACAAATCCAAAAAACAAAATAGCCAAATATATATTATATGCGGCGAATAACTTAAGCAAACAAGTAATCAGTTCATGGAATCAAATCCGCAGACCAATAGTAGAACAGAGTGTCACATTAAGCGATTCCAACTCAAGTCCCTCATGTTTTTGCATTGAAAGGCAAAGTTAAGACTGATAAAAGGTTCATAAATTCAAGGTAGCACATCATATAGTCCACAGATCCATTCTGACTAATAAAAAGGAGGTTTTATCCACTACTATATCTGAAATTAAGACTGATAAGAACACGCTACTCTAGCCAGCATGAAGCCATGAAGCACTTGATTTATTCCCCTAGCATCAGTTCAGTTCATGTATTTATAAATTTACATTAAGCATAAAACACTTGATTCTTGCAAAGATATGAAGTACTAAAGACTCTACTTATAAAGAAATTGAAGTACTAAAATAACATATGAAATAGGTAAGGAAATTTACAATAAACATCAAAATTACAAGCTCAATTACAGGAATTCCAATAGGTTGGTACCGAGTGTTGTTCACCTCAAGGGCTTGAAAACTGACAGACTCAATTCCTTAATCGAAAAATGATCGAAAAATCAGGAAGGCCCAGACTGAAAAGACCTGAAATGCTCAGGCCGTAAAGGACAAGGCTCTGGCTAGAAAGACGAAGACCCAAGCCAGAAAGACCAAGGCAAAGTCCTGGCAAAAAGGCCCCTTGCAAAACAGACGTATACGAAAAAGGGCTTAGCACACAGAAGGTATCAATGACGAGGTAACGAGATAACATATATAATTATTTTTTGTCTAATTTTTTATGGTTATTTCTATGAAATGTTTACGGCTCTATGAGAACAAACGATGTACACTTTTATGGATCGACTGTTACAATATAGGCAGAGCGCATCACATCTTGCCTTTCACTTCCCCAGCTCCAACTTAGCAAAATGGGCACCTTCTCACCCTATACTCAGCATCGGGTCCGCTTGCTTTTCATACCCTTTTTGGTCTTATTCGATAGGACTCTGGATAAGGCCCTTACTTAAAAGGGCTTTAGCCCCAACTGATCCATCATCTCCGTGGAAACTATGTTATCCGAACTCCCAGTATCAATGATCATCTATGCACTGGCCAATTCCAACATAAACTTGGAATACAACCTTCTGTCTCCTCCTTTCTACTAACGTTGGCTCACGTTACCACACAATCTAACAACAGTTAAACTCTCTCCTCTCCTAAGCGTAAGGACCACCGAAAGTAGTACGAGCGGATAGCTTCTTCAAACTAACCAACGAGTAAGGAAAGGCCAGTAGGGAATGGCTAGTCTTTCAAGGAAATACAAGACAAAGTGCAACTTCATCGATTAACCTTTTGGGGTTGGGGAACAAAGTCGGTTCGTTTGGCTTATATCGTAACAGTCAATCCATAAAAAGTATACATAGAACATTCTCATAGCCATGTAAACATTTCATAGAAATAACCACAAAAAACTACACATAAAATAAATATTATACATGTTATCTCGTTATCTTGTCATAAACTTTTTGCGTTCTCAACCCTTTTTCGTATGCGCCTGTTTTGTCGAGGTTTTTTTGTCAGGGTTTTTGTCTTGATCTTTCTAACCTGTGCATCGGTCTTTCCAACCGCCCAAGCGGGACACAAGTTTTTCTCCACTCCATCTTTTTTCTCGAATTCCACCAATTCCAATTTTTGTGATAACAGCTGCCATGCGGGCTTCATCAGCCGGTGAATAGGCATCCAATGTAAAGTTATTAAGGAAACATGAAAGTTAAATCACCTTGATCTTTAGTGGGGGAATATATTTGATATTTTTTCATACGTTTTGTATCCCTACAAGCTCATCTTAGACCTTAAATGTTGTCTTCGGGACTGAAAGATCACTCTCCTCTTGAGATCACATTCCTCTTGGAGAGATCAATATCAGTTGCTTCGTTATAATAAAGAGCACAATGATCTGACATCACATTAAATCGAATTCCTTTACATGCCAAGGTTAGTTAAGCTCTAGCGATCCTTTTATGTGTTTCCTTTTTTTTCCTTAACTGGAACATTGATCTTCTCTATGTCTGTCGTTCTTGATGTGAGGATGAAGGATTTAGCGTGAACAGATCGTGTGTAGCCTTCACAAACCTAATTCGAGTAAGGGGTAACTTTTCTCTCGAAACTCCTTTATCAACAAGTTTCGACTACCAGTATAAGAACCCCCGTGAAAGGTAGATTATACGTTGTGACAGGTTTCTCACCTGCACATCCTATCCACGAGCAATTTTCGTATACTCGATATACTATCAAGTATATATTGGATATGTAGATTAATATTTGTACATGAGCCTCTTCATGCGTTAGTGTCAAACCCAACCCAAACCCAACCTCGTAATGGGTCAAGTGACAATTTTACCAGTATGCCATACAAATCCAACCTCGTAATGGGTATAAGCGAATGATACGCGATACATATCGTATGATTTAATACGATACGGAGACAAGTCGATACGTATCGTAGGGTATATCGAAAATGACACTGTATCACACGATTCAGCTACGATTCGATACGTATCTTTCAAAATGATGCAATGCATGATACTGTTCAAAGTTAGCAATATACTTGTAAAAGTATTTATGTAGATCCACAAGAGCAATAGCAAAAGTTTTAAGCCTTCTATCATTTCAAAGAGGATTTTTAGCATTAACATATTCAAGGGTTAAATACACTTGTCCCTCGGAATATCACCTTACACAAGTGACCCTATAAAAGCTTATAACATCCCCCAAGTACATGTAGCAAAAGTGATGCAATACGAAAGAGCAAAATTAAGAAATTTATTATTATGTGTATTGTTATTTAGATATAAATATTAGATTACAAGGCCTTCGTAAGCTTTGTGCAAGAAAAAGTTGGAAAAAGAGTTCTTAGGAAGTATCAGATATTTCCTAAATAAATGAAAGAATATTTTATTACTACACTAAAACATGAAAAGTCTTATGTACAAACATTGATCAACATATCCAACTTATTCTTGTTATCATATCGAGTATACGAAAAATAACTAGTGGATAGGATTCGATGTTGAGAAACCTGTCAGTGTATATCTACCCTTTTTCTTATACTGGTAGTCGAAACTTTGTTGATAAATGAGAAATTTCGAGAGATAAGTACCCCTTACTCAGATTAAGCTTATGAAGGCTACACACGATCTATTCGAGCTAAATCCTTACATCAAGCACCACGGAAAAAAGAACAATATTCCTGTGAAGAATTCGATTTAATGTGATGTCAGATCATTGTGTTCCCTATTATAACGAAGACACTGCTAATCTCCAATAGGGGAGTGATATTTCAGCCCCGAAGACGGCACATCTAATGTCAAAGATGAGCTTGTAGGGATACAAAACCTATGAAAATAATCGATTGATGCAGCCCTTATGGCAGCTTGTTCTCACACGTCTAAGAAAAAATCGGTGGAATTGGAGAAAAAAGATGAGAAAGACTTGTGATCGAAAGATCCGAGAGGCCCAGGCCGAAAAGACCTGAAATGCTCAGGCCGTAAAGACCAAGGCCAGAAAGACCAAGGCAAAGGCCCTGGCAAAAAAGGCCCCTACAAAGAACACGGAAGGTAATGAGATAACATATATAATTACTTCTTGTGTAATTTTTTATGGTTATTTCTATGAAATGTTTACTGCTCTATGAGAACACACGATATATACTTTTTAAGTATCGAAGGGTCTGCTTGCTTCTCATGCCCTTTTTGGTCTAATTCGATAGGGCTCTAGATAATGCCCTTACTTAATTAAAAGGGCTTCAGCCCCAACTGATCCACCATCTCCGTGGACATTGTGTTATCTGAACTACCAGTATCAATGATCATCTTTGCACTACCCAATTCCAGCATAAACTTGGAATACAACCATCTGTCTCCTCCTTTCTACTAACGTTGGCTCACATTTCCACACAATCTAACGACAGTGAAACTCTCTCCTCTCCTAAGCGTAAGAACCACCAAAAGTAGCACGAGCAGATAGCTTCTTCCAACTAACCAACGAGTAAGGAAAGGTCAGTAGGGAATGGCTAGTCTTTCAAGGAAATACAAGACAGTGCAACTACATTGATTAACAGCTCTTGGGGTTGGAAACAAAGTTGGTTCGCTTAGCTTATATCGTAACAATCAATCCATAAAAAGTATACATAGTATGTTCTCATAGCCTTTTAAACATTTCATAGAAATAACCACAAAAAACTACACATAAAATAAATAATATACATGTTTTCTCATTATCTTGTCATAAACCTTTTGCGCTCTCGGCCCTTTTTCATATGAGCCTGTTTTGCCGGAGCTTTTTTGTCAGGGTTTTTGCCTTGATCTTGCTAGCCTAGACATTGGTCTTTCTAGCCTGAGCATTGGTCTTTACGGCCCGAGCAATTCGGGTCTTTTCGGCCTAGGCTTTCCGGATCTTTCGATCACGAGTCTTTCTCCCTTCCATCTTTTTTCTCCAATTCCAATTTCCTTTTTGAGACCAATAGCGAACGTGTGATAACCGCTGTCATATGGGCTACATCAGCTGGTGAATAGGCATCTAACGAAAAGTTATTAAGAAAACATGAAAGTTAAATCACCTTAATCTTTAGTGGAGAATATACCTTCCTCTTGGAGATCACTAGGGGTGCTCATCGGTAAAAAACCGAACCGGTACCGAAAAAACCGAACCGGTACCGAACCGGAATTACCGGAAAATTAAGAACCGAAACCGGTACCGAAAAAATCGGTTTCGGTACAAATCGGTACCGGTTTTTTCGGTACGATTTTCGGTTATACCGCATGCATGGTAATATATATAATTATTAATAAATAATAATAATTAAATAATTTTTTTAAACTCATGTTTTAAATAATCCTTGTTGAATGTTGATATGTTGGTTTGTCAATTCACAATTGTCACCGACTTTTTGTTGGTTTATCATCTTGTACAGTTGTACTTCAGTCTTCACATTGTTGTGTACTTGTGTAGTAAGTAGTAACTGAATGTTGGCTTTGCATTCTTGTTGAATGTTGGCTTTGCATAATTGCATTCATGTTTTAAATAATTCTTGTTGAATGTTGTCACAGACTCACAGACTCACAAGCTTTGCATTCTTGTTTTAATTGGTACCCCTGCCATGTTGATAGTCCTTTTTTACTTTTTTGTGTAACACAATCAAAAAGTGTTTTTGCAAATTGCAAGTGATTTGGCACCTGTTTATTTTTCCTTTTTACAAATGATCAATTTCCTTTTTTATTTTTCTTTTCACTCTGGCACAAATGATGAAACAAATGATCACTTATATGCAAGTTCTTGTTGTTTATAATAAGTATAAATGAAAGTTCCTGTTATTTTTTCTTTCTTTGATTCATAATAAGTATAAATGAATCACTTAGATCACTTGGATCACCAACACCAACAAAACACTTGGATCACCAACACCAAGCATTGGCAAGCAACCTCACTAAATTCCAAGTAAAATTGCCTCACTAAATAATGTACTGATGTGAACACTTTGATATAAGGAAATTTCATTTTTTTCAGTTATTATGAATCACTTGGATCACCAACAGTTGAACAGAATGATAACCTGTTAACCTATTATGAACATTGACAAGCATTGGTTAAGGTGAGATCAGAAACCAACAAAACAGTGCAAAACCTGATAACCTATTATGAACAGAATGAATTTTACAACATGCATTTTACAGGAATGAACAGAATGAATTATGAACAGAATCATAACCTGCATTTTACAAGAATATTTACAACTGAATGAACACTGCATTTTACAACTGAATTTTACAACTGAATGAACACTGCATTTTACAACTGAATTTTACAAGAATGCAAAACATGAAAACACTGCATGAACAACTGAATAAGAATTTCATGTGACAAAACTCCACATGAAATTCAACAAAAAAATAATTCACCACTGCCAAAACATATCCTGATAAACATAATTGTATTACTTAAAAAAACATAACATAACAGAACATATAATAAAACATAACATCATTGTATTACTTAACAAAACAGAACAGAACCTCATAAGTCATAACCATATGATAAAACATAACCTGATAAACTGAACATAACAGAACATAACATCATTTTATCAGCTGAACATAACAGAACTAAAGTACCCACTACTCACTAGCAAGTAATCCAATCAACCATATTACATATTCATCTAATCCAAGATTAAAAACAAACAACGCACAACGGCACAACGGCACAAGGCACAATTCTATCAACTATCAAGTCCCCATTCTCAAACAAATCAACCATATTACATATCCAAGATTGATGCATCTAAATCGCCTGCTGAAAATTCTGCAATTTTTAAAAGACAAATATGAGCAAATCATAATTTATTAAGAAGAATTTAAACTACATTACAAAAAAATAAATAAACAATACAAAGTGTTATAGTGTTACTGTGATGTACCTTTTTCAATTTCTTCAGGGATTCTAACTTTTCTTCGATATCAATTGGTTCATTGCTTCGGCGAAGCCAATCTTGAGCACAAATAATTCCTTGCACCATCCTAGGAGTTAAAGAGCTCCTAAAGGAATCAAGTATGCGTCCTCCTGTGCTAAACGCCGATTCGGAAGCCACGGTAGAAATGGGAATCGCTAAGACATCTCTAGCCAGGAAATCTATGAGTGTTGGATCTCCACCAAGCTAAAAGGTTAAATTTTTCATCTTTTCTTTCAACTCGATCCTTTAAATACATTTCTAGCTCAGTTTGAACTCCCCCACCTTGAACATCCTCAACATGTTGTTCAAACAAGCTGTCAATTTTTCTTTTTTTTCTTGACATACTTTCTACTAATGATGAGCCACCACTTCGAGTTACACTTCCACTCCCGCTTGGAGTTTGAGATGAATGACCTTGGGACGATAAATGATTGAGATTATAATAATTGAACAACTCAAATAATACATCTTTAGCTCCTCTAATCATTTTGATTGCCAAATCACTTTCTTTACCATACAAGTGATTAAATACAAACTCAATGAAAGTGAATTTGTGTCTTGGATCAAGAACCACGGCAATGTACAACAACTTGTTCATTTTATCAACATCCCCCCAATATTTCATTAACTTTGATCTCATCCTCATAGCCATTTCTCTCATTTGATAATCATCATCATCTTCCATTTCTTTCAAAAGACCATCAACTTCCACAAACTCATGAACAAATCCATTGGATGTAACATACAATGTGCCAGAGATTATAAGTGTTAATTCATAGAAGTGTTTCAAAAACAAAACAATTCTTCTCACATTACCCCAATCCTCCACCGTTGGCCACCCTTCACCTGAGATCATTTCTTGTTTAAACAAAGGATCCCTACTCCCAAGCCTATTAAAAGCACGTTCAAAATATTGAGCCACATTCAACATTGAATAAGTGGAGTTTCATCTAGTAGCAACATCTAGGATTAATGAAGATTTATTTTCAATTTTTTCAAAGTCAACACACTCCTTGAACTTTCTAATCCTAGATGGAGATTGCCTTACCCACCTAATCAATGCTCGAACACGAGCTACAAAAATATTAACATCTTTCAACCCATCAACTACGACCAAGTTTAAAATATGAGCAACACATCGAACATGAATGAATTTATTCTCACAAACACTGTGTCCCCATACTTGCAATTGATTTTTTAAATAAGATATCGCAACATCATTTGAACTGTCATTATCAACAGTTATAGTAAAAACTCTCTTGATCCCCCATTCTATCAAACAATTCTCAATTGTCATTCCAATAGCTTCACCCTTGTGACTCAAAATTGGAACAAAGTTTATAATTTTTTTTCTCAATCTCCATTTATCATCAATGTAATGAGTTGTCACAACCATATAATTAAGTCTATGCATTGATGTCCATGTGTCAGTTGTAATACATATCCTTTGAGAAGATGAGTTAAAAATAGCTTTTAACTTCTTTTTCTCGTCCATATATATTTTAAAACAATCTCTTGTAATTGTGTGACGTGAAGGAACATTGAACCTAGGACATGCGATGGACACAAAATGTCGAAATCCCTCATTTTCAACAAATTTAAAAGGAAGTTCATCAACTAGAATCATATATGCTAAAGCAGCCCGAGTTAGTTCCATATCAAACTTCCAAAGACAATTATTTGTTGACTCCCCTTCCATGGTCTCATCATCATTATTAGCACTTGCAGATTTAAAGTTTAAGATTACTTGATTTCTTAACTCCACATTTGGGGGGTAAATTTTACATCTCCTATTGTGAGCATTTAGACCACTAGTCCCATTATTTTTTGGATCAGCACTTAAAATAGCTCCACAATATTTGCGTTTAGCTTTAATTTGACCATTTTGCTTAAATCTTGTATAATGAGCCCAAATTTTAGCACGAGTCTAACCGGCATCAAGTTGCTCAATTTCACCTTCATTCAACTCCTCATCATCAATATGAATTGATTTTCAGCATTCAATTCCACGTTGATGGGTGCCTCAGACTGCTGCTCAGCCATTATAACCTACACAATATCAAACAACCATAATTACTACAAAGGACAGTAACAGATTCCTGGAGTTTAAACCAACAGGACAGTAACACTAACTTTTCGTAAATACTCTTGTTTAGACAGTAACAGATTCCTGGACAGTACTACTAACAAAGTTTGGATAATAGAAATTAGAAGAGCAGCTGAGCAGATGTATGTAAGTATGTAACACTAAATTTATTAACAATGGTGAAGTTGAACCCACTTTATAGCAATATGAAATTGAGCTGCCTCGGTCCTCAGAAGAACATAAAGACACTGCAAGTCTGCAAAGGCTCTTAATACATCAAAGCAAACCTTTCCTAAAAATTTGACTTTTAGCTGAGGACTCACTTTTAAAATTCATGGGACCAAATAAAAGAGTATTACTAGACTGCTAGTCACTTTACAGAGCTATTGGAAAAAATCTGCAACAAAGTTATCAGAGAGCTCAAAATATGTTAAAGGTTTATAGCAGTACATGACATTTCAGTTTTAACAGATCAGAATATGAGATTCTTTATCATTGTAGTTACAGCCTTACAGGGTTGATTTTTAATTCTAAAAGGTAACAACTAACAAGAGTATCTATAATTCAAAAATCAGCAGAGAAAGTCTAACTCTCAAACACACATTCAAACACATACAAAAGCTGGAAAAAAAAAATTACTAGTATACAGAATTACAGATCTCAGATCTCAGATCTCATAGACTCATAGTTTAGTTTTACTCAAAATATCAGATATTTTAGTTTTACAGATCTCAGATGTCATAGACTTACCGTCGGCGACTCGGCGCTAGTCGGAGACGACGGTCGTTGAGATGCACGGAGCTTTAGCCTTTAATGGAGGACTGAGGAGAAACCGATCGAGAAGGTCAAGCACGGAGCCACGGACTACGGAGTACGGACTACGGAGTGTAGAAGAGAGCAAGAGACTAGATATACTTTGGAGAAGAAAGGAGAACTGAAGAGTAAAGTTAATAAATAAAGTTAGATGCAGACATGCAGTCACATAAAGTCTTAAGACTTAAAGTACTCTGAAAGTATTAAAGAGAGTAAAGCAAATAAAGTTCGGTTTTTTTCGGTATTTCGGTTCTTACCGAATGATAAAGAATAAGTACCGCTACCGAAACCGAAAAAGCAAAAAAAATCGAAAAACCGAAACCGAAAAAACCGGTACCGAAAAAAACCGGTACCGCCGATACCGGTTTCAACCGGTTCGGTAAAAAAACCGAAAAACCGAATTTTTTGAGCACCCCTAGAGATCACCCCCTCTTGGAGTGACCACCCCTCTTGGAGAGATCAATCAATATCAATGGCTACGTTATAATAAAGTGCACAATAATCTGACATCACATCAAATAAAATTCTCACACGCCAAGGTTAGGAGAGCTCTAGCGATCCTTTTATGGGTTTCCTCTTTTTTCCAAACTGGAACATTGTTCTTCTCGTGTTTGTCGTGGATCAAGGATTTAGCGAGAACAGATCGTGTGTAGCATTCACAAGCGTAATTCGAATAAGGGGTAACTTATATCTCGAAATTTCTTTTTTATCAACAAAGTTTCGAATACAGTATAAGAACCCGTGAATGATAGATTATACATTGGGACACGTTTCTCACTTGCATATCCTAACCACGAGCGATTTTCGTATACTCAATATGCTATTAAGTATATATCGAATATATAGATTAATGTTTGTACATGAGCCTCTTCATGCTTTAGTGTCAAACCCAACCCAACCTTGTAATGGGTCAAGTGACGCTTTTATCAATTTGTCACACAAATCTAGCCTCGTAATGGGTATAAGCGTACGATACGCAATATATATCATACAATTCGATATGATACAGAGACAAGTCGATACGTATCGCAGGATATATCAAAATGACATTGTATCATACGATTCAGCTATGATTCGATACGCATCTTACAAAATGATGCAATGCATGATACTTTTCAAAGTTAGCAATAGACTTGAAAAAGTTTTAATGTAGATCCACAAGAGCAATAGCAAAAGTTTTAAGCCATCTATCATTTCAAAGAAGAGGATTTTTAGCATTAATATTCTAGGGTTAAATACACTTCTGTCCCTCGAAGTATCACCTAACTTACACAAGTGACCCTATAAAAGCTTATAACATCCCCCAAGTACATGTAAGCAAAAGTAATGCGATACGAAAGAGAAAAATTAAGAAATTTATTATTATTTGTGTATTGTTATTTAAAGATAAATATTTGATTATTAATGTAACTATTTTAATAGCATATTCTAGAAGTATTAATTATAGTAGTAAATTTTAATTAGGAGTTTTAATTATAGAATTAGATTTTAATTAGAGGTTTGTTTCCTTTCTAAATTAGGGTTTTTATTTGGTCCCTAGGACTCCAAGTATTGAGTTTTCTATTTAAGCACTGATATACTTCATTATTTGATAGATTATAGAATGAATTGATTTGAGATTACAGTTGTGTACTTTTGTGTGTTTCTTTACCGATTCTCTGCGGAGATAGGTACTATTATTCCTTCTTTCCTACCTCCCTACATCATTTACGTTTTCTACCAACAATAGAGCTCGACTCATCATGTTGTTCCATTTATGATTAAAGAAAAGATCTTCACTTGATCCACTGAAATCATTATCACGCAAAAAATATTTTATGGTTGCGATAGCGATAAATGTAATGCATGTTATGGATTTATTAATTACCGAGAGCTGCAAGTTATGGATCATTATCAAACATATTATTTAGCCAATGTAGATAGTTTAGTAAGTAAACATGGTGGTCCTCCACACGCTTTTCCATAGCAGCAGCAAAAAAAATGATTATTATAAGTATTTCTTCATGACTGCCCTTTTGACCTGTGGTGCATATACAAGTTTAAATGAGTAAGACCTGAAGCTGCTACAGCACACAACCACAATTCCCAGAGAATTCAAATCACAGGAAGATTGCACTTTCCATAAATTTTCTATACTTTCCATAAATTTTCTAAA
Source organism: Panax notoginseng (assembly GCA_016801055.1). Taxonomy (NCBI): domain Eukaryota; kingdom Viridiplantae; phylum Streptophyta; class Magnoliopsida; order Apiales; family Araliaceae; genus Panax; species Panax notoginseng. The sequence goes on from CM029012.1 coordinate 121,436,080, forward strand.
CAGATATAACCCATGTGTACTCACCAAAGCCCATCAAAGGACAGCAGAAATGAACTATGAACCGGAGATTATCTCTTTTAACCAAAAAAAGTTGAGCCCAATAACACATTTATCCAGGGAAAAAAATTAAGTTAAGAAAACCAAATAGGTAACCATCAAGAAAACAGTGCTTTTTGGTTGCGTCTCCAAACAACAATCATACAAAAAGTCTATGAAACAGTGCATTTATAAGTTAATCCATATTTATCTAAAAATTAATCCATATCAACATAAAGCTAGAATCAAGACACCACATAATTCAACTCAACAAACAACAAAAATAAATTCTGGAGACTCCCATATTACAGATGCAATAATAATCCAGAAAACAAACAAGGTATATTAGAACACCCTGTTAAGCATTTTTAGTGGAACAAAACTACAAGTATGAAACATTTAGACCTTGTGATTTCAGCAAAATACAAAATTACATAATATGGAAATAAAATTAACAAACATACTAACAAGCAAAACCATACTAAATAAAATTAATAAACATCCGAGCTGGATAACAGATTATTCAATGCAACATCAAAAAAACAGAGGATGAAATATGAGGGGCTGAGACTATTATAGACCAGAAAACAAAGAACAGAGACTGAAATTGAAAGAAAGGGCGAAAAACTTAACAAGGGGACTAACCTTGATTTTGAAGACAGAAAGAGGGGCTGAGATGAGAGAAAGCCGGCTTTATTAGTTGAGAAGAACCCAAATTTATAGGGTTACTATAAATCACTAGTGGTATGTCCTTTAACTGAACTCCGATCGGAAAGAGAGATATTTGAGATCGCTGGAAAATTCAACTATTGAGAGAGAGAGAGAGAGAGAGAGAGAAATTGCTTTTACAGATGGAGGAGATACTGATTTTGGAGATGTAGCCTGTAGGAGATCGACTGATTTCGGAGATGTAGGAAATTGTTAAGGCGTTAAGCGAGTCTGTGGCCAACCTCTTAAGTAGTGGACTAGCCTCCCGAATAATTATCCATAAAGAGATGAATTATTTACGAGTATTTTATATATATGAATATACTTTACTCACACACACACATATATATATACATACTAATTGTGTCCGGCACTATATGGACCGTAGAATTTATTTCAAATTTTGGACGGCTCAAATGATTTATTAGGGTGAGCGAAAAATTCAAAATCAGTTGTGTTTTGTTAGATAGATATGTATGAGTAACCGGTGAAGCGTTGTTATAGTCTAAAAAAAATCATCGACATAGGTGACTGTATACTACACAACTGTATATATATATATATATATATATATATATATATATATATATATTTTTTTTTCCTATATATTATAATTTAAAATTAAATAAAATATAAAGAAAATTATTCACAAATACATTATTATATAAACAATCAACGCTATAAAATATCATTTCTCAACCAGATAATAAAATATTTGATCACCAAAAGATCTTAAAGAGATGAATTTATATGTATGTTAACCCAATAAATTAAACACAAGAAGTGAATCTTGTATTAGTAAAGTTTCAACATCATATAACCATTCATTTTAGTGGAAATATCCCAGTAAATAACAAAAATAAAAAACAGAGCAGCACCAACAAGTAAAAAAGAAACAATCCATATTTTGTACATAAAACAATATTCTAATATTAACGGTCCATTAATATAGTTTTCAAATTAAATTTCGGGTTTAAATCTCTATAAATTTAAAAAAAAAATAACTATTAAAAAGGAAACAGAATAAGATAATTATCCACCAATTTACTTTTTGTTAAAGAAAAAGAGTTATTATTTAATTAAACAAAAGTTAATTAAAATAAAAAAGAATCCAAATATAAATAGGATTTTTAATATATTTAGCTACTAGAATTATGATTATGAAATTCTTTGTTTTATAGGCAGAAAGTAAAATCTTAATAAGATAATTATTTCAGGAGAATTTTAATAAAAGGTATTATGATTTGGATAATGGAAAGTTAAATAAAATAAAAGTCAAGAATTAGAGTTTTTAAGAGACACGTTGCATCGTTTTCTCTCACCGACTCACCGTCACTTTCTCTCTCCTCGCTCTCTCACAACTCTATTCAACTCTTATCGAAAGAAAAGTTCAAAAAATTGGAGTTGAAGACTGTTAATGAATGGTGTGAATTCATTTACATAGTAGCAAACTTGAGAAGAAGAGGCGAAGTGAAGCAGCACCAGTTAGGGTTTTCAAATCGCACAGTCGACAAGCCTTTTGGTGTTGTTCTTAGTTGTTTGATCCAACTACAAGGCGTACGCCTTTGCCATTAGGCATCCAAGGCATCGCCTAGGCGACCCAAGGCAACGACTGTGTGGTCAAGGCGCTCGCCTTTGCTACATTCACCATTCACACGTCTTACTTTTAGGCCGCTTCGACGACTACACGACGACTTGATAACCATGATTGAAACTGTTGATAGAGAGAGGTCGAGAAAAATCGATTTAACTTTACTCAATTAATAACCACGAATTTACTTATCAAACCCATTTATTTATTATTATCCATTTAACCTAACCAATTTAACACTCCCCAAGATAAATGGATAAAATTACTCATTTAATTATGGGTTAGTGGACACTGGACAAGTTAATGGGTCAGATTAAAATTTTATCAGTTCTACTTAGGGGTACTCAAAAAATTCGGTTTTTCGGTTTTTTTACCGAACCGGCTGAAACCGGTACCGGCGGTATCGGTTTTTTTCGGTACCGATTTTTTCGGTTTCGATTTTTCGGTTTTTTTTGCTTTTTCGGTTTCGGTAGCGGTACTTATTCTTTATCATTCGGTAAGAACCGAAATACCGAAAAAAACCGAACTTTATTTGCTTTACTCTCTTTAATACTTTCAGAGTACTTTAAGTCTTAAGACTTTATGTGACTGCATGTCTGCATCTAACTTTATTTATTAACTTTACTCTTCAGTTCTCCTTTCTTCTCCAAAGTGTCTCTAGTCTCTTGCTCTCTTCTACACTCCGTAGTCCGTACTCCGTAGTCCGTGGCTCTGTGCTTGACCTTCTCAATCGGTTTCTCCTCAGTCCTCACTCCTCAGTCCTCCATTAAAGGCTAAAGCTTCGTGCATCTCAACGACCGTCGTCTCCGACTAGCGCCGAGTCACCGACGGTAAGTCTATGACATCTGAGATCTGTAAAACTAAAATATCTGATATTTTGAGTAAAACTAAACTATGAGTCTATGAGATCTGAGATCTGTATATCTGTATACTAGTAATTTTTTTTTCAGCTTTTGTATGTGTTTGAATGTGTGTTTGAGAGTTGAGACTTTCTCTGCTGATTTTTGAATTATAGATACTCTTGTTAGTTGTTACCTTTTAGAATTAAAAATCAACCCTGTAAGGCTGTAACTACAATGATAAAGAATCTCATATTCTGATCTGTTAAAACTGAAATGTCATGTACTGCTATAAACCTTTAACATATTTTGAGCTCTCTGATAACTTTGTTGCAGATTTTTTCCAATAGCTCTGTAAAGTGACTAGCAGTCTAGTAATACTCTTTTATTTGGTCCCATAAATTTTAAAAGTGAGTCCTCAGCTAAAAGTCAAATTTTTAGGAAAGGTTTGCTTTGATGTATTAAGAGCCTTTGCAGACTTGCAGTGTCTTTATGTTCTTCTGAGGACCGAGGCAGCTCAATTTCATATTGCTATGAAGTGGGTTCAACTTCACCATTGTTAATAAATTTAGTGTTACATACTTACATACATCTGCTCAGCTGCTCTTCTAATTTCTATTATCCAAACTTTGTTAGTAGTACTGTCCAGGAATCTGTTACTGTCCAAACAAGAGTATTTACGAAAAGTTAGTGTTACTGTCCTGTTGGTTTAAACTCCAAGAATCTGTTACTGTCCTTTGTAGTAATTATGGTTGTTTGATATTGTGTAGGTTATAATGGCTGAGCAGCAGTCTGAGGCACCCATCAACATGGAATTGAATGCTGAAAATCCAATTCATATTGATGATGAGGAGTTGAATGAAGGTGAAATTGAGCAACTTGATGCCGGTAAGACTCGTGCTAAAATTTGGGCTCATTATACAAGATTTAAGCAAAATGGTCAAATTAAAGCTAAATGCAAATATTGTGGAGCTATTTTAAGTGCTGATCCAAAAAATAATGGGACTAGTGGTCTAAATGCTCACAATAGGAGATGTAAAATTTACCCCCCAAATGTGGAGTTAAGAAATCAAGCAATCTTAAACTTTAAATCTGCAAGTGCTAATAATGATGATGAGACCATGGAAGGGGAGTCAACAAATAATTGTCTTTGGAAGTTTGATATGGAACTAACTCGGGCTGCTTTAGCATATATGATTCTAGTTGATGAACTTCCTTTTAAATTTGTCGAAAATGAGGGATTTCGACATTTTGTGTCCATCGCATGTCCTAGGTTCAATGTTCCTTCACGTCACACAATTACAAGAGATTGTTTTAAAATATATATGGACGAGAAAAAGAAGTTAAAAGCTATTTTTAACTCATCTTCTCAAAGGATATGTATTACAACTGACACATGGACATCAATGCATAGACTTAATTATATGGTTGTGACAGCTCATTACATTGATGATAAATGGAGATTGAGAAAAAAAATTATAAACTTTGTTCCAATTTTGAGTCACAAGGGTGAAGCCATTGGAATGACAATTGAGAATTGTTTGATAGAATGGGGGATCAAGAGAGTTTTTACTATAACTGTTGATAATGACAGTTCAAATGATGTTGCGATATCTTATTTAAAAAATCAATTGCAAGTATGGGGACACAGTGTTTGTGAGAATAAATTCATTCATGTTCGATGTGTTTCTCATATTTTAAACTTGGTCGTAGTTGATGGGTTGAAAGATGTTAATATTTTTGTAGCTCGTGTTCGGGCATTGATTAGGTGGGTAAGGCAATCTCCATCTAGGATTAGAAAGTTCAAGGAGTGTGTTAACTTTGAAAAAATTGAAAATAAATCTTCATTAATCCTAGATGTTGCTACTAGATGGAACTCCACTTATTCAATGTTGAATGTGGCTCAAAATTTTGAACGTGCTTTTAATAGGCTTGGGAGTAGGGATCCTTTGTTTAAACAAGAAATGATCTCAGGTGAAGGGTGGCCAACGGTGGAGGATTGGGGTAATGTGAAAAGAATTGTTTTGTTTTTGAAACACTTCTATGAATTAACACTTATAATCTCTGGCACATTGTATGTTACATCCAATGGATTTGTTCATGAGTTTGTGGAAGTTGATGGTCTTTTGAAAGAAATGGAAGATGATGATGATTATCAAATGAGAGAAATGGCTATGAGGATGAGATCAAAGTTAATGAAATATTGGGGGGATGTTGATAAAATGAACAAGTTGTTGTACATTGTCGTGGTTCTTGATCCAAGACACAAATTCACTTTCATTGAGTTTGTATTTAATCACATGTATGGTAAAGAAAGTGATTTGGCAATCAAAATGATTAGAGGAGCTAAAGATGTATTATTTGAGTTGTTCAATTATTATAATCTCAATCATTTATCGTCCCAAGGTCATTCATCTCAAACTCCAAGCGGGAGTGGAAGTGTAACTCGAAGTGGTGGCTCATCATTAGTAGAAAGTATGTCAAGAAAAAAAAGAAAAATTGACAGCTTGTTTGAACAACATGTTGAGGATGTTCAAGGTGGGGGAGTTCAAACTGAGCTAGAAATGTATTTAAAGGATCGAGTTGAAAGAAAAGATGAAAAATTTAACCTTTTAGCTTGGTGGAGATCCAACACTCATAGATTTCCTATTCTTTAATTAATGGCTAGAGATGTCTTAGCGATTCCCATTTCTACCGTGGCTTCCGAATCGGCGTTTAGCACAGGAGGACGCATACTTGATTCCTTTAGGAGCTCTTTAACTCCTAGGATGGTGCAAGGAATTATTTGTGCTCAAGATTGGCTTTGCCGAAGTAACGAACCAATTGATATCGAAGAAAAGTTAGAATCCCTTGAAGAAATTGAAAAAGGTACATCACAGTAACACTATAACACTTTGTATTGTTTATTTATTTTTTTGTAATGTAGTTTAAATTCTTCTTAATAAATTATGATTTGCTCATATTTGTCTTTTAAAAATTGCAGAATTTTCAGCAGGCGATTTAGATGCATCAATCTTGGATATGTAATATGGTTGATTTGTTCGAGAATGGGGACTTGATAGTTGAGAGAATTGTGCCTTGTGCCGTTGTGCGTTGTTTGTTTTTAATCTTGGATTAGATGGATATGTAATATGGTTGATTGGATTACTTGCTAGTGAGTAGTGGGTACTTTAGTTCTGTTATGTTCAGCTGATAAAATGATGTTATGTTCTGTTATGTTCAGTTTATCAGATTATGTTTTATCATATGGTTATGACTTATGAGGTTCTGTTCTGTTTTGTTAAGTAATACAATGATGTTATGTTTTATTATATGTTCTGTTATGTTATGTTTTTTTAAGTAATACAATTATGTTTATCAGGATATGTTTTGGCAGTGGTGAATTATTTTTTTGTTGAATTTCATGTGGAGTTTTGTCACACGAAATTCTTGTTCAGTTGTTCATGCAGTGTTTTCATGTTTTGCATTCTTGTAAAATTCAGTTGTAAAATGCAGTGTTCATTCAGTTGTAAAATTCAGTTGTAAAATGCAGTGTTCAGTTGTAAAATGCAGTGTTCATTCAGTTGTAAATATTCTTGTAAAATGCAGGTTATGATTCTGTTCATAATTCATTCTGTTCATTCCTGTAAAATGCATGTTGTAAAATTCATTCTGTTCATAATAGGTTATCAGGTTATGCACTGTTTTGTTGGTTTCTGATCTCACCTTAACCAATGCTTGTCAATGTTCATAATAGGTTAACAGGTTATCATTCTGTTCAACTGTTGGTGATCCAAGTGATTCATAATAACTGAAAAAAATGAAATTTCCTTATATCAAAGTGTTCACATCAGTACATTATTTAGTGAGGCAATTTTACTTGGAATTTAGTGAGGTTGCTTGCCAATGCTTGGTGTTGGTGATCCAAGTGTTTTGTTGGTGTTGGTGATCCAAGTGATCTAAGTGATTCATTTATACTTATTATGAATCAAAGAAAGAAAAAATAACAGGAACTTTCATTTATACTTATTATAAACAACAAGAACTTGCATATAAGTGATCATTTGTTTCATCATTTGTGCCAGAGTGAAAAGAAAAATAAAAAAGGAAATTGATCATTTGTAAAAAGGAAAAATAAACAGGTGCCAAATCACTTGCAATTTGCAAAAACACTTTTTGATTGTGTTACACAAAAAAGTAAAAAAGGACTATCAACATGGCAGGGGTACCAATTAAAACAAGAATGCAAAGCTTGTGAGTCTGTGACAACATTCAACAAGAATTATTTAAAACATGAATGCAATTATGCAAAGCCAACATTCAACAAGAATGTAAAGCCAACATTCAGTTACTACTTACTACACAAGTACACAACAATGTGAAGACTGAAGTACAACTGCACAACTGTACAAGATGATAAACCAACAAAAAGTCAGTGACAATTGTGAATTGACAAACCAACATATCAACATTCAACAAGGATTATTTAAAACATGAGTTTAAAAAAATTATTTAATTATTATTATTTATTAATAATTACATATATTACCATGCATGCGGTATAACCGAAAACCGTACCGAAAAAACAGGTACCGATTTGTACCGAACCGGTACCGAAACCGATTTTTTCGGTACCGGTTTCGGTTCTTAATTTTCCGGTAATTCCGGTTCGGTACCGGTTCGGTTTTTTCGGTACCGGTTCAGTTTTTTACCGATGAGCACCCCTAGTTCTACCAAGGAAGGATGACTCAGATATCACTTATTATGATTTCAGATCAATTGAATTAAGAAAATTGAAAGAAAATGAGAGAAATGAAAACAAAAGAAACAGAGATTCAACAAATCAAAGGAAATGAAACAATAGGAATAGACTGAATATATTGATAGAACGAATTTATGAGCTGAAGTGTTACACACTTTGAAAAGAGAGGAAACAAGAACAAAGCACATATCTAATGATCTTCTCATCCTAATACAACTCATTTATACAACAAAAACTCGACTCCTACTAACAACTGTCTATGACAAACTTTTCCCGCTCAAAATCTGCAACAGAATTCCAAATGCTAAAAGCTACTCCCTTCATCCTCAAAATGAGGACTAAAGGTATAATTTTTTTTGTCCCAAAGGCCAAAAGGATGAGCTAAGGATATTCGGATAATGAAAGACAAAGTTGGC
>CM029012.1:122143871-122236680 GCA_016801055.1 Panax notoginseng
TTTTAGCTATATAACACCCAATTATGAAATCTATATAAACACCCAATTCAGAAATCTATATAACACATTCAACATTAACCTTCAAATTTAGAAAACTATAAAAATTATTGCATAGTTAGGGTTACCTGTGCGGCGGTGGTTTGGGCAGCAGTGGCAGCGGCGACGGCGATTGCAGTGGGTGGCGGTGGCGGGTGGCGTCCTTCTTCTTCTCTCCTCTCCCCCTTCTCCTCTTCTCTTATTCTACTCCCTCTTTTTTTTCCTTCGCCTCTGTGTCGAGTGAACGCCTGATACTGATTACATTAAATTTGAACAGCGACTGCCATCAGTGACAGCATGCGGTTTGCTAATTTTTAATGACATGGACTTATCAATGACCGCATGAGGTCGCTGATGTTAAGTGGTCGAACAAAACCTTTGCGCTAACATTTTCACGCCAATTTTGGGAGGCAAATTTGGCTAGCAACCGCATGCGGCCGCTGATATAATATAGTGACTGGAGTAAATCACGGTCGCATATGTCGGTCGCTATTACTAATATCAGCTACGCAAATGCGATCGCTAATAGTTGTGTCATTGTTAGGCCTTTTTCTTGTAGTGGAGTTAGAAGAACAAGCTGAAGAATGGCAGGCGGTCGTGGAGCAAAGGGATGCAACAATTCAAGATTTTGCTACCTACACTACTACAAAACAGTAAATAGACAACGCAGAAAAAAATATTGTGGTTTTCAGTCAGAAAAAAGTCGTGGTTAAGGGTGTTATCTATTTGACACCCTTACACAACGTTTTTAAAACGTTGTAGTTAAGCACATTTACCAACGTTTTAAGAAAAAAAAACGTTGTAGATTTGTTATCCATAAATTAGCAAATGCTTAAAAACGTTGTAGAAGGTATGATTACACAACGTTTTTAAAAACGTTGTAGATTAAAAAAAAAAGAAAAAAAAGGTTGGTTCACCTACATTACTAATACACCTGCAATATGCTAATGCCATGATATATAGCTAAAAGGTCTAAATCCTCATTTAAATTTAAAGCCAAAATGTATCAACCATTAAAATACATTCCAATAATACCATTCGTGTAATTCAAATTACTACATACCAAAATATATAACAAACTATCATATATGCTCTACATGTGTAGCTGCTCACTATACGTAGCCCGCTCATCCCGTACTTCATCAAAGTATAATATATACCTTCAATATTATCATCTTTCAAGCAAATCAGGAAGCCGCTACTCAACTGCCAAAAATAGCAGAGAGCTATATCAGCAGGCTGTTAAAAATTATATCATATCAGTCCATGAACCACATAAGAAAGTAATAGTGAAACTCACTCAATTTTGACAGTCTTTACTTTTTGACACTGTCATTTGACTCATTTCTGTCTCTAATTACAAGCAACAGACATAAATATACAAGGATATACTACTTGAACAATCACATGTTTCCTTCATCCAATCAATCATGATAGCAGTTATAAATAACACAGTAAATATTCCAAATAAAAGAACATTTTGACCTTCAGGTACCTGAATAGGTGCCAGCTTTGGGGGAAGCATTAAACCAGCATTATCTCCATGTGTCAGGTACCTTAATTAGTAGATGCCTTTACTCCATGGTGTGGCTGATGGTCTTGGTTCACAACTTTTGCAATGGCGCCAACTTTATGCTAATCCAATGTCAAAATTGAGATTACTTATGATCTGTTGCATGACTTTGAGACTTCAAAAAACAAGCATAATTTAACAGTCACATGGTTGGAAATCTTACATATAAGCAACTGAAATACAGATTGTCTAGAAATAGCTATGAAACGCAATATGTTAGATAACAGAAATAGAAAGGGAGGTCACATGTAATATGTATTACTTTTTATATTTGTCTAGAAACAACTACGTAACCTGTTTAAGGAGATTATATCGGCCTGCAATAGCATTGCAGGGACAGTGATAAGAGAAGTTACATGATGTTGCTCCATAGCTTCGAGAGCTGACTTAGCTTCAAACTTGGGCATCACAACATGGCAACCTCCTACCATTAGCATGGCCATGGCTGAAGATAACCCACCTATTGGTCTCACAACCTTGTTGCAATTGCTGAGTTGACTCCTTTCCCACTCCTATCTGCAATTGCTGAGTTGCCATACTGAGGTGACCTGGTCCAGATCCAATTGAAGAAGCTGAGTTGCCATAAGTTACCGGATGGTTGTATTTACAAGCAGGCCCAAACTTGCAAATCCCATAACGGCTGTAATGTGTGCAAATGTTCTGATCCTAAATATTTATAAGTAAAAAAAGGTACAAGCAAATAAGTACCAAATATGTAGGGTGAAGCTAAATAAAATATAGAAGATCTGAACTCTATAAAATGAATTGTAAGGGATGTAAAACTCTAAATAATACTGTTTTCAAACTAAACTTGAGTAGCTAAGAATTGGCATATCATTATAGTTAAAACAATGAACAAGGCCTAGAAGGGGAAAAACTTACAGGTCTTAAAGGCAAGCCTTGGTCGCTATATACCCACCCATCTTCAGCTTTTAAACCACCCACAGCTGGATCCATCTTCAGCTCTATAACCACCCACAACTGGATTTTCATTAAAATTCCCTTCTTTTATTGACAAATCAAGGAAATTAATAGTCCAAGCTCCATATTTTATAAGTCCCATTCCACACACTAGAAATTTAATCAAACATAATTAGGCCAAGAATTTTAAAACCCCTCATGCTCTAAATCAATCAATTTATATAAATGCAGTGTGTAGAATTCAATCGAAACGAACCTTTCTTCTTCAGACATGCCAAAGTGGATGCAGATCGATGAACACCTTTCTTCTTAACATTCTTTCTGTTCTCTCTAATCCAAGCAAGTTATTATTTTTTGCAATGAACTAAAGAAAAAAATAATGAACTTCACCTGCTACTTTAAAAAGGCCATGCCAACTTCACCTACAGTAGTACATTGAATCCGCTGCAGCACTTACTGTAGTACAAAAATCTGGCTTTTCTTTAAACGGACAGAACTTACGCTCAAAAATTAGAATTAGTTTCTACAGAAGGCTGATCTTGCGACTAGTAGAGAATCGCGTACATTTAGTAACTAAAGGGTTGAATTAGGCACAGGGCATGCTGTGGTTTTGTTATTCATGCTACTTCAAAAAGAATTCAATGCTCATCTGATTCACACTTTACAAAAAATAAAATAAAAAATACATTGAAATCACAACACTTAGATAACTGCAACAAAATTAAAAGGCCAGACCAAATATTATACAATCACCCATTATAGTCCACTTGAAAATTTTATAATACTCCATGCTTACAAAGATTAAAGAATCATAATAGTTTTAATCAGGATTCCTTGAAACCCAATATCAATTTTTTACATTAACTCAGCAGTGATAATTGATAAAAGTTCTGAGTTTCTAGGCTATGGATAGAGATTAAACTAAATCAGGATTCTTAGATTTTGTGTACACAATCTAAACAGAAAAGATTGGGAAAGAAGAAGTTGGAGGAGTGCAAGGAGACATGAACTTACATCATTCAGCTGAGCAGATGCACTTAGAACTTCATACTGGTTACGGTTAGATGCCTGCAGAAGAAAGGTAAGCAATTTGCAAGAGTATCAAAATAAAAATAAAAATACAAAAAGCTTTCATTGACATCAACCCACCACAAAACCCATTGTGGGAACCTTCATCCCAAAATTCAAAAAGCTCTCATACATCAGGCACTCACCAGAATGCCCTAATTCCTGGACAAAGGATTAACCTCTAATCGGGAATAAAATACAATAAAATAGACAATCTCATCCAAAGAGAAGCTTAATTCTAACTACATAAAAGCTAAAAGCATAAAGAACTGAAGAACTTTACCTCATCATCTCCATCTGGTTTCCTCTGAAAACGATTGATATTCAAAACCTAAACCCGTAAAATAAAATCAATTAAACCCATCAAATTACATAAATTGAAAAATCAAGTAGGGCTTTGACTGAGATCGATGATGATGTACCTGGATTTGGGCGGTTGGAGTGGGAGAATTAAGATTATCAGAGAAAGAAGCGATGGCGCACAAAGATATACCAGATCGGGAAAACTTAGGAGAAAAGTAAGGAGGGAATGAAGTCCATCCGGGAGAGCATCCAGAAGGAACGAAGAGAGAAGAAACGAAGAAAACTGATCAAATCTCGATCTGCAACTTCGAAGAAACCAATCGAAGCTCTCTCTGCACTGACCTCTGCACCGAGCCCTTGGAGAGAGAAAAAGACGTAATGTTTTAATTTTAAGTTCAATTGATCATGCTCCGTGTTTTTCTTCATAGATAACGTTTTGTACAAAAAACGTTATCTAATTAAAATTAAAAAAATGCCCTTTTAAATAGATATCGTTTTAGCATATATATCTACAATGTTTTTTTAAAAACGTTGTAAAAAAAACCACAATGTTTTTATAAAAAAACGTTATCTATTAAGTGTTGTCTATTTAGTATTTTGTAGTAGTGCTAATATGCGATGCTTGAACAGATGCTCTCTTTGACAGAGTATATGATAATAAAGCTGGAATTTGAGAATTCAAATGTCAATGATCAGCTGAAAGAAGAAACAACTGAACGAGTGAGAATGGAGGATGCATGGGTAAAAGCCACATGACGTGTTGATTTTGCAGAAAAAGACATCTGATCCAAAAAGGCCAAAATAGATGATATGGATCGCTTTTTGGACAGCAATTGGGAGAACCAACATCGAGTTTGGAATTATCCTATAAAGAGCGGTCAACCCAATTCAATATGGATCAAAGATTAATGATTCAGATCATGGATCAGGAGTACGGCGAAGCAGCAGTTGAGGGTGGAATGTGCCCTATAGCGAAGTTAGTTCAGCTGAGATGGTAACACCAAATGTTGTCCCGAACAAGTCAAAGTCAATGGTTCAAGGAAGAGCGTTTGTTGTGACTTCTCAAAAGGCGAGGAAACCAAACAAAGTTATCACGGGTAAGCTAATCATAAACTCTTGCAAAGTCTTACCTTATTAGATACCGGTTCTACCCATTCTTTTATTTCACCTGTTTATACTCAACGTTTGAACTTGACCCCTGAGAAATTAGACTTTGACTTATCTGTTGAAACTCTATTAGGAGAAACCTTCATTACATCCACTGTTTATAAATCTTGTTTGATTCAAATTGGCACCCTCATATTATCTGTTGATCTCATCTCTTTGAAAATACTTGCATTTGATGTGGTTTTAGGGATTGATTGGTTAACTACTCATCATGCTAAAATTGATTGTTTTTTAAAGTCGTTAGTTTTCATATTCCTAATCAACCTATTATGCGAATTTAAGCAACCAAACCAAAGTCAATCACTGTCATATCAAGCCATAAAGTCATTCATTTATTAATAAATGAATGTCAAGTTTTCTTAGCCCATGTCATGGATTTAAACAAAAATACATCAAATTTAAATGGTTTTTCTGTTGTTAATGAATTTCCTAACGTATTTACTGAAGAACTTCATGGCCTATCCCCAGAGCGTGAAATCGAATTTTGTATTTACCTTAAACCCGGTACAAAACCCATTTCCAGAATCCCATATCGAATGACTCCTATTGAACTTCAGGAGTTAAAAATCTAACTACAGGAGTTGTTAGACATTAGTTTCATTCGTCCTAGTACATCTCCTTGGGGTGTTCCTGTTTTATTCATAAAGAAGAAAGATGGGGGTATGTGACTTTGCATTAACTATCGGGAGTTGAACCATGTTACCATCAAAAATAGGTACACACTACCTCGCATTGATGACATTTTTGACCAGTTGTAAGGTGCTAAATACTTCTCAAAGATTGATTTTCATTCCGGATATCATCAGTTAAAGATTAAAACTAATGACATTCCAAAGATGGCTTTCAGAACTCGGTACGGGTATTACAAATTCCTAGTCATGTCTTTTGGATTGACTATTGCTCCTACTGCTTTCATGGATATGATGAACCGAGTATTCAAGGAATATTTGGATCATTTTGTAGTTGTCTTTATTGATGGCACCCTCTTCTACTCCAAAAATCGTGAAGATCATGAGCAACACTTGAGGCTGATACTCTAAAAACTTCGTGGAAACAAGCTATATGCTAAGTTGAAGAAATGCGAGTACTAGCTTGAGGAAGTAGCATTCCTTGGGCAAGTGATATCGAAGTATCAGTTGACCCGACAAAGATTGAAGCAATACAAAGTTGGGAGCAACCTAAGTCAGTAACCAAAGTACGTAGCTTTCTGGGCTTAGCTGGTTATTATCGGAGATTCGTTGAAGGATTATCTCGAATCGCTACTCCATTAACACACTGACTCGAAAAGATACAAAATTCTAATAGAGCGAGAAATGTGAGAAGAGCTTCCAAGAACTCAAGAGACTCATTTCAGCACATATTCTGACAATACCATCTGGTTCGGAGGGATTTGTCATCTACAGCGATGCTTCAGGCAGAGGTTTAGGATGTGTTCTCATACAACATGGGAAAGTCATAGCCTATGCCTCATGACAACTCAAAGAATATGTGAGGAATTATCCTACTCATGATCTAGAGTTGGTAGAAGTCGTTTTCGCGTTAAAGATCTGGAGGCACTACCTGTATGGGGAGAAAGTGGAGATTTATACAGATCATAAAAGTCTCAAATATTCTTCACCCAAAAGGAACTCAATATGAGAAATGACGTTGGCTCGAGCTGTTAAAAGATTACGACCATACCATTCAATACCATCCTGAAAAAGTGAACGTGGTAGCTGACGCGTTGAGTAGAAGATCATATGTGAGTACGAGTGCGATATTGTCAACATAAATGCCCATTTTGTATGACTTAAAAAGGATGGAGATAGAGTTAAAAACATCAAGGACCCACGTGATGATGTCAAATATACGAGTAGAACCGACTTTAATCGATAAAGTTAAAGCTGCTCAAGCTACAGACCTGGAGCTGATGCGTATGAAGAAGAAAGTACAAGAAGGTGTTATTCTAGAAGTAAGGATCGACAAGGAAGGAATACTTTGAGTCAACTCTAGACTTTGTGTTCCTAACGACTCTAATTTAAAGTATAAAATCATGATGGAAGCACACAACACACCGTTTGCAATCCATCTTGGGAGTACCAAAATGTATCATGATCTTTGACATACATTTTGGTGGAGCAATATGAAGAGACAGATCGCAGAGTTTATCTCAACGTATTTAACTTATCAACATGTCAAGGCAGAGCATCATGTACCAAATTGACCATTTCAACCACTTGAAATTTCAGAATGAAAGTGGGAGCATATCAACATGGATTTCGTTACTGGTCTTCCAAAGGTTTCTCAAGGCATAGATGTAATTTGGGTAATTGTCGATAGATTAACCAAGTCTGCTCATTTCTTACCTATACGAGAAACTTATTCACTTGAACGCCTTGCTCGTATGTACATAAATGATATTGTGAGATTGTATGGTAAGCCAGTATCCATAGTTTCTGATCGAGACCTATGATTCACTTTATGATTTTGGGTCAGCTTGCAAAAAGCTATGGGCACTAATTTACGATTCAGTTTTGCGTATCATCCTCAAACGGACGGGTAGTCGTAAAGGACTATTCAAACTCTTGAGGATCTATTGAGACTTTGCGTTCTATACTTTAAAGGAAGTTGGGACAAGTATCTACCATTGGTGGAATTCTCCTACAACAACAGTTATTAAGCAAGTATAGGCATGGCTCCATTCGAGGCATTGTATGGACGAAAGTGTTATTCTCCAGTATGCTGGGACGAGGTGGATAAAGCAACATTGTTCAGACCAAAAATGGTACGCATGACTACGGAAAAGATTGAAATGATCCGGCAACGTATACATGTTAGAGTTAGTGCCCTAGATGCTTAACATTTCGATATTATATTTGATTGAATAAATGAATGATTTTATTATGATTTTATTTACTTCGTTTATAAATGTTAACATAATAAAATTCCATAGATTAGTGATACAAATTATATAGTTTCAAGTATGTGACTTGAACATGAGATTATATAATTACAATTAGTATCATTGCTCTTAAATGTCCCTAGTCGAGTATCATTATTGATGGGACAACAATGATGCATTGAGACTAGTATGTGGATTGACTGATGACCAAATCTCATTGGTCATAAATATATGAGATATTAAGTCAATGCATAGGTACATATTAGAGAACGATGTACTGGACAGACCCACCATGAGAATTCTATGTGGAGCATTATGTGAAGTGTCATTAGCGATTCTCATAGTGACAATGATGTAATGATCCTCCGACCTGAAATCACTATATTACTACACGAGAATTTACGTACTTTGATATCATCAAAAGTCACCTTTAATAGGGTGGACAATAAAGATGATTATTGGGTATATCATGAATCGTGTGAGGAATATGAGTGATCTAGATGAAATTTAACCCTCCTATATATTAGGGGTGATATCCATAGGCCTCTTGATTGAGTAGGACTATGAAATGCATGGTCATGCTCAAATAGTGATTTGTTTCATATAGTCTACTCATTGATCAAGAAAACTCAGATTAAATTATGAAGAGTATGACACATTCCATGAATCGAGTTTAATCTAAGATATCAAGGTTAAAAGGATTAAATTACATTTAAACATTGGTCACGAAAATGTTGCATCGAATCATCGATCTTATTATTACTTGGGTAGCAGTGATGCATTACTAGATGCCGCTCACTGTTTATAATTTTATAATATGATTTTAAAATTATTGCCAATATAATAATAACCTATAGGGTCACACACAAAGAACGTAATTAAAAGGGAATTAATTTAAATTGTAAAGATTTAAATATGTCAATATGATTGATAGAATTTAAATTACGGATTTAAATTAATAGGATAATTTATATATAGGTATATTAATTAACTAAGACTTAATTGAGATATATATATATATATATATATATATATATATATATATATATATATATTTGGATTTTATTTTAATTAGATTAGGGTTTTGATTAATTCCTATTAACTACTATATATATGATATATAGCAGCCATTTTAGGTAACGAATCATAACCTTAAAAAAACCTAGCCGCTCTTAGAAAGAGACTAGAGAGAAATTTCAAAAATTTATTCCTTTGGTGGCTAGTACTGTAGCTCCCTTCAATTGCAGAATCGTTCGACGGTTCGCGTGCATTCGTGTGGATACTGTATAGGCGTAGTTCTTTCGGATTGCGTTGGAGATTCAAAGCGGTTTCAGAGTTTTCTATCATCGGTATAACTTCTAAACCACTGAATTATTTTTGTTTCGCATGGATCCTGTGTTGGGTTTGTGGAATTATTTTATAAATTTTTATATTTCGTTGTGCGTTTCTGTGCCGAAACCCTACAATACAAACCTACAAGATCGACAAAAGAGTTATGATGATCTTCATCAAAGGGACGTGGGATTCAATGTTGGAGATCATGTATTGTTACGTGTTGCTCCATGGAAAGGAGTTACGAGATTTAGAAAGAGAGGAAAGCTCAACCCTCGATTCATTGGTCCATTTGAAATCCTCGACCGAGTAGGAACTGTGGCCTATAGACTCGCTTTACCGCCAAGTATGTCTCGTGTTCATAACATTTTTCACATATCCATGCTACGTAAATATGTGAAAGACTCGAACCACATTATTAAATTAGAACCAGATAAGATAACAAAAGATTTAACGTATGAAGAGGTAGCTGTTAAAATCTTGGATAAGAAGGAGCATATTTTACGCTCAAAGATTATACCTCAAGTCAAAGTTTTATGGAGAAACCACGATTTTGAGAAAATGACCTGGGAGTTACAATCTGAAATGAAAACAAGGTATCCTCACCTCTTCGACATACAAGGTACGTACGTCAATTTCGAGGATGAAATTTTATAAGGAGGAGAGGTTGTAAGACCCCAATTTTTTATGAATAAAGATTTAATTTCTCTAATTATTATTTTGAATAATAAGGTGTTGAATTGATATAATGATTTAGTTATGGGTGAAATGTGCAAATTTTACAAAATAGGCAAGTGGTCATAAAATATTCATTTGGTCGGGAAATATTCTTTTTGTCAGGGAATATTCGTATGACAGCGCAATCATTGGTGGACCACATAACAGAATAACTGTCGGATATAGAAAGCGACAAAAATAACCTTTTTATAAAATTAACAACAAAATTTTTATCGTTAACTGTTGAAATACCCGATGATAAAATTACAGTAGCACACGGTATTGCAAAGTATTTCTGATTATTGAGTCTTACGTAAGAAGTCACTCAATTTCATTCAATAATTGCCACAGTAATTATTGTACAGTATCTCATATTATTGATTCAATTATTATCACAGTATCATCTGCACAATATTTTTATTATTAAATTAATAATTGACACGACATAATTATTCATATTATTAGTTAGCATTATTGGCAATGTCTAGAAAATTCTGTTGAGAAAAGGGGTTATGTTATATAATTACGTGCCAATAAGGATAAATCCTTATCGGAAAGCCCCCTCTTTCCTGAGAATGATCTGATTGTTGATATTGTCAGCTTATAATATAAATTATAAATTATTATTATGTGGTGGATATTGGTTCAATTTTGATATAAATGAAGGAATTTTCGCATGAATTATTGGTATCTTCTCCGATAAAATATTCATTCAAATATATTACTATAATATTACATTATAATAATGTGATAATATAATAATATAATTTTTTATATAATTTAAATGATATATAATTTTTAGCATGTGAATAAAAGTGGAGTGAAGTTTATCATTTTGATTTTGAATTCTTTTCCAAAACCATTCCGTGCAAGCTTGCTTTTCATTTCCCCTGCAATGCAATTCATCTTCCAAATGGGTGGTCCCTCAACCAATAAGATGTAAGGAAAAGTTATGCATGAAAGAAAATAAGAATTAGGCAGGAAAGGTTGGCAGGATTAGGCAACCTGCTTAATTCTTTTCTACCTCCGTTGCACTATAAATAGGGGGTAATCCCTCCTTCCTCAACACACCATTACAGTATCAGAAATTCTTATTCTATAGTATTGTGAGTATCTATCTTGAGTATAAGGATACTTTGAGTGTAGTTTTTTGCGCAAGATTTCTCAGAATAATATTCGATATTCTAGCCAAATCTAGTTTCTACTAAGGTAAAGGATATTATTTTATTTCAATACTCGTAAGAAATATCATTTTCTTTCATACTCCATATTATAAAAGTGAAATTATTTCATTTCATATTACTAAATTTAAACTTACTAAGGTAAGTATTGCATCTATAATTCCTGAAATGATTAGAAATTTTTTAAATTTTGCACTTTATCTAATATCATTTCACGGGAATATTGGTCTGAATTTTCTTATTAAATTTTTAATCTTTTCATTTTTGGGTACTATTCATACGGTACTATTCATGGGCACTATTCATACAGTACTGTAACGATCGAGAAATTTTATAATTTAATTTGAATATTTATTGAATTAAATAAATACTTTTAAATAATTTATTTATTGAGAAAATAAAATAATTGATAGAATTGTGATGCAAGAATTTAGTAACTAGATTGATTAATGTTAATTAAATAGAATAATGGTAATTTTTATTTGAAGATTTAATTTAATGGAAATAATTAAATTAAATAAATTATTTAATATTTAATAAAATAATTAAATTAAATAAAGTGATGTTCTAGTCTAATTTAATAATTAAATCAGATATATTATATTTTATTAATCATAAGTATAATTATAATAAAAATTATTATAATTACTATTGTAAGTAATTTAAATTAACTAAACTAAAGTCATTTAAATTAACTAAAATAAGTGTGACAAAAGTGACTATATAATATAAATATTATAAAAATAAACTAGTATGGAAATTTTATGTAGTCAAACACAGCTTTGTGGCTTTTGGCCTAACATAACTGAGAAAAGGTTTACACATTGACCTAGTGATGTGACACTGCTAAACAGGTCAGTGAAACCGAGATTCATTAGGGTCCGGGGACTTGCTTATGCGGAGGGAAGGTGTTAGGCACCCCCCGACATCTGTGTTACCACGGTGACCGCCACTTTTCAAGAAACTATTATTTGTGTGTGTGTGTGTGTGGGTCAATGTGCTTTTATTTGGAAGTAGTGCGAGGCCTCGTTCGCACCTATTTACACAGGGTTTGAATTTATATAAAAATTCATTTTTTAAGCAAGATATGGCAGTGATGTTTTAAAAGATGTTTTTCAAACCCAGTGCTCAATAGTAATTGAGACCTTTTGTAAGACCCCAACTTTTATAAATAAAGATAAATTTTCTATAAATATCATTTTTGAATATTATGGAGTTAATTTGATATAATGTTATAGTTGTGGGTAATATTTATAAATTTTGCAAAGTACGCAAGTTGTTATATAATATTCGATTGGTGGGGGAATATTCGTTTTAACAGGGAATATTCGTACAACGACACAATCATTGGTGGACCCCACAACGGAATTATTGTCGGATTGAGAAAACGACAAAAATATTTTATTAGAAATAACGGCGGAAGTTTTACCATTGTTACTGTTGAACTACTCGGTAGTAAAAGTACAGTAATACGTGTGGTTGCATAGTAGCACACGGTATTAATTATTAATGCTTATGTGAGAAGTCACTCAGTTTGATTCCATTATTGTCAGTTAATAATATGAATTATTTAGCGATAATGACGTTTTGTTTTATTCGTATTATTAACGTAATAAAACAGAAACATCTTTTTATATAAAACAAAATACTTTATTAAAGTTATTCTATAAATAGAATATATTATATTTTTTTTAAAAAAAATTTCTTTAAATATGGACCGTCAGATTAAAGTAATCAATCTGGACCGTTCATGGATTAGTTACTATGCATTCTATTTTTCTATAAATAGCAGCTCATTCCTTCATTATTTCTTACGAATTCACTGAACTCTAGAGAGAGAAACTATAGAGAGAGAGAAGAAGAGTATTCTTCTACTTAACTACTTCCTTACTTCAGCTCTTCTTTAAAACGGTAAGGGGTATTATTCTTTCTTATTCATGAAGAGAACTGTTGTTATTCCATTTCTTATTATTCTGTTGGAATAACCTGTATACGCGGTCTACCCTATACTTGGTGACATTCTTCTATTATTCTGTTGGAACATCCTGTCTGTGTGTTTTACACCGGACCTGGTTCCGTTTTTATTATTATTCTGTTGGAACATCCTGTCTGTGTGTTTTACACCGGACCTGGTTTTGTCTTGTTATTATTCTGTCGGAATATCCTGTCTGTGCGTTTACGCCAGACCTGGTTCCATTATTTATTATTCTGTCGGAATATCCTGTCTGTGCGTTTACGACGGACCTGGTTCCATTATTTATTATTCTGTCAGAATATTCTGTCTGTGCTTTTACGCCGGACCTGGTTCCATTATTTATTATTCTGTCGGAATATCCTGTCTGTGCTTTTACGCCGGACCTGGTTCTATTATTTATTATTCTGTCGAAATATCCTGTCTGTGCGGTTACGCCGGACCTGGTTCCATTATTATTATTCTGTTAAGAATAACCTGTTTGTGCGGTCTATCGCATGCATGGTGATTTCTTTTGTTATTCCATTCTTTATTATACTCAGTTGGTTAAGTTTTGACTTCTATACTCCATGAAATTTGTGGAATATCCTTGACATTTGCGCTTCATCTAGTATCTTTTCATGAAAATATTCTCCTAAGTCATTCTTGAATTTTACTCTACAAAGCAGTATCATGTTGACAATTTGGACGTTGTTAATTCTTGGATAAATTAATTCTTGAACTTGTTTTATTGAATTCTTATATCATTGTCATCATCCTCATGTTTATATTCTGTTGAAAGTCATCTGTGGCTTGTAGTGCATAGATGGACTTGGTATGATTATGACCAGGGATTATTCGGTATAATCATGACCGTAATGTTACAAATGATGTGATAAAAGTCCTCATTGACCGTAGTGCATTGATGGACAGTTGTTGGCATGATCATGACCATTAATGAATACACAAATATCCTTGGCCGTAGTGCATGGAATTTGTGGTCGTGATAACGAATATCCTTGGTCGTAGTGCAGGATGATGTGAATTATTTATTAAGCTGAGTCTCAGCGATAGCAGTGTTGAAAAACCTTTTAAATCATAAAAGATAGTAGAGTTTATTTTCTACTTGACTCTTTTAATGGATTGCTTGTTCCGCTGCAGTTAAACTTGATGTCTATTATATTTTATCAGTTTAACATTGTTGAAGGCTAATGATAATTTATTCTGCATTATCTTAGTCATAATATTTCTTACTGGGCTAGTTGAGCTCACCCTTTCTTTCACTGTTCTCTTCAGGAAATGAGAACGTAGCTGGGGCAAGTCGGGGAACGGAGTGATGGTACGAATGATAGTATTAGTTAGTAGTCCTCACTATTCTATGTAATAGCGTGTTAATAAATGTAATGAGGACTCCTTTTGAGTATGAATACTCTCTAGAAGATAATATTTGTATTCAAACTCACAGTTTATGTTTTGTCGTATTGTACACGACAGTTGTATTAGTAAGTTGTATTTGTATTTTGTACTATATATCTGACGACCCAAGATGGGTGATGTATACCTAATTTTGGGGGCGTCACAGTTGGTATCAAAGCTTAGGGATATGATCCCTGGCTAAGATGTGAGAATAGAACTAGGAGGGGAGAGACGGGGAATTCCTTCGCTAGTATGACCTACCTAAGTTTATTTGCATGGTATTTAATTGGTCGGTCATAATATAAGGATAATATATGACATATCAATTAACTTTTATTTTGTGGCAGTATCTGAAAATGGCATCTGAGAATGTTGAGAATAGCAATGGAGCACAGGCGATTATTGATTCACCACATATCAATAATCAGGATAATGTTCATCAGGAAGGTGACAATCCTCATGCAAACAACAACACTGACCAGATGATGAATGATGGAATGTTCAGAGGTTTTATGCAATTCATGCAACAACAGGTGAAAGCGGCTCCTGTCCACAACGTAGGTGAAAATACTGGAAACTCTCAGGCGGTCACCGCTAAACAGTTTAAGGAGCTGGGACCACCGGAGTTTAAGGGAGAACCCAAACCACTTGTAGCTGAAACATGGATAAAGCAGATCACCAAGATATTTGATGTCTTGGATTGCTCCGAGGAGCAAAAGGTTCCCTTTGCCGCCTTTATGTTGCGAGGAGAGGCAGATTACTGGTGGGAATCGATAAAGCGTACTCAACCTGCCGCACTGAAGATGTCCTGGGAGAAGTTCCAAGAGCTGTTTAACGACAAATACTTTCCCGAGAGTATTCGTCACATGAAGGAGGTAGAGTTCATCAAATTGGAGCAGAATAATATGACCGTGTCGCAGTACGAGGCAATATTTGCGGAGTTATCCCGGTTTGCGTCCCACCTGGTGGATAATGAAGAAAGAATGACGCGGATGTTTTTAAGAGGTTTGAAGCCGGAGATACGTCAACATCTTGTTTCTCATAAACTGTGTTTGTATTCAGATGTTGTAAATAGGGCTCAGTTGGTGGAGCGCGATAACGAGACAACGCAACCAAAAGAGAGCAGCCGGCAAAATGATAATACCAGTGAGAGCAGTCATCGAAGCGGTGACAACAAGCGTGGAGGGAATCAACATGCCAGAAATGGTAACCACTTCGGTGGTAATCAGGGCCAAAACAATAAGAATGGGCATTTCAAGAAGAGGAGATTCAACAATGATGGAAAGACGTCAGCACCAGCACCTGTCGTTAAGGAAGGAGAACGACCACCTATCATATGTTTCAAATGCGGAGGGGAGGGGCACATCAGTCCAAACTGCGCGATGCCGTCCAAAGCATGTTATAATTGTGGAAGAGAAGGTCATTTAGCCCGATTTTGTCGTTTACCGAAGACAAATTCAGCTAGGATGGAGGCACCAAAGGCCGTCCCAGAAAAGTCAAAACCGGTTGTGCAAGGGAGAGCGTTTGTTGTGAACTCCCAGAGAGCAAGGAACCCGAATGAGGTCATCACGGGTAAGCTTATCATAAACTCTAACGAAGTCTATACTTTATTTGATACCGGTTCTACCCATTCTTTTATTTCTCCTACTTGCGCTCATCGATTAAATTTGATTCCGGAGAAATTAGACTTTGACTTAGCAGTTGAAACTCCATTGGGAGAAACCTTCATTACATCCACGGTTTATAAGTCTTGTTTGGTTCAAGTTGGTACCCACACATTACCTGTCGATCTGATTTCATTAAAAATACTTGCATTTGACGTGATTCTAGGGATTGATTGGTTAACTACTCATCATGCAAAAATTGATTATTTTCGTAAGGTTGTTAGCTTTCATATTCCTAATCGACCTATTATGCGAATTCAAGCAACCAAACCATTAAAATCAATCGCTGTCATCTCAAGCCATAAAGCTATTCGTTTATTGAAAAACGGATGTCAAGCTTTCTTAGCTCATGTCACAGATCTAAACAAAAATACGTCAGCTTTGAATGATATTTCTGTTGTTAATAAATTTCCTGACGTATTTCCCGAAGAACTTCCTGGCCTACCCCCAGAGCGTGAAATTGAATTTTGTATCGACCTTGAACCCGGTACAAAACCCATTTCCAAAGCCCCATATCGAATGGCTCCTATTGAACTTCAGGAGTTAAAGACCCAACTGCAGGAATTGTTAGACATTGGTTTTATTCGTCCTAGTACTTCTCCTTGGGGTGCTCCTGTTCTGTTCGTGAAGAAGAAAGATGGGAGTATGCGACTTTGTATTGATTATCGGGAGTTGAATCATGTCACCATCAAAAATAGGTACCCATTGCCACGTATTGATGACCTGTTTGACCAGTTGCAAGGAGCACAATTCTTTTCAAAGATCGATCTTCGTTCTGGATATCATCAGCTGAAGGTTAGAACTGAGGATATTCCAAAGACTGCCTTCAGAACTCGGTATAGGCATTATGAATTCTTAGTTATGTCTTTTGGATTGACTAATGCTCCTGCTGCCTTCATGGATATGATGAACAGGGTATTCAAGGAATATTTGGATCACTTTGTGGTCGTCTTTATCGATGACATCCTTGTTTATTCCAAAAGCCGTGAAGATCATGAGCAACACTTGAGGTTGGTACTCCAAAAGCTTCGTGAATACAAACTTTATGCCAAGTTGAAGAAATGCGAGTTCTGGCTGGAAGAGGTAGCATTCCTTGGGCACGTAGTATCAAGTCGTGGAATATCGGTTGACCCGGCAAAGATTGAAGCTATTCAAAGCTGGGAGCAACCTAAATCAGTGACCGAGGTACGTAGCTTTCTTGGTTTAGCTGGTTATTATCGGAGATTCGTGGAAGGATTTTCTCGAATCGCTACTCCATTAACTCAGCTGACTCGGAAAGATACAAAGTTTGGTTGGAGCGAAGAATGTGAGCAGAGTTTTCAAGAACTCAAGAGGAGACTCATTTCAGCACCTGTTCTAACAATACCATCTGGCTCGGAGGGATTTGTCATCTACAGTGATGCTTCGAGCAAAGGGTTGGGATGCGTTCTCATGCAACATGAAAAAGTCATAGCCTATGCATCAAGACAACTCAAGGAATATGAGAGGAATTATCCTACTCATGATCTAGAGTTGGCAGCTGTTGTCTTTGCACTTAAAATTTGGAGGCATTACTTGTATGGGGAGAAAGTGGAGATCTTTACGGATCATAAAAGCCTCAAATATTTCTTCACTCAAAAGGAACTCAACATGCGACAACGACGTTGGCTTGAACTGTTGAAAGATTATGATCATACCATTCAATACCATCCTGAAAAAGCGAACGTGGTAGCTGACGCATTGAGTAGAAGATCATATGCGGGTACAAGTGCAATATTAACAACGCAAAGGCCCATTTTGTGTGACTTGCAAAGGATGGAGATAGAGTTAAAGACTCCAGGGACCCATGTGATGATGGCGAATATACGAGTAGAACCAACTTTAATCGATAAGGTTAAAGCTGCTCAAGCTACAGACCTGGAGCTGATGCGTATGAGGAAGAAAGTGCAAGAAGGTGCTATGCCGGAAGCAAGAATCGATGAAGAAGGAATACTTCGAGTCAACTCCAGACTTTGTGTTCCTAACAACCCTGATTTAAAGTATGAAATCATGATGGAGGCGCACAACACACCGTTTGCAATCCATCCTGGAAGTACCAAAATGTATCATGATCTTCGTCATACATTTTGGTGGAGCAATATGAAGAGAGAGATAGCGTTGTTTATCTCAAGGTGTCTAACTTGTCAACGAGTCAAAGCGGAGCATCAAGTACCAAAAGGTCCATTGCAACCACTTGAAATTCCAGAATGGAAGTGGGAGCACATTACCATGGATTTCGTTACCGGTCTTCCTAGGGTTTCTCAAGGTATTGATGCGATTTGGGTCATTGTTGATAGATTGACCAAGTCTGCTCATTTCTTACCGATACGAGAAACTTATACACTTGAACGTCTTGCTCGTATGTACATAAACGAGATTGTAAGACTGCATGGTATGCCAGTATCCATAGTTTCTGATCGAGACCCAAGATTCACTTCACGATTTTGGGTTAGTTTACAAAAAGCTATGGGCACGGATTTACGATTTAGTTCGGCATATCATCCTCAGACGGACGGACAATCAGAGAGGACTATTCAAACTCTAGAAGATTTATTAAGACTCTGTGTCTTTGACTTCAAGGGAAGTTGGGACAAGTTCTTACCATTGGTGGAGTTTTCCTACAACAACAGTTATCAAGCAAGTATTGGCATGGCTCCATTCGAAGCATTGTATGGAAGAAAATGTCGTTCTCCAGTATGCTGGGATGAGGTGGGTGAAGCAACGTTGTTGGGACCGGAGTTGGTACGTATGACTACAGAAAAGATTCAAACGATCCGACAACGTATAAAAACCTCACAAGATCGACAAAAGAGTTATGCTGATCTTCATCGAAAGGACGTGAAATTTGATGTAGGAGATCATGTGTTCTTACGTGTTGCTCCATGGAAAAGAGTTACGAGATTTGGAAAGAGAGGAAAG
Source organism: Panax notoginseng (assembly GCA_016801055.1). Lineage (NCBI taxonomy): Eukaryota > Viridiplantae > Streptophyta > Magnoliopsida > Apiales > Araliaceae > Panax > Panax notoginseng. Next base: position 122,163,019 of record CM029012.1, read on the forward strand.
CTCAATCCTCGATTCATCGGTCCATTTTTAATCCTCGATCGAGTAGGAACTGTGGCTTATAGACTCGCTTTACCACCAAGTATGTCTCGTGTTCATAACGTTTTTCACATATTCATGTTACGCAAATATATGGAAGACCCGAACCACATTATTGAGTTAGAACCGGACGAAATAGCGGAGGATTTGACGTATGAAGAAGTTCCTGTTCAAATCTTGGATAAGAAGGAACATATTCTACGCTCCAAGGTTATACCTCAAGTCAAAGTTTTGTGGAGAAACCACGATGTTGAGGAAATGACTTGGGAGTTAGAATCTGAAATGAAATCAAGGTATCCTTACCTCTTCGACATACCAGGTATGTACCCTAATTTCGAGGGCGAAATTTCATAAGAAGGGGAGGTTGTAAGACCCCAACTTTTATAAATAAAGATAAATTTTCTATAAATATCATTTTTGAATATTATGGAGTTAATTTGATATAATGTTATAGTTGTGGGTAATATTTATAAATTTTACAAAGTACGCAAGTTGTTATATAATATTCGATTGGTCGGGGAATATTAGTTTTAACAGGGAATATTCGTACAACGACACAATCATTGGTGGACCCCACAACGGAATTATTGTCGGATTGAGAAAACGACAAAAATATTTTATTAAAAATAACGGCGGAAGTTTTACCATTGTTACTGTTGAACTACTCGGTAGTAAAAGTACAGTAATACGTGTGGTTGCATAGTAGCACACGGTATTGATTATTAATGCTTATGTGAGAAGTCACTCAGTTTGATTCCATTATTTCAGTTAATAATATGAATTATTTAGCGATAATGACGTTTTGTTTTATTCGTATTATTAACGTAATAAAACAGAAACATCTTTTTATATAAAACAAAATACTTTATTAAAGTTATTCTATAAATAGAATATATTATATTTTATTTAAAAGATTTTTCTTTAAATATGGACCGTCAGATTAAAGTAATCAATCTGGACCGTTCATGGATTAGTTACTATGCATTCTATTTTTCTATAAATAGCAGCTCATTCCTTCATTATTTCTTACGAATTCACTGAACTCTAGAGAGAGAAACTATAGAGAGAGAGAAGAGTATTCTGCTACTTAACTACTTCCTTACTTCAGCTCTTCTTTAAAACGGTAAGGGGTATTATTCTTTCTTATTCATGAAGAGAACTGTTGTTATTCCATTTCTTATTATTCTGTTTGAATAACCTGTATACGCGGTCTACCCTATACTTGGTGACATTCTTCTATTATTCTGTTGGAACATCCTGTCTGTGTGTTTTACACCGGAACTGGTTCCGTTTTTATTATTAGTCTGTTGGAATATCCTGTCTGTGTGTTTTACACCGGACCTGGTTTCGTCTTGTTATTATTCTGTCGGAATATCCTGTCTGTGTGTTTACGCCGGACTTGGTTCCATTATTTATTATTCTATCAGAATATCCTGTCTGTGCGTTTACGACGGACCTGGTTCCATTATTTATTATTCTGTCAGAATATCCTGTCTGTGCTTTTACGCCGGACCTGGTTCTATTATTTATTATTCTGTCGGAATATCCTGTCTGTGCTTTTACGCCGGACCTGGTTCTATTATTTATTATTCTGTCGAAATATCCTGTCTGTGCGGTTACGCCGGACCTGGTTCCATTATTATTATTCTGTTAAGAATAACCTGTTTGTGCGGTCTATCGCATGCATGGTGATTTCTTTTCTTATTCCATTCTTTATTATACTCAGTTGGTTAAGTTTTGACTTCTATACTCCATGAAATTTGTGGAATATCCTTGACATTTGCGCTTCATCTAGTATCTATTCATGAAAATATTCTCCTGATCATTCTTGAATTTTACTCTACAAAACAGTATCATGTTGACAATTTGGACGTTGTTAATTCTTGGATAAATTAATTCTTGAACTTGTTTTATTGAATTCTTATATCATTGTCATCATCCTCATGTTTATATTCTGTTGAAAGTCATCTGTGGCTTGTAGTGCATAGATGGACTTGGTATGATTATGACCAGGGATTATTCGGTATAATCATGACCGTAATGTTACAAATGATGTGATAAAAGTCCTCATTGGCCCGTAGTGCATTGATGGACAGTTGTTGGCATGATCATGACCATTGATGAATACACAAATATCCTTGGCCCGTAGCGCATAGAATTTGTGGTCGTGACCCTAACGAATATCCTTGGTCGTAGTGCAGGGATGATGTGAATTATTTATTAAGCTGAGTCTCAGCGATAGCAGTGTTGAAAAACCTTTTAAATCATAAAAGATAGTAGAGTTTATTTTCTACTTGACTCTTTTAATGGATTGCTTGTTCCGCTACAGTTAAACTTGATGTCTATTATATTTTATCAGTTTAACATTGTTGAAGGCTAGTGATAATTTATTCTGCATTATCTTAGTCATAATATTTCTTACTAGGCTAGTTGAGCTCACCCTTTCTTTCACTGTTCTCTTCAGGAAATGAGAACATAGCTGGGGCAAGTCGGGGAACGGAGTGATGGTTCGAATGATAGTATTAGTTAGTAGTCCTCACTATTCTATGTAATAGCGTGTTAATAAATGTAATGAGGACTCCTTTTGAGTATGAATACTCTCTAGAAGATAATATTTGTATTCAAACTCACAGTTTATGTTTTGTCGTATTGTACACGACAGTTGTATTAGTAAGTTGTATTTGTATTTTGTACTATATATCTGACGACCCAAGATGGGTGATGTATACCTAATTTTAGGGGCGTCACACCTTTTACACTCCCATTTTATTCAATATTCGGCTTGGTTGATTTTATTTTCCAAATGCGAGGCATCTGTAAAAAAATAATGTACAAAAAGGTGTTGAATTCCTCGTGGGTATGACAACCATCTGAGGAGATCCAAACATCACAGATAAATTTACAAGTTGCTTACAGCTGAAAAGGTCCATCACGTGAACCGAATCTAGATTTATTGGACTGAACCTGTGATTACATGATTCCTAGGCTTACATGATGCCGCAATTGATAAAAAAGCAATAAGCAGGTATATATATATAAAAGCTGTAAAATATGTGACGCCCCCAAAATTAGGTATACATCACCCATCTTGGGTCGTCAGATACATAGTACAGAATACAAATACAACTGATTAATACATCTGTCGTGTACAATACGACAAAACATAAACTGTGAGTTTGAATACAAATATTATCTTCTAGAGAGTATTCATACTCAAAAGGAGTCCTCATTACATTTATTAACACACCATTACATAGAATAGTGAGGACTACTAACTAATACTATCATTCGGACCATCACTCCGTACCCCGACTTGTCCCAGCTACGTTCTCATTTCCTGAAGAGAACAGTGAAAGAAAGGGTGAGCTCAACTAGCCCTGTAAGAAATATTATGACTAAGATAATGCAGAATAAATTATCATTAGCCTTCAACAATGTTAAACTGATAAAATATAATAGACATCAAGTTTAACTGCAGCGGAACAAGCAATCCATTAAAAGAGTCAAGTAGAAAATAAACTCTACTATCTTTTATGATTTAAAAGGTTTTTCAACACTGCGATCGCTGAGACTCAGCTAAAAAAATAATCCACATCATCGAATCACCCCTGCACTACGGCCAAGGATATTCGTGTATTCATTAATGGTCATGATCATGCCAACAACTGTCCATCAATGCACTACGGGCCAATGAGGACTTTTACCACATCATTTGTAACATTACGGTCATGATTATACCGAATAATCCCTGGTCATAATCATACCAAGTCCATCTATGCACTACAGGCCACAGATGACTTTCAACATTTTATAAACATGAGGATGATGACAATGATATAAGAATTCAATAAAACAAGTTCAAGAATTAATTTATCCAAGAATTAACAACGTCCAAATTGTCAACATGATATTGCTTTGTGGAGTAAAATTCAAGAATACTTAGAAGAATATTTTCATGAAAAGATACTAGATGAAGCGCAAATATCAAAGATATTCCACTAATTTCATGGAGTATAGAAGTCAAAGTTTTAACCAACTGAAAATAATAAGGAATGGAATAACAACAGAAATCACCATGCATGCGGTACTTCGCATATACAGGTTATTCCAACAGAATAATAATAACGAAACCAGGTCAGGTGAAAATCACACCGACAGGATGTTCCAACAGAATAATAAAGAATGGAATAACAACAGAAATCACCATGCATGCGGTACTTCGCATAGACAGGTTATTCCAAGAGAATAATAAAAACAGAATAATAAAGACGGAACCAGGTCCGGCGTAACGCACAGACAGGATGTTCCAACGGAATAATAAAGACAGAATAATAAAGACGGAACCAGGTCCGGCGTAAAGCACAGACAGGATATTCCAACAGAATAGTAAAGACGGAACCAGGTCCGGCGTAGAACGCACAGACAGGATGTTCCAACAGAATAATAAATAATGGAACCAGGTCCGGCGTAGAACGCACAGACAGGATGTTCCAGCAGAATAATAAGGAATGGAATAATAGAAGAATTTCACCAAGTATGCGGTACTTCGCATAAACAGGTTATTCCAACATAATAACAAAGAATGGAACAACAGCAGTTCTCTTCATGAAGATGAAAGAAAGAAATAATATTCCCTACCTTTGAAAGAAACTAGATATAGGAGTAGTGAGGGAGCAGACTTCTCTTCTTCTATAGATTTTCTCTCTATAGCTTCTCTCTATAATAAATGCTCTATAGCTTTAGTGAATTGGTGAGAAATGAAGGAAGGATGAGCTTCTATTTATAGGAAAATATAGTTTCGATAATTGCACGTTTTGGGGCTCGAAATATTATAATACAATACCTCTAACTTTTCATTCATTTTTAATTCAATCATCCAAGTATTATCAACTTGCACCAACTCCCCTAATAGTAAATCATGTGAATCAATAGTAAAATTATGTGACTCAATAGTTCTAAACATGTGAAAAATTAATTACAATATAGTACCTCCCTCTATACCTCTATTTTTAACTTAGTCATGCAAGTATTATCAAACTTGCATCAACTCCCCTAATAGTAACAAGAATGTGAGTCAATAGTATAACATGTGAACAAATAGTTATAATAATGTGAAATAATAGCAATCAATTGCTCATTTATCCGATTAAATACTCGATTGGTCAATATAACCTTCAGATATCAATTATTATCAAAATAAATATAAATTTTTACTAACACAAACAATTCCAACATAATGAAACCATTTTTATCAAAATATAAATTTTAAAATTTCGAAGTTTGACTTTTTCCAAAAAAGTCAACTGTTGACTTTTTGACCAAATAGTAAATTTCGAAAAATTTTGTGTTTATAGACTATTTTTACTAATTTCGACGTTCCGGACTCAAATATCACGTCTGCGTCTCCAAATTCAACTCCGAACAACATTCATCATTAATATTATAACTCATGAATAGTAACTCGTGAATAGTACTCCGACACGAAAAGTGTCCCAAATACCCGAGTGAACAATACTAGAGTGAATAGTAATTTAGGTGAATAGTAACCCGTGAATAGTAACTTATGAATAATAATTCATGAATAGTAACTCGTGAATAGTACTCCGACACGAAAAGTGTCCCAAATACCCGAGTAAACAATACTAGAGTGAATAGTAATTTGGGTGAATAGTAACCCGTGAATAGTAACTCGTGAATAGTAACTCGTGAATAGTACTCCGACACAAAAAGTGTCCCGAATACCCGATTGAACAATACTGAGTGACTTCTCACATAAACATCAATAATCAATATTGTGTGCTACCATGCAACCACGCGTATTACTGTACTTTTAACACCGGGTGTTTCAATAGTTAAAGGTAAAACTTCCGCCGTTATTTTCATAAAATATTTTTGTCGTTTTCTCAATCCGACAATAATTCCGTTGTGGGGTCCACCAGTAATTGTGTCGTCGTACGAATATTCTCCGACAAAAATAATATTCCCCGACCAATCGAATATAATACAACAACTTGTATACTTTGCAAAATTTATAAATACTACCCACAACTATAATATTATCTCAAATTCACACCATAATATTAAAAAATATTTCGAGAAATTTAAATCTTTATTCATAAAATCTGGGGTCTCACAATCTCCCCTCCTTATAGAATTTCGCCCTCGAAATTTACGTACATACCTGATATGCTGAACAGATGCGGACACTTCGTCAGATTCTAACTCTTGAGGTATAACCTTTAAGCGTAGAATATATTTCAGGATTTAAACAGGTACATCTTCATACGTTAAATCATCCGTTATCTCGTCTGGTTTTAAATCAATAATGTGGTTCGGGTCGTCCACATATTTAAGTAACATCGATATGTTAAAACGTTATGAACACGCGACATACTTAGCGGTAAAACGAGTCTATAAGCCACAGTTCCTACTCGATCGAGGATTTCAAATGGGTCAATTAAATCGAGGGTTGAGATTTTCTCTCTTCGTCGATTCTTGCTTCTAGAATAAAGCCCTCTTGAACCTTCTTCCTCACATTCGTCAGCTCCGGGTTTGTAGCTTGAGCGGCTTAAACATTATCGATTAAAATCGATTTTAATCGTATATTCGTTATCTTCACGTGGGTTCGAATATTCACACTTGTAACCGTATACGATCTTCTACACAACGCGTCAGCTACCACGTTCACTTTTCCCCGATGTTATTGAATGGTACGATCGTAATCTTCAACAGCTCGAGCCAACGTCTTTGGCGCATAATACGTTCGTTTTAGTTGAAGAAATATTTGAGGGTTTAAGAAATAGGTTTTGTACTGGGGTCAATACAAAATTCAATTTTACGCTCTGGGGTAGGCTAAGAAGTCTTCAAGAATACGTCAAGAAATTTATTAACAATAGAAATATCGTTCAAAACTGTGACCCTCATCCAAGACTTGAATAACACGTCACATTGATACCTATCAACTTGCCATCATCATTTACAACGTCTCCTACGGAAAGTCTAGCTTCGGTGCATTCCACACCAGGAAGTCAACAGCGAAAGGAACGGGGATTTTTACTTATGGCTTGATATGACAATGATTGACTTTAGTGGTTTGGTTACTTTGAATTTGCATAACAGGTTGGTTAGGAATATGAAAGCTAACAACCTTACGAGAAGCATGATGAGTAGTGAACCAATCGTTTCAAAAAAATCACATCAAAGGCAAGTATTTTCAAAGAGATAAGATCGACAGGTAACGTGAAAGTGTTGATTTGAACAAGATTTATAAATGGTGGATGTAACGAAGGTTTCTACTATCGAAGTTTAAACCAATAAGTCAAAGTCTAATTTCTTCGAAGTCAAATTTAAACGTTGAGCTCAAGCAAGAGAAATAAAAGAATGGATAGAACCGGTATCTAATAAGGTATAGACTTCGCAAGAATTTATAATTAACTAACCCGTGATAACTTCATTTGATTCCTCGTTAGGGTAATTCAAAACTCGATGCTGGATTTTCCCAATTACTGTCGAAAAAAAATTACATATCATCTATTTTAGCTTTCTTGGATCGGACTTCTCTTTTCATAATATCAACGCGTCGTGCGGCTTTCACCCATGCATCTTTCATTCTCACTCGTTCAGTTATTTCTTCTTTCAGCTGCTCCTTGACATTTGAATACTCAGATTCCAGCTTTAATATCGTATACTCTGCCAAAGATTGCTTCTGTTCAACCATCGCACATCGGGTAATACAATTTTGAATTATTGCACCCCTTTGTTCTACGACCGCCTGTCGTTCTTTAGCCTGCTCTTCTAACTCATGAATACGATTTTGTAATTCTACATTTTGATCAATAAGTTCTTCTAATAAATCAACCTCAGGTTTGTCTTCTTCCTCACTCTCAGTTGCTACCTTTGCGACTAGCTTAAGTGCAACTTTTAATTCCTCAATCACCACATGGATATCTCGAATCACATTAACCTGGTTGGTGATTATAGGTGTCTCCACGGTCTCATTCACTCCATTGTAAACATTTTCAGCTGCCATTCCCAAACACTGTCACAAAACAAAGGTTAACTGACATGTAACATATTATCCCTATATTCTGACCGACCAATTAAATACCAAATAAACTTAGGTAGGTCATACTAGCGAAGAAATTCCCCGTCACTCCCCTCCTAGTTCTATTCTCACATCCTAGCCAGGGATCATATCCCTAAGCTTTGATACCAACTGTGACGCCCCCAAAATTAGGTATACATCACCCATCTTGGGTCGTCAGATACATAGTACAGAATACAAATACAACTGATTAATACATCTGTCGTGTACAATACGACAAAACATAAACTGTGAGTTTGAATACAAATATTATCTTCTAGAGAGTATTCATACTCAAAAGGAGTCCTCATTACATTTATTAACACACCATTACATAGAATAGTGAGGACTACTAACTAATACTATCATTCGGACCATCACTCCGTACCCCGACTTGTCCCAGCTACGTTCTCATTTCCTGAAGAGAACAGTGAAAGAAAGGGTGAGCTCAACTAGCCCTGTAAGAAATATTATGACTAAGATAATGCAGAATAAATTATCATTAGCCTTCAACAATGTTAAACTGATAAAATATAATAGACATCAAGTTTAACTGCAGCGGAACAAGCAATCCATTAAAAGAGTCAAGTAGAAAATAAACTCTACTATCTTTTATGATTTAAAAGGTTTTTCAACACTGCGATCGCTGAGACTCAGCTAAAAAAATAATCCACATCATCGAATCACCCCTGCACTACGGCCAAGGATATTCGTGTATTCATTAATGGTCATGATCATGCCAACAACTGTCCATCAATGCACTACGGGCCAATGAGGACTTTTACCACATCATTTGTAACATTACGGTCATGATTATACCGAATAATCCCTGGTCATAATCATACCAAGTCCATCTATGCACTACAGGCCACAGATGACTTTCAACATTTTATAAACATGAGGATGATGACAATGATATAAGAATTCAATAAAACAAGTTCAAGAATTAATTTATCCAAGAATTAACAACGTCCAAATTGTCAACATGATATTGCTTTGTGGAGTAAAATTCAAGAATACTTAGAAGAATATTTTCATGAAAAGATACTAGATGAAGCGCAAATATCAAAGATATTCCACTAATTTCATGGAGTATAGAAGTCAAAGTTTTAACCAACTGAAAATAATAAGGAATGGAATAACAACAGAAATCACCATGCATGCGGTACTTCGCATATACAGGTTATTCCAACAGAATAATAATAACGAAACCAGGTCAGGTGAAAATCACACCGACAGGATGTTCCAACAGAATAATAAAGAATGGAATAACAACAGAAATCACCATGCATGCGGTACTTCGCATAGACAGGTTATTCCAAGAGAATAATAAAAACAGAATAATAAAGACGGAACCAGGTCCGGCGTAACGCACAGACAGGATGTTCCAACGGAATAATAAAGACAGAATAATAAAGACGGAACCAGGTCCGGCGTAAAGCACAGACAGGATATTCCAACAGAATAGTAAAGACGGAACCAGGTCCGGCGTAGAACGCACAGACAGGATGTTCCAACAGAATAATAAATAATGGAACCAGGTCCGGCGTAGAACGCACAGACAGGATGTTCCAGCAGAATAATAAGGAATGGAATAATAGAAGAATTTCACCAAGTATGCGGTACTTCGCATAAACAGGTTATTCCAACATGATAACAAAGAATGGAACAACAGCAGTTCTCTTCATGAAGATGAAAGAAAGAAATAATATTCCCTACCTTTGAAAGAAACTGGATATAGGAGTAGTGAGGGAGCAGACTTCTCTTCTTCTATAGATTTTCTCTCTATAGCTTCTCTCTATAATAAATGCTCTATAGCTTTAGTGAATTGGTGAGAAATGAAGGAAGGATGAGCTTCTATTTATAGGAAAATATAGTTTCGATAATTGCACGTTTTGGGGCTCGAAATATTATAATACAATACCTCTAACTTTTCATTCATTTTTAATTCAATCATCCAAGTATTATCAACTTGCACCAACTCCCCTAATAGTAAATCATGTGAATCAATAGTAAAATTATGTGACTCAATAGTTCTAAACATGTGAAAAATTAATTACAATATAGTACCTCCCTCTATACCTCTATTTTTAACTTAGTCATGCAAGTATTATCAAACTTGCACCAACTCCCCTAATAGTAACAAGAATGTGAGTCAATAGTATAACATGTGAACAAATAGTTATAATAATGTGAAATAATAGCAATCAATTGCTCATTTATCCGATTAAATACTCGATTGGTCAATATAACCTTCAGATATCAATTATTATCAAAATAAATATAAATTTTTACTAACACAAACAATTCCAACATAATGAAACCATTTTTATCAAAATATAAATTTTAAAATTTCGAAGTTTGACTTTTTCCAAAAAAGTCAACTGTTGACTTTTTGACCAAATAGTAAATTTCGAAAAATTTTGTGTTTATAGACTATTTTTACTAATTTCGACGTTCCGGACTCAAATATCACGTCTGCGTCTCCAAATTCAACTCCGAACAACATTCATCATTAATATTATAACTCATGAATAGTAACTCGTGAATAGTACTCCGACACGAAAAGTGTCCCAAATACCCGAGTGAACAATACTAGAGTGAATAGTAATTTAGGTGAATAGTAACCGTGAATAGTAACTTATGAATAATAATTCATGAATAGTAACTCGTGAATAGTACTCCGACACGAAAAGTGTCCCAAATACCCGAGTAAACAATACTAGAGTGAATAGTAATTTGGGTGAATAGTAACCCGTGAATAGTAACTCGTGAATAGTAACTCGTGAATAGTACTCCGACACAAAAAGTGTCCCGAATACCCGATTGAACAATACTGAGTGACTTCTCACATAAACATCAATAATCAATATTGTGTGCTACCATGCAACCACGCGTATTACTGTACTTTTAACACCGGGTGTTTCAATAGTTAAAGGTAAAACTTCCGCCGTTATTTTCATAAAATATTTTTGTCGTTTTCTCAATCCGACAATAATTCCGTTGTGGGGTCCACCAGTAATTGTGTCGTCGTACGAATATTCTCCGACAAAAATAATATTCCCCGACCAATCGAATATAATACAACAACTTGTATACTTTGCAAAATTTATAAATACTACCCACAACTATAATATTATCTCAAATTCACACCATAATATTAAAAAATATTTCGAGAAATTTAAATCTTTATTCATAAAATCTGGGGTCTCACAAAATATATATATACAGACATGATCACCAGCCACGAAGCACCTCCATGGGGGATCAAAAATGTAAATAAAGCTATAAAAGCGATCAACCGCCGCAGAGGAAACTCCAGGCGGGACGAAATGTACAGAAAGCAGTAAAAACGGTCAACCACCACGAAATAAACTCCAGGTGGGACGAAATATATATATATATATATATATATATATATATATATATATATATATATATATATATATATAAACGCACCGGATATAAAATTTAAGCTCATCGGACAAAGTCCAACAACAGTTAATATATATAAGTATATATATATTAAAGTAGTAAACGCACCGGATGTAAAATTCAGGCTCATCGAACATAGTTCGACACACAGTTCATATATATATATATATATATATATATATATATATATATATATATATATATAAGAAAGCCATTAAACGCTCCAGACCGAAGTCTAGGCTCAATCGAGGCATAACTCGATGATGTTAGTCCATATATATATATATATATATATATATATATATATATATATATATATATATATATATATATATATATATATATATATATATACAAACTGAAAATAAACTACGGACCGAAGTCCGGGTATACACACGCAACACGACTCTCAATGTGAAGAACAGTGTGTGCAAAGATGAAGAGAAAGGCTTAAATATGTGTAAGAAGGCTTACAGTGGGCTGCCAAAGAAGACTTCAATAACTTGAAAATGGATGAACACTCGGCTCCCGCCGGTAAAAAGTATCTATATATGAGCTTACAAGTGTTTAAAATGAGAAAGCACTCAGTTTGGGGTGTGTACAGAGCAAATTGGACAGGGCTTCCTCACCTTTTTCTCTTACAAAATGGTCACCCCAAGCCCTCTATTTATAGATGGTGGAGCCGCAGGTGTACCTACGGCTGGGCCACGGGTGTACCTGAGGCTGCCAGGGGTGCCCCGTGCTTCACGGGTCCTGCAGTCTCAAAGTACGTGCACGCGTGCAACGTGATGTCCGCTCAAACTTTCAGAATTACAATCCGGGTATTCGATTGAGGTATATAGGACCTATTTCGGACTGCCGTTGTCGAGAGTTACACAATGAAATGGTATTAGAGGTTGTACGAAGTCATGAAGATGGGACGATGCCCTCCGATCTTCAACTTCAAATTATATTTGTTACCCTGCGTAATAGTCACTCGAGATTGGTTTTTCTTAGTTCTTGTGGGACATTACTGTGTAGAAATGTATGTCAGAAATGTTGAGATGACGTGATGTGGCGTCAAAGTGGTAAGATGACGACTTTGCCCCTCACCGGGGTTATCTTCGGTTTGGGTTGATAAAGCAGACGTTGCTCAGGGTTATCTCTGAGATTGGACTGTTGCAGGTGTTTAAGATCCTTAGTGTCATCTCTGAGGTGTGCCTATCTTCCTGGTGTTATTGCCAGGTCTTGTACTGAGTGCCTCGATGTAAGCACCGAGGTTGAAGCTGATGGCATTTGGAACAAGCATTTCCGGGGTTATCTTCGGAACTGCAACTGTCTTCCTTGGGGTTATATCTAAAGTTGGAATCTGCTATTTCCAGTGTTGGGACTGAGACTGAACATCTCGGAGTTATCTCTGGGATGAAGCGGTCTTCTCTAGTGGAATTTCTAGTATTGGATCTGCATGCCTTGAGGTTATCGCCGAGGTTGGAACTGTTACTCCCAGTGTGTGTTCAGGGGTTGAGGCTATTACTCCCGGTGTGTTCCGGGGTTGAAACTAAGATTTCGATAGTATTCGAACTGAATGTGAGTTGTCTTCCAGGGTTACCTCTGAAAGATGAATCTGCCCTCCTGCAATGTCAGTAACAGGTGTGCAGAAAATTTTGAGTGTCTACAGATACCCATCTTTATCATATTCATGCAATGCAATGGTATGGATAGGATAAAGAATCCTAGACACTTGAAATGCAACAAGATAAATATGATGTAATATGGAGCAATATGATGCAAGTGTATGATTCATATGCATTGCTTTCCAATATGTTGGGGATGACTGCCGGCTCCCTGTTGCTTCTACCGGTGATGGTAATGACGGCAAGCTTGGATATGTGATCCAAACTTATCAGGATGTTGATGTTGGGGCTTTCACCAAAGTCCTTAATCCTGGATACAAACTTTACTCCAAAGATGTGCCTCTCGTGTATAAGAGATCTGTGGGGATAAAGCTTTGTCTGTTTGAGGATGTGTATAACATATTCCATCATCGATCCTCTTTGCTGATGTTGATCTTCCCTGGTTTGTATCGCCAGGACATATCAATGTTCTGTTGGATTTACTACCAACAGTATGTGTTGTCAAGGCTGCCCGACCTTCGTTGACGTGTGAACCAACGGTTGACCACGCGTTGTAACCCCCGCCAGAGCTCCATTTGATCCTCTGTTGACTTGTATATCAACGGATGAATTCCCTACTGGGGATAAATGCCAAGGCTGCTTGGACTTTGTTGATGTGTGTATCAACTGATGCAATCATTGGATGACCTCTGATGCGGTGTTGGGTTTACTTGCCAATGGATGAACAAACGTCAAGGTAGCTTGACCTTCACTGATGTGTGTATCAACGAAACATGTGTTGTGACCCCCGTCTAGAATCTCTTTTTTGAGATTACGTTGTAACCCTCGTCGGGGATCTCTTTTTTAAGATTGTGTTGTAACCCCCGTCGGGGATCTCTTTTTTGAGATTAGGGTGACGACCTTGCATTGACGGCATTGGACCTCTGTGCGATATTGCCAAAAGTTATCTGCAAAGATGGGGGTCATTGGAATAGTATACCCTGTGTTCAGGAGAATACCAATGAATGATATGAGAGTTATAGTTGGGCCTAGAAAAACCAGGATTTCAAGCTATTCTGCTCAATCGCGTAGCGTTTTTATCCATAATTTGGCCTTTTCAGCTTGCGAGAACTCCTTTGCAACTCAAATTGGACCGAGCCAGAGGGGTGAGACCCACGTAGGGGTGCCACCCACATAGGGGTGCCGCAGGTGCACCTACTGCAGCCGCAGATGGACCTGCGGCCAACCGTGGATGTTAAAATCCTACAGGTTACTTTCATAAGTCATTTTCAAGTTGCGCCGCAAAGGAAATTCGAGTGTTCTTCTTCAGATCTGCTGAGTTCGGACGTCTTTCTGCAAATTTTGTCACCGTACAAGTGTTCTACACTGTCCTGGTAACGTATACATGTACTTTTTTCCAATTTTTATCTGTTACAAAATGACTTATCATATGAAATGTATCTAAACACATAGTAGTGATTATGTATGCTCAAATGACTTGATAAAAAATATTCAACATAGTAAATGTTAGTATTAAACCACGCTAAACATAATGATGAGAAAAAATTTGACTTTTGAGACAGTCAAATTTTTCTGCTATTTCTTATCCTATTTGAGGACAAATGAGCACAGGTGAAAAAGTAAAGTAATCTTGGTAATTAGGCTACCCTTATGGATTGATGACTTTGATTTTTGGATGTAAATAAGATTTATGTGACTGTGGGCAGGTGTGCTATTGAATGGCCACCCAGTCATGCCTATGTGCATGTGGATAGTCCTATTTATAGAGGAAACTATGGCAAAATTTTCCAGAATGTAGGCATTGAGTAGTCATGTATTTTTAACTTTACTGTGGATGTATGTTAAAATAATGCATGCATGCATGTAGTCATTAAATACAATTTGAAAAGCTCCAGGTTAGAAAATACCACACCCTTTCTGAGGTGATTTGGAGACTTATGGTCAAGATATTATGGATTCGGATCAGCCGAGTAGTTCCAGCAGGACCACTTCTGGTGTACGTAGGAGGGCTTTTGAAGTGCCTCGACCCCGTTCTATTAGACAGCCTCGTCGGTTGGTGGAGGCGGTGATACGTCCAGTCCAGGTTGATGTACCAGACGTCGAGGACGAGGAGGAGGATGTTCCGGTTACGGACCCTGCTCCTGCTGCACGTATTCCCCATAGGGACCTCCCGAGTATTCAGGTGGCAAACCCAGAGCTTCTGGGTGATTTGAGCATACATCCTTCGATGTATTTGCATGCCAACGAGGTATAAAGTTTAGATCTTAATCTTACTTCTTTCCTATTGATGAGGAGTAAAGGATTCTGATGTCAATCTGTATCTTGCAGGTTCTCGGCTTTACACAGCCTCGAGGGAACTGGTTCAGCATTCACTCCATGTACCAGGCGCTTCATCTTGACTATAGAGCGATTGTGCATGATTGGGGATTTGGAGCATTCTTTTCCATCCTTCCTCGCTATTGTCCCTGGGGTTACCTCAGGGCATTGTCTGAGCGCTGGTTTCACCAGACCCGTCAGATCCTTGTTAGGAGTTCTGGTAGAAGCGCTCAAGGGCAGAACTATTCGTGCATGTCCTTTAAGCGTAGATGCTATGAGTGGGCTATTGAGCGAGCCCATACCAGCTGATGTCAGAGTCAGGGATAGCATTCTTCGGCGATTATTCCTGATGATCATTAGGGGCTGCATCATAGCAGATAACTCCTCGACAGTGTTGTTCGCTTTGATTAGCGTCACTCAACATGTGGACCGTATAGGAGAGTATGATTAGGGTTCCTACACCTTTACCTATTTCCTCAGGGGCATGCGTATGCGCTCGCAGGGCTTGGCCGAGGCTTGGATAGGATTTTACCCATTTCTGCTGGTAAGAATTTCTATTGTCATTTACCATGTATAGGTTAAGAGGGTTAACTGAAAGTAGATGTTTGCCTTTGTGTTGGCAGTTTTGGGCCTATGAGAGGCTCCCATGTTTACGTCCAGTGAGTGTACTAGGATTGGATACCTACCCACAAGGACGGCGATGGCATCATTCCATACTGGCGGAGGTCCCCGTAGCTGAGGGTTTCACTCATTGTCGCCTATAGTTGGAGTTGTTGACAATGGATGTCATCATATGGATTCCATATTCTGGGGAGCATTTGGCCATTGGATTTGAGGATGGGTACCCGATTGGTGTCGAGTACGTGATTTCCACCCGTAGGATTCTTCTCTTCACAGATGGAGGATGGGAGCTCTATTTAGGAGAGCGTGCTATTAGGAGCACCACAAGGGAGATCCGTATACCAATCTTGCCTCCTGTCAGGCGTTATTGGCCTATGTCGCAGTCACCCACCATTGATATCCCATTGTTGGGTGTTGACAATTTTGCATTGTTAAAGGGTCCTTGCACTTAGGATGTATTCCAACATTGGTGGATCCCTCGTATCATTGGAGCCCATACCCGCGCCACTCAGTTCATGGGGGTTATGGTTCCAGGATCCGTGATGATGACGGATTGGCTAGCATGTGTCCGAGATCTGACTCATGTGACACAGATTGACAGTTTGACCCAGCGACTGGACCAGGCACATTTCTTTATCCAGCATTTGGGTAGAGATCCGATAGAGACAGATTCGTTTGATCCTTCCAGCACAGGAGCTGGCCCCTCAAATTATCCATTTGGCTTTACCGGTGCAGATCCTCCTTTGTATAGGCCTGATATCCCTGTTGATAGAGATCTAGTGACTCAGGAGGAGTTACATCAGGTGGAAAGGATTGATGATGTAGATATTGACACCATTGTCTTCTTCTGATGTGTATTCTCGTTATCTCTTTTGATAGACCTCTGTTAGCTATTAGGTGGATGTGCCCCATTCTCGCTATATCTTTTGATAGGCCTCTGTTAGTAGTAGGGCGTTTGTGCCCCATTTCCCTGTATTTTTAGTTGTACAGAGATGATGTATTAGATGATGATATACTTAGGAATGTATGTATAGTTTTTCCATTCCCTATATCATATTTCCATCTATTATCTGTTATGCATGTATCATGTTATGCATATGTATGTATGTCCAGAGATATTCAGCATTGACCCCTGGATGGTATTATGATACGGCCCACACAGATGTCTTCTTCGACAGTTAACCGCATAGATCACACCCCGCCATTATTGGTGGCATCCCGTCAGGGATATTGGTATGATAGTATGTCACCCTCAGATAGGGTGACCGTAGATCAGCTGTTGCAGCATACCATGACTCTTTTGATGTTTTAGGTTCCCACAAGATTTGTGGAGAGCATGTTGGAGCACTGGATACCGGAGAGACATGTTTTTTGGTTTGGGATCCAGGAGTTGACTCCCACTCTGGAGGAGTATGCACGATTGACGATGCTGCCACTACACAAACCTTGCGTGCATATGGCTTTGAGGGATATGAGTCAACGGTTCATGACCCTCACTGGATTGAGGCGTAGGGTGGTTCAGGATGAGCTTACATCTGGCCACGTGATATCCCAGCGTTTTTTATTTGACAGATTTTGTGACAACCGAGATTTTATAATTAATTTTAATATTTATTGGATTGAATAAATATTTTTTGATGAATTAATTATTAGATTAAATAATTATTTGATGAAATTATGGTAGATTAATTTAATTATATGTGTTACATTTATTAAACTAATGTGGAGAATTTTTCTTATTGAAATATGTAATTATGTGAGCTTATTGAATTAAATGAAATATTTAATTAAGCATGATATTATTTAATTATTTAATTATTAATTAGAGAGTTAATAATTTGACATTATTTATTAATGAGAAATTAATTATATGACTATGTGAAATTATGAGAAGTTATTATATTTTATTTATATTAAATAGGATATTAATTTTATGAAGGAGTGTGACATTAATTAAACTTTATGATAAAAGGTTTTATTAAATTAAATGATTTTGAAATCTATTCTTGCTAGCCAAACAAGGCCCTATGGGGAGTTAGAAGCAGATACCCATTATTGGGTTAACTGACCACTCAGTGCGTCAGTTCATTCCATATATACGTCTTCTTATTAATTCCTATTTTTCTAAGTCTAAGAACAAACAATCACATAGATAAAACTTTCAGAGAAAATATTTAGAGTTTTGAAGGAGATTGAAAGAGAAGAATTGAAAAGCATTTAGCCTACTAATTTATACTCCACGGGGTAATCTCCTCCTTCCCAATTTCTATTTTACGTCATTTAAATTCCATGAACATGGCTTTCAAAGTTTTTGGTTTAACCTCTGTAATTGGGATAGGAGTAATGATTTTAGGTTGTGTATGTGTTATGACATATCACATCGTATTTAATTATATATATTATGTAAACCATATCATCAGTTTCATGAAAACACATGTCGTATATGTTTTTCAAAAACTTACAAAGTTTGGGTTTTGGCCATATGGCCTTATACGTGATATTTCATGTGTTGATCATATATTATCCCTAAATTTTACACTCGTATTGTATTATGCATGTTGATATGAAGAGACCAAAGTTTAAATGAACGGATTTGGTGTTATAACGAATCCGCAGTGACAATTTTCATGTTTTATTTTCAAAACCTTCAAGAACATCAAAGTCAGTGAAATTGCATGCTTTAATTCTGTAATTAAGTGTTTAAATTGGTTAAAGTCATTATATAAATGTTGGGTTATGTTTATGCATTAATTATATCATGTTGGTATGTATAATTTGGTGAAATTAGTGTTTATGTAATGTTTAATTCACTGAACTCTGTGTTCTTCGCGAACTGGGAATCAAATTCTGGAGTGTCGCGCCGCGGCACCAACTCCAGAATTGATGTCCCGCGCCGCAGCACCAACCCCAGCACTGATGCCCCGCGCCGCAGCGCCACAGCGCCATGTACCAAGACATAGCGCCACGGCGCCGCAGCGCGAAGCCTTAATACAAAAGTGGTGCCGCAGCGCCACTCTCCAGAAAGTTCAAAAACGAAAATTTTTTAAGTGTTTAAGTCCATGAATGTGATGTTATCTTAATGTAATGAACATAAAATTTTGTTATAAGTATAATGAGATATTAAAATAGATACTTAACATATAAATAACATAATTACATGTGGATTAAATTATTGATTACATAATTAGCTTGTTAATTGCGAGGTGTAAATTATGTGACAATAAATGTGATAAATTGACCAAGTGTAGTCATGAATTCAAGATTAGACAAAGAATAACTTATGATATTTAGTACGTTATTATTGATTGGTATTGTGAACATGATTGATATGTAGGATTTAATTCAAAGAACGAGTTAATTAAGTGTAATCTACGCACGAGGCAAGTTTCCTAACCCTACTTGTTATCGTTATATAAGTTGATTAATTCACCTTTCTACATTAAGCAAGTTCTCATTATTATTGATCAAGTCTGTTTTGTATATTAAAGTTTATAAATCTTTCAAGCATGATGTTGTTATACAATACTTATTCTACTGTATACCTTTTAAGATTCTATTCAATTAAGCTATCAATTATTGTTAAACCTTGTTAGACTAGCGAACCTTTATTGATTCAACTAGTCCATAGTTGATGAGCATTCTAAATTTCAGAACCTTTGATGAATTATCCAAACCAAACTTCCCTTGGTGCAGACTCGAATATCAAACTAAGATGAACAACCCTGTATAGGGGATTATTTACGCTTTAGCTTTAAGATATTGTGCACAGTATGGTACTAAGGGCTGATTTCCCTAAGTACGAGAAGAAAGGTCCATAGTCTTATGACTGTTAAAGGTTTCAAGTATAACCCTTGACAACCTAGGACATAGTTCAAGGCCTTATGACCCTCAAAAATTTCTTTTGATTCATGTTATCCATTATTGATTCAAAAGTTGAGCTTTTATATTTGAAGTTATTATTTTTCTCACATGTTATTATTCATTGTTATATTGTTATACTTGTGGGCAATCGTGCTCACTCTTGCGTAATAATAACATTGCAGTTAAGAACGAAAGAGCAGACGAACCTTCCACTAGTAAAGGCAAAGGCAAGCTTAGCAAGTAATGAAGACTGTTCTATTACTGTGGTTATGTAATTAGAATTGATGTTGCTTAAGACTTATTTATTTATATTTCCGCACAGATGATTTAAGGTTAGAGTGACCTGTGATTTATTTATTATGTAGTTGATGTAACCCCATAAGGGGAGATCTATTATTATTTCTATCTATTTCATGGTTTGTTTTTATTATGGGTAGATAGATATATGATGTTCGTATAGTGAACACCAAATCATGTGGGAATGGAAGTACCCAGATTTGGGGGTATCACAGGTTGGTATCAGAGATGTAGGTTATGAACCTTAGGTGGGGGAACAACCTTAGGTAATTGCCTTATAGGAAGAACATAGTGAAGGAAAACTCTTATCGAGTTCTAAGAAATGAATTTCTAAATTCATTGAAGATAATAAAAGACTTTATGTGCTTATGTGTTATTTTATGCGCTCACTAGTACGACTGAGTAATTAAGACTTAAAACTATGTTGTCAGGATGTCAGATGTTGGAGGAGCTAGTCGAGCTGTGGAGGATGAACCCCGAGTGCCTACTAAGGAGGAGCCCCGAGACATTCATGTTGTCAGGGAGCAGTTGATTCAGAGAGAGCCATCTCCATTGATCACTGTTGTTGGTCAGGAGCATGAGCCTGAGACTATCTAGAGGAGGATCCTGTGGAGGAAGAGGAAGAAGAGGAGTTCCCACCAAACTCCATCGATGCTGAGATGTACGACGCGTTATATGACCGTAACGTAAAATTACGAGATACTGTTCAAGACTTGACTGAGCGGGCAATTAGTTAGCAGATTACTCTCGAGCAGAAGGAGAGGGAGGTTGAGACTCTTCACACACGACTGGGAAATGTAGAATGGGATTTGGTCCACGAGAAGGGTCAAAATGAGGATAAGTCTGAAGAAATAGAGAAGTTAAAGAAGGAACTGAAGGAAAGCTCAGAGAGGCTTGCCATAGCAGAGGAGGGCTGGGTACGAGAGTCACGTCGTGCTGATCTTGCAGAAGACGATCACCGTGCGAAGAAGGCTAAACTTGAGGAGACATACTCTGCACTTAGTAATGCAATGGATGAAGCCCAGGATCGAGTTTTGAGGTACCCAATCCAGTTTGAAGATCTACCATCGTACATGCTGGATCGCAGAACGATGTCTCGCATCATGGAAGAGGAACGTAGCAAGGCTATTCGGAGCCTTAACAGACAGTGATAGTATTAGTATTAATTATGTGAAAACTATTTGGTAGTTAATGATGTAAATTCCGATGTGTTTATAAACAAAGGAATATTTTGATGTTTTAAATCCTGTAGATTCTTTATCTCAGGATAGTTGATGTAAATAGCAGTAATGTTATCGTTTGATGTTAAAACTTTTGATTTGAATAAATATATCAAGTTGTTTGAGATAATGTGTTAACTGATTATGTTAAATTGTTGGGTTAAGCCTTAACTATTTAGAGAATTTAATAAAGACCTAATAAGCGTATATTCTTAATAGAATTATGCCGCCGATAAGAAGACAAAACCGTCAACCAGCTTAGGAAGAGTCAACGAATAACAACAATAACGCCAATGCTAATCCCGTCCAATAATTAGTGAACCTTCTAGCTGGAGCAATGAATAATCAACCTTAAGCTCAACCGAATACTTCGTTTAAGGATTTCAAGGAGGTGGGACCACTAGAGTTTAAAGGCTCTATGAACCCAATCAAAGCTCAGACTTGGGTTATGGAGATGGAGAAGGTTTTTGAGGTCGCAAGAGTTAGAGAGGACCAGAAGACCGCGTTTGCCACATTTATGCTGAAATCTGAAGCCAGTTTTTGGTGGCAAGCAAACAAAGTTCGTGGAGGAGAAGGTATAATTACCTGGGAGAGGTTCAAGGAGATATTTTTCGAGATGTATTTCCCGACTACCTCGCAGAACCAATTGGAGGTTCAGTTTTTGGAATTGAAGCAAGGGAATATGTCTGTATCAGATTATGCAGCTAGATTTAACGAATTGGAAAGGTTCGCCACATATCAAGTGCATACCGATGAGAGGAAGGCAAGATGTTTTGAACAAGGACTGAAGCTGTGGTTGTATACTAAGGTGTCGATGTTTCAGTTGAAGACATTCGACGGGGTACTAGAGAAAGCCATACTCGCTGAAGGTGGAAGCGATGCTGTAACAAAATATAATCAGGAACAAAAGAAGAAGAAAAGTGAGAATGAAGGTAATAACAAGACTGGTGGGAGTAGCACTGGGGTTAGCCATAATTAGATGAGGAAGTGGTCTGATAACTCATCGGCTAGAAGTCAACAAGGAGGGCAGAAGAAGAAGATCGAAGCGTGCTCAACCTGCGAAAAAGCTCATTTGGGAGTTTGCATGAAAGGAAAGCGAGTGTGCTACAATTGTGGTCAGGAAGGCCATATAGCACCAAACTATCCAAACCCAAATAAGGGTGCCTGCTTCACTTGTGGTTCAAAGGATCATCTGACAAGGGATTGTACTAAAAAGGGATCTAGAGGAACGAGTTCAGGAGGAAATAGAGGGAATACCGGTGGAAGCACTCTGACTATCGCAGCACCAACCGTAACCAACCGACCAATTGCCAGAACATTCAACATGACAGTGTAGGACGCAGTGCAGTCTCGCGATGTGGTGTCTGGTATCATTCTGATCAATAGAGTTAATGCTTACGTATTATTTGATTCGGGTGCTACTTGTTCATTTATATCCGATGACTTTGCTAGGAATTTAGAATTGCCTAAGGATGAGTTAGAATATCCCATGAACATAGAAATTGCGAATAGAGAAATTATCCATGTTAAGTATGTGCATAAGAACTGTAGAGTGGATATTAAGGGTAATATCATGAACGTAGATCTTATCCCTATTCGACTTGGAGAATTCGACGTTATTTTGGGTATGGACTGGTTAGCCAATTACGGGGCGGTAATTGATTGCCAAAAGAAGCGTATTAACCTTATGACTCCGTCAAAGGTTGTGTTTTATGGTAGCAAGTCGCCTAGACAAGCGAGTTGTCTGACGATGTTGCAGGCCAGGAAGTTGTTATGACAAGAATGTGTAGGATATTTAGCTTACATAGTCGATAGTTGTAAAGAGAATCCAAAAATAGATGAGATACCAGTAGTGAGAGATTTTGCTGACGTATTTCCGGACGATTTGCTGGGACTTCCTCCAGATAGAGCAGTTGAATTCGTGATCGATTTGGCTCCAGGAACGGCTCCAATATCGAAGGCACCGTACCGAATGGCACCGGTAGAGATGAAAGAACTGATGGTCCAACTACAAAAATTACTGGACAAAAAGTATATACAACCAAGCGTATCACCGTGGGGAGCGCCGGTTTTATTTCTAAAGAAGAAGGATGGGACAATGCGGCTTTCCATCGATTATAGAGAACTGAATAAGGTCACGATTAAGAATAGATATCCATTACTGAGGATCGATGATCTGTTTGATCAATTGAAGGGAGCAAGATACTTTTCAAAGATAGACTTGAGGAGTGGTTATCATCAACTGAAGGTGAGACCAGAGGATGTGCTGAAAACAACGTTCAGAACACGATATGGTCACTACAAATTTTTAGTAATGTCGTTTGGTTTAACGAATGCTCCTACAGCATTTATGGGACTAATGAATGGTGTGTTCAAGCCATTTTTGGACAAGTTCGTAGTGATATTTATAGATGATATTTTGGTATATTCAAAAATCAAGGAAGAACACGAAGAGTATTTGAGATTAAAGTTAGAAGTGTTGAGAAGGGAGAAGTTGTATGCCAAGTTTTCGAAACGCAAATTTTGGAACGAGCGGGTGCAATTTCTTGGACCTGTGATCGATAAAGACGGAATTTCGGTAGATCCATCCAAAGTCGAAGCCGTGATCAACTAGGATTAGTCGAAGACGCCGTCGAAAGTACGAAGTTTTCTTGGATTGGCAGGTTATTACAGAAGATTCATTCAGGATTTTTCCAAGATCGCAACTCCGTTGACGAATTTAACTAGGAAATCGGTGAAATTTGTTTGGACGGAGAAGTGTGAGGAAAGCTTTCAAGAATTGAAGAAGCGGTTGAGTACAGCACATGTGTTGTCTCTTCCGGATGATACAAGAAATTTTGTGGTTTATAGTGATGTGTCGCATAAGGGACTTGGCTGTGTGCTTATGCAGAACGGTAGAGTCATTGCGTATGCGTCACGACAACTGAAAGATTATGAGAAGGGGTATCCGACCCATAACTTGGAGTTAGCTATAGTGGTTTTTGCTTTAAAAATCTGGAGGCACTATCTTTACGAGGAGAAGTGTGAAATATATATGGACCATAAGAGTCTGAAATATATTTTTACACAGAAAGAATTGAATATGCGCCAAAGAAGGTGGTTGGAATTAATTAAGGACTACGATTGTGAGATTTTATACCATCCGGGTAAGGCAAATGTGTTTGTCGACGCCTTAAGTAGAAAAGGTCGGGAGAAGCTGATGATGTTGACCGAACAGGAGGAGTTAATTTTGGTCATGGAGAAGATAGAACTGGAAGTGAAGTATCCTATGGAAATTGATGAGAAGCTGTTCCAAATGCAATCTGGTACAACCCTACTAGATAAAGTTAAGGAGGCTCAACTTCAAGACGATGAATGTAAAAAGGTGATAAGGAAGATATCTGAAGGATCTGAACCAAGATTTAAGATGGATAAGGAAGGAATACTGAGATTCGAGAAGAGAATTTGGGAACCACTAGTAACAGACATTAAGGAAGACATTTTGAGCGAGGCTCATAGCTCACGATATTCGATTTATATTAATTAAGATATTGATTTTATGAAGGAGTGTGACACTAATTAAACATTATGATAAATGGTTTTATTAAATTAAATAGTTTTGAAATCTATTCTTGCTAGCCAAACAAGGCCCTATGGGGAGTTAGAAGCAGTTACCCATTATTGGGTTAACTGACCACTCAGTGCGTCAGTTCATTCCATATATACGTCTTCTTATTAATTCCTATTTTTCTAAGTCTAAGAACAAACAATCACAGAGATAAAACTTTCAGAGAAAATATTTAGAGTTTTAAAGGAGATTAAAAGAGAAGAATTGAAAAGCATTTAGCCTACTAATTTAGACTCCACAGGGTAATCTCTTCCTTCCCAATTTCTATTTTACGTCATTCAAATTCCATGAACATGGCTTTCAAAGTTTTTGGTTTAATCTCTGTAATTGGGATAGGAGTAATGATTATGGGTTATGTATGTGTTATGACATATGACATCGTATTTAATTATATATATTATCTAAACCATATCATCAGTTTCATGAAAACACATGTCGTATATGTTTTTCAAAAACTTACAGAGTTTGGGTTTTGACCATACGGCCTTATACGTGATATTTCATGTGTTGATCATATATTATTCCTAAATTTTACACTCGTATTATATTATGCATGTTGATACGAAGAGACCAAAGTTTAAATGAACGGATTCGGTGTTATAACGAATCCGTAGTGACAATTTTTATGTTTTATTTTCAAAACCTTCAAGAACATCAAAGTCAGTGAAATTGCACGCTTTAATTCTGTATTTAAGTGTTTAAATTGGTTAAAGTCATTATATAAATATTGGGTTATGTTTATGCATAAATTATATCATGTGGGTACGTGTAAGTTGGTGAAATTAGTGTTTATGTAATGTTTAATTCGTTGAACTCTGTGTTCTTCGCGAACTGGGAATCAAATTCTAGAGTGCCGCGCCGCGGCGCCAACTCCAGAACTGATGTCCCACGCCGCAGTGCTAACCTTAGCATAGATGCCCCATGCCACAGCGCCATGTACCAAGCCACAGCACCACGGCGCCGCAGCGCAAAGCCTTAGTACAAAAGTGGCGCCACAACGCCACTCTCCAGAAAGTTCAGAAACGAAAATTTTTGAAGTGTTTAAGTCCATGAATGTGATGTTATCTTAATGTAATGAACATAAAATTTTGTTATAAGTATAATGAGATGTTAAAATAAATATTTAACATGTAAATAACATAATTACATGTGGATTAAATTATTTATTACATAATTAACTTGTTAATTGCGAGGTGTAAATTATGTGACAATGAATGTGATAAATTGACTAAGTATAGTCATGAATTCGAGATTAGATAAAGAATAACTTATGATGTTTAGTACGTTATTATTGACTGGTATTGTGACCATGATTGATATGTAGGATTTAATTCAAAGAACGAGTTAATTAAGTGTAATCTACGCACCAGGCAAATTTCCTAACCCTACTTGTTATCGTTATATAAGTTGATTAATTCATCATTCACTGGTCGTGATGTCGCAGTTTGACCAGTTTCAGGACTTTCGTCTTTTCGAGGGGGCGTTGGGCCAGTGTTTAGCTTCTCGCTATCTTTCAGTAGATGACTGATCCCATGTGTATGCATGTTGGGATCAGCGCGAGATAGCTGCTTTCTCCATTAGTCATCCAGGTTGTTCTGCAGAGTATTCCGCATGGATGGAGACAGAGACTGCATCAGTTGAGGTAGTATCCACATTGCTGAGTATTGACTCAGATGGCAAAGAGCCCATAGAGGAAATTGATTCTCACACCGAGGAGGAGCCATCTACTGGGTTACCAGTATCTCCTTTAGATTCTCCCAGTACTAGCACTGTCGTGATTCAGCATTCAGCATAGTACTTTGAGTAGAGTCTTCATCTGATGACTTTTGAGAGAGATCAGGCTAGAGCCCTGATGTTGATAGCTCTTGATGGGAGAGATGCAGCTCTGTTAGAGAGGGACGAGGCATTGGCTCGTAGAGATGCCGCTGTTGTTGAGGGGGATAAGGCCAGATCAGCCAAAGATGCAGTGATAGTTGAGTGGGATAGTGCCATATCTGCCCGGGATGTAGCCATCACAAATAATACTGCAGTGAGGTCCTTTACCACTGGTATGCTTGCAGAGATGAGCACTTACATTGATGAGCATATGGTCACCATGCAGATGGCTGCAGATATATTGGGTCGTGTGGATATCTTCGTACAGGAGACCACAGCTTTACCTCCTTCCTCGGAGAGGGATGCCATGTTGGGCTTGTTAGCTCACATATACACCGATTTGTAGATGGGCTTGTATTTTCCTGCACAGACTAGCTTTGCCATTTTGTCATGTACAGTTTACATTATGTATATCAAGCAGCATTATATATAGCAGGGAAATATATATTTTTGATCACTTCCCTTTTAGATATGCTCTGATACTTTGCTTGATATTTGCTTACTTCTTCAGGGCTTATGATCTTGATGTATTCTGAATTCCTCCTTGCTGGATGGACATTGAGTTATCTCTGAACAGTTCAGAATAGATCATGGATCTGTGTGTATCCCTACCATCTTTGGTGTCTTGGGACTGGTTTCTATATGGAAATATGGAGAGGATTATGGCTTTCCTCTCTGAGATTGACCACACCACAGATGGTCGCCAGTACCCCTATTTAGGAGGAGCCTAGTTAATTTCATCTCTTATGGATTGGTGTTGCTCTTCAAAGTACAATCGCAGCTTAGATGGTTGCTGAATCTCCTATTCGCGAGGAGAGGTTGGGTAATTCCATCCCTTTGGTTTGAAGCCAATGAAATGTGGTGAATTGAAGTTTGATCCCAGTACTATTAACAAGTATTTGTGTTTTGGTAGGGGGTGAGACCGAACCATGAATGGCTATCTACGTACTCCTATTGAAGAGGAGATCAGGTCTGCATAGTTCGAACCTGGTGTAAGAGGTTCAACGCTGTTTATGGCGGAAAGGGTGTAGAAGCTTTATTGATGAAGAAGGTTGTAGAGGTGTTTTTGTGGTTTTTTGTTTTTTGTAGAAAAGGATAGAAATGCTTTTGTTGTTTTTTGTTTATTGCGATCGGGCCATATAGAATATGGTTGCCTACGTACTCCCATGTATCAAGGAGATCAGGTTGACGTAGTTCACCCCTCAAGACGAGTGGTGACCGAAAAAGTGTGAATCCCATGTGCAGGGTAAACTGCGGTGAAGAATGATTAATCCCATGTACAGGTCAAACTGTGGGGAAAAAAGTTTAATCCCATGTGCAAGATAGACTGCGGGGAAGAAAGTTTGATCCTAGGTTGAGGATAAACTGCAAGTGTGAAAAGTTTGATCCCATATTTGGGTAGCCAAACTGTATACGTGAGAGGTTCAATCCATAGTGGGATGACCAAAGTTGTAAGAGCGCAGTGAAGCCAAGTTGCTAGCTTAAAGAGAATGTTTCCCTGAGGGGCAAAATATGGAAAAGATTTGTATGTGGTAAAGGGTTAAAGAACCAGAATGACTGGTGATCTGATGATCCAACACCAGGATGTTTGCTTGATAGTAACTTCAGACATAGTACCGTTTCACAATGTCCGAGTTGATAAGCTGTTGAAATTCATCGCCGTCCATTTCCTGCAATCTGAGAGCACCTCCTGTCAATACCTCCTTGACAATAAATGAGCCTTCCCAGTTAGGAGCGAATTTTCCCTTGGACTAATCTTGGTTGTCGAGGATTTTCTTCAAAACCAAGTCATGTTGTTTAAACTGCCGTGGCTGGACTTTTTTGTTGTAGGATCTGGCGATCCTTTGTTGATATAATTGACAATGGAAGATAGTCGTGGTTCGCCTTTCATCTATTAGAGACAACTGGTGATACCTGTCTTGTACCCATTGATCTTCATCCAGCTGAGCATCCATCAACACTCTGAGGGATTCCATTTCTACTTCTATGGGGAGTACTGCCTCCATCCCATAGGTTAATGCGTAGGGGATTGCCCCAGTTGAAGTGCGCATTGATGTTCTGTAGGCTAACAGAGTAAGAGGCAATAAGTCAGGCCATCCTTTGTGGTTGGCGGACATCTTTTGCATGATCTTCTTAATATTTTTGTTAGCCGCTTCTACAGCACCATTCATCTTTGGACGGTAGATGACAGAATTAAGGTGTTTGATGTGGAATTTACTAAATAACTCCTCCATCATTTTGTTGTTGAGGTTCTTAGCATTGTCTGATACAATTACCACTGGTTGTCCATATCGACAAATGACATTATTTCTGATAAAAGCAATGATGACTTCTTTGGTAATTCTGGGGAAGGAGGCTGCTTCTACCCACTTGGTAAAGTAGTCGATCATGGTGAAGATGAAGCGATGTCCATTACTGGCTTTGGGCTCGATGGGCCCAATCACATCCATTCCCCACATTGCGAAGGGCCAAGGTGAACTCATATTGTGGAGCTCCCGTGGAGAGGCGTGGATAGCATTTTTGTGAATTTGGCATTGATAACATCTCTTGATGTGGTCATTTCAGTCAGCATTGAGAGATAGCCAGTAATGTCCTGTCCTGAGGATCTTCTTAACAAGAACGGGGCCACTTATGTGTGGGCCACATACTCCACCATGGACCTCATCCATGAGTCTCTAAGCGTGATCCTTATTCAGGCATCTGAGGAGACCTAGACCTACATCTCTCTTATAGAGTGCATCTCCGCTCAAGTAGAATTTCATAGTAAGTCGATGAATCCATCTTTGCTCAGTCAGGCTCGCCTCAGCGGGTGTAGATCCATCTCGTAAGTACTCCTTGATATGTTGATACCAAGGTTATTGGATGGGAGGTAGGTCATCTGATACTTCTCCAACACAGTTCCCATAGGCTGGTGCCTTTTGCAGGGCTAATGTGACGCTTGGCATATGTTCTTTGTCAGGTATGTGAATCAAGGAGGCCAAAGTTGCTAATGCATCTACAAAATCATTCCGATTACGAGGAATGTGTAGAAAGGCGATCACTTCGAACTCCGAAGCCATCTGTAAAACTTGCTGATGGTAAGGCAGTAAATGTAGCTCTTTGGTTTGATAGATTCCCGTGGATTGTTTGACTACCAACTCTGAATCCCCAAAGATAGTTACCCGCCTAATACCCATTGAACGGGCCAGTTTTAGCCCCATGATACAGCCTTCATACTCAGATGTATTGTTGGTGCTGAGAAACTACAATTTGACGGCAACGGGATACTGCTCCCCCGTACCGGATACTAGAACTGCTCCAGCCCCAGAACCTTCAATATTAACAGCTCCATCAAAATACATGTTCCATGTTTGACGTGTATCGTACTGATGGTGTTGCTGAATTATCATTACCCCTTCATCGGGGAAGTATGTTTCCAAGGGTTTGAAGTCCCTTGAAGGTGCGGCGGCCAGTTGATCCACAATTCATTGACCTTTAATGGATTTTTGCATCACGTAAACAATGTCAAATTGTTACAGAATCAACTGCCATCTGGACAGTCGACAATTTAGTATGGGTTTACTGAACACATACTTTAGAGGATCAACGCGGGACATGAGATGGGTTGTGTGCCCATGGAGGTAATGGTGTAACCTCATGGCAGCCCATGCTAAAGCACAACAAGTCTTCTCAGTCAGAGTGTACTTGTGTTCACTGCTTCTGAATCTTTTGCTGAGGTAATAGATAGCTCGTTTTCGGCCTCTATTGTCTTTCTAACCCAGCATGCAGCCCATGGCATTGTCACTTATGGACAGGTACATGAACAAGGGAACATCATCCCTGGGTGGTACCAAAATAGGAGCTTTGACTAGCAGTTCTTTAATGGTAAGGAAGGCCTTCTGGCACTCATCATTCCATTTCATGGAGGAGTTCTTCCTTAACAGCTTGAAGATAGGCTCACAGGTTGCTGTGAGTTGAGAAATGAACCTACTAATGAAGTTGACTCTTCCCAAAAATCCCTGTATTTCCTTCTCTGTCTGAGGAATGGGCATTTCCGTAATGGCCTGGATTTTGGTGGGATCCAGCTCGATTCCTTTATGGCTGGCTAGAAATCCTAACAACTTGCCTGATTTAATGCCAAAGGTGTACTTAGCTGGATTCAACTTCAAGTTGTACTTACGCAACCTGTTGAAAAGCTTTTTGAGATGGTCTAAGTGGTCTTCCTCCTTCCGGGACTTGACAATGATGTCATCCATGTAGATCTCGATCTCTCTGTGCATTAAGTCGTGGAAAAGAACCATCATAGCTCTCTGATAGGTAGCTCCGGCATTGATGAGGCTGAACGACCACCGTTTGTAGCAAAAGGTTCCCCAATGTGTGATGAAAGCAATTTTCTCACGATCTTCCTCAGCAACCATGATCTGATGGTACCCCACGAAGCAATCAGCGAAGGAGTACATGCCGTATTGAGCAGTATTGTTAATGAAAATGTGGATAAATGGTATGGGAAAGCTATCTTTAAGGCAAGCTTTGTTCAGATCCCTATAATCCACATAGACTCGAACCTTTCTTCCAGGCTTAGGCACGGGCACAATGTTGGATATCCATTCAGGATAGGTGAACACCATGATAATACCAGCTTGAAATTGTTTCACAATTTCTTCTTTCACTTTTAAACTCCACTCAGGTTTCGATCGCCTGTGTTTCTGCTTGACTGGCTTAAATCCCTCTTTGATGGGAAGGCGATGAAGAACAATGTCAGTGGACAAACCCACCATATCTCCATGAGACCATGCAAACACATCCTAAAATTGGGTTAGTACTGTTACCATGTCATTCCTCTGGTTTGGGGTAAGGTCTAAACTAATCTGGATTAACTTAGGGTTTTTTAAGGTTCCAAGATTGAAGGAGGTGGTTTGATCAAGGTTGGGTTTAGGTTTGTCTTCGACCCATTCTTTGATCTCCGAAGGCACCTCAATGTCCTCTTGTACTTCCAGCAAGTCTGAGTCCATCTTTTCATCAAAGTTACAATCATTGTGGAGAATAGGCATCTTATCTGCAAGTACAGGCGCATCTAAGTTCAGAGTCCTGAAACAAAATATGCTTTCACTTAATATATATGAAACTGTTTAATCATACATAATGTTAGCATGTACGGACAAAAAAATAGCTAATACTGTACAAAAAAGTAAGCAGTTATGATATCTACAGGGCAAAAAAGGAGTCCTGCCCATTTTACCCTTGTTGACCAATGCAAGGAGTACTGCTCCAATTGGCAAGGACAAAGTCCTGGGGGACTGCAATGATGGAGGGGTTGTCATCGTCCTCCTTCTCTCGAATGATGACCATTACGTCTAGGCAATCATCGTCTGGGGTATATCTGTTAGTATGTTCATCATGGACAATGATGCGTACACCTGATATCATTCAGACGATGTCTTGCTTAATTCTCCGTTCCTCTTCTTCCACTTTGGGATTTGGAACAAAGACTTCCTTCTTCTTTATCAGTATCAGTTTAGGAAATACCATAGCCATTACGTTGGCTGGCACCTTTACTGGAGATTGTGAAGACTCTGGATGTGCAGGTGGAAATAATAGCTGTGTGGCTGAAGTGGAAGGAATATGTTTATGCTTATGTGGATTCCTATGATTGGTACTGGCAGAATAGCCTAGTCCGGCTGTCCCAGTTTGACTGGACATTTGGATCGAGTGCTTAATACCCTGATGATTTTTTCCCAGTCCTTGTATAGGCTGGTGTCCCAATGATATCATTTCTTGAGTAGCTGCCATTACTTCGGCAGAAATCTTGGGCATGGGGAGTGGTGTCCCAATGGCATGATATTGAGGGTTGCTTACTTCTAAAGCGTGGAAACTGACCGGCTCAACATAAGAATTGAAACTGATAAGCAATATACCACCCTGTTGAGGGCATTCCGGTTCAGCGTTGACTGTGACTAGGCTATTGTTGATAATGTTTTTAAGTTGTTGATGAAGGGTGGAGGGGACTGCCCTGGCCATATGAATCCACGGTCTCCCTAGCAGCAAATTGTATCCTGTATCTATTTTGAGCATGTGAAAAGATACATAAAATGTATGAGGACCAATCTCAATTGGTAGCTCAATCTCTCCGACTGAATTCCGGCGGGATCCATCAAAAGCTTTGATGATCATATGGCTATTTCGGATTCGATTGAGATTGACATTCATTTTTAGCAACGTAGCATAAGGACAGATATTCAGAGACGGACCTCTATCTACCAAGACTCCAACTAACATATATCCGGAGGACAAGACCGTAATGTGTAATAGCTTGCAATGACCGGTCCCTTCGGGCGGTATGTCATCATCAGTGAAAGAGATCACATTGTTGTTGAAAATGTGATCAGCCAGATGTTAAAATTTTTCTACAACCACTGATATCGGCAAGTAGGCTTCTTCCAAGACCTTTAGTAGAATCTTCATATGATCTTCGGAAGTTAAAACCAAGTCTAAGATTGAAATTTGGTGTGGAGCTTCTCTTAAGCTTAAAACCAACTTGGCTTCGTTATGACCCATAGCACGGAGGAAATTTTCAATCTTCTCTATGGGAATTTTCCCCTTTGATTTAACAACAGGCTTTATCACTCGTTGGGGAAGATACAGTGGATTCTCCTTCGACACTGCAGTAGTTGTATGAGATGTGGATCCTTCAGCTTCTCCATAATTTCAGGGAACTTTCTGTAAGCTGACAACAGGATATTGTGGTATGAATGGAAACATGATGGGCTCTGGAGCAGCCACTTTCAAAGGATTGTCAATTCCTTTGAGCTGAATTGTGAGTGGTTTAACAATCCCATCAGCCTCAAAGGATATAACTGCTACCAATCCCTTCCATTTAGTAGGACAAGTATTTTCACTCTCAAATAGCACAATATCATTGTCTGCCAGTTGCAGGACACCACTATCGATTAAGTTCTGAATAAGGTGGCGGAGTGCCCAGCATTCTTTTGTGCTGTGACCACGTGAATGGGAGTGATACTGACATACTCCATCAGGGTTAAATCGTCCTGAACGAGGATTGATTGGAGGTAGGAGGGAAGTGATTCTTCCTTCATTGATTAGCATCTGAAGTATCTCCTCCATGGGTTGGCCCAGGTATATAAATTCCCTTTTATTGGCAAAATCCCGCCGGGCTTTGGCAGTAGCTCTCCTCGTCACTTTGTCCTCTAATGTTTCATTTTTTGAACGTGACGATGGAGTATTCATAACTAAGGGGAGGAGACTAGCATGCTCCTGGCTGACTAATTGGTGTGTGACTTGATGCTGATAGATCACCAATTCTGCCAATTGTTCAATTTGCTTGCATAGAGCTTTCATCTTTTGTTCCATCGTAAACTGGAACTTTACATAATCCCATTTGTCAACACCGTCTTTGATGATCGGGGATGCTTCGCAGTTAAAATTGGAACTTTGTTCAGTGCTCCAATTAATCATGTTGACCTCTTCCTCTTTGTGTGGAGGAAGAGGGTTGTCTTGCACGTGAGATTGATCTGGTTTAGTGACCACAATCTCACCGTTGTCTATCAAATCTTGGATCTTATGTTTCGGTCAAACGATCTTGAGTATCATGTCCAGGTGCCCCAGCATGATAAGCACATTTCCGAGCAGCATTAAAGCCTCGTCCATTAGGGCTGGCTGGTGGAAGAAGATGCGTGAGTCCCCTAAGGGTGTGAACACTCGAGGGAGTTTGTCTTCTCCACCTTTTGGTATTTGAGGGTTTGAAGACTGTGCTTGAAAGGGAATATAATTTCTCCTCTAGATAGGCATGTTCTGATTGCCTTTTTGATCCTGTAGTATCAGGGAAACATCCTCCTCTTTCTTTTTATGAACCCTCTGGGGTTGTTTCCATAATTTCTGAATTGGATGTGCTCAACAACAGCTTTAAGGGCATCTAGGTCTTGAATCTTTCCTGACTTCAATCCCATCTCAACCATCTCCCCATGTTTGATCATCTTAGAAAATGGTTTACCGATGCCAGCTAAAACTCTCTCATAGAAAGAAGCTTCTTGTATGTCGATAAAGGTCATCACCATCTCTGACTCTGTCATAGAAGGAGTTACTTGAGCAGCAACGCGCCTCCGCCTTTGAGCATATTCTATAAACGACTCATTAAACTGTTTCCTGACCTTGGTAATCTGGTATCGGTCAGGAGCCATTTGAGACTGGAAGCTGTATTGTGTGAGGAAGGCGAGAGCTAGCTCTTCCTAGCTATGGATGTGACGCCCCCAAAATAGGTCCAATCCATCCAACCCATTCTGAGTCGCCAAATACATGGTACAGAAAATAACTACAACTTTATTATTACAATTGTCGTGCAAAATACGACAACACATATACTGTGAGTTTAAATACAAATATTGTCATCTAGACAGTATTCATACTCAATTAAGTCCTCATTATACTTATTGATACACTATTTTACAAAATAGTGAGGACTACTAAAATAACTGTCTTGAACCATCATTCCACACCCCGACTAGTACTCGCTACATTCTCGCCTCCTGAGAAGAAAAATGGAACAACAAGGAAAAGAGTGAGCTCAACTAGCTCAGTAAAGAATATTATGACTAAGATAATATACAACAAATTATCGTTAGTCTTCAACACAGAAAAATCTGATAGAATACAATAGACAACAAGTTTTACATCAATATTCACAGCGGAAAATAATAATTCATAGAAGAGTTACGTAGAGAATGAAATCTACGATTATCTATGAATTTAAAAGCTCATCATCAATATTTTATCCCTGTAACATCAATCAATAAATATCTTGAATCAAATAGTCATCTTTGCACTACAGGCCAAAGATATTCATCAGTTGATCATGTTCACCTCAACACATGTTCATCTTTGCACTACGGGCCAACGATATTCATCAGAAATCATTCATCTTTGCACTACAGGCCAAAGATATTCAGTTATATCATCATTTAAGACTGAGGATGATG
The DNA here is from genome assembly GCA_016801055.1 of Panax notoginseng. NCBI lineage: Eukaryota > Viridiplantae > Streptophyta > Magnoliopsida > Apiales > Araliaceae > Panax > Panax notoginseng. The sequence continues at coordinate 122,198,952 of CM029012.1, forward strand.
AAAAATATTTTAAAGAAAACGAATCCAGTGAAACAAAATAACAAATATTAAGGATTCGTATTTCGATTTATCCATGTCCAAAAATACCTTATAAATAATCATAGTGAAGTAAAATTCAAGAATGATCAAAACATGGATACAATCAAAGCTAGTATCCAGAATAGATATTTGGACGAAAAGAAGAAAATTTTATTTTTCGGTGAATAGTAACTCGTGAATAGTAACTCGTGAATAGTAACTCGTGAATAGTAACTCATGAATAGTAACCCCGACATGAAAAGTTCCAAATTTGATAAAAAGTTCAGATCAATACTTCGGCATAATGATATTGAAGAAAATAATATCATTTAAGAAGAAATAACATCCCTTACTATCCCTTACTATCCCTTACCTCAAAAGAGCAGTACTTCTGACTAGAATAACGCTGAACGAACTTGCACCGTATAGCAACACTCAAGATATCAAAATACTCACAAGAATACACTCGATAATATAGAGAGAGAAATAGAGAGAAAACTTCAGTTTCTGGTGTGATTTTCAATTCTAACTTAGCTCTCTATTTATAAGAAAATGCTTAGAACACCAAAGCAGAAAATTGAATATAATAATATTATATTTATAAAATTGTCAAGCCCACCTTAGAAGATCTGAATTCAGCCCATTCTTATCACATGTTGAGCCCACTAATTTGCAAAAAAAAAAATGTTTTTCTTTAAAATAATAATTAAAACTTCCTAAAATCAATAATTTCGGAACTTCAGAACTTCAATAATTCATAATAAATAGCCCTTTTATCAGAATATTTGAATCTCGCAAGTTTTTATAGGAAATTCAATTCTCTACAACTTTGCAGAAGAAAGTTTTTCCAAATTCCAAACAGAAATTGACCGAAATCCACAAACGGGAGATTTTACAGTCAATAATAAATTTTCGATCAAGAATTGTGTCCACCAACACACAAAATATGTGTTAATCAATTAATACCACAAAAATACTCTTCCTCCTCATATACTCATATATCCCACATTCATTATAAAAATATCACCATCAATATATTATTAAAATAATATATTTAAATGAATTATTTTATCAAAAAAAGACAAAATATTAATTTCAACAATTGTCACATTAAAAATTTTCTTCATCTATATCCACATAAAATCAATATTTTTCTCATCATATAAATTAATAATTAATTATTCACAAATAATATTACAGAATCACATTACTGACAGCCAGGCAATTCCCAGGAAAGAGGGGGCTTTCCAATAAGGATCTCTTCCTTACTGGCGCGTAATTAGATGACCAAACCTCTCCTTAGACAGAACTTTCTAGACATTGCCAATAATGTTATCTATAATATTATTCAGATAATATGAATTATTGCTCCGATAATAGAAAATACTGTGTAGTGACAATTATTAAAACAACAGTAATATAAAATATCAACGCAGCAATTATTGAATCAATAAAATAAAATACTGAACAGAAATTACTGTAACAATTATTGAGTAATGCCTTCTTACGTAAAAATTAATAATTGGTGCAATACCGTGTGCTACTGTACAACAACGCTATTACTGTGTTTTAACCACCGGGTATTCCAACAGTGTTAACGGTAACAACTACATCGTTATTTATAAACAACTTATACTTGTCATTTTATTCATCCAATCGCATTCCGTTATGGGGCCCACAAAAGTCTGCGCCGTCGTACGAATATACCCCGACAGAAAGAATATTCCACGACCAAACGAATATTCCCCGACAACAATGAATATTTTATAACCACTTGTGTATTTTGAAAAAAAATTCATATATCACCCTTAACTTTAACATTTATCAATTTAACCATTTACTGAATAGTAATTATAAGAAAAATTGAATACTTTTATTTCATAAAATTCGGGGTCTTACAATCTCCCCTCCTTATAAAATTTCGTCCCCGAAATTTACGTACCTGGTATTTCAAAGAGTTGAGAATACCTTGCTTTCATTTCAGATTTCATCTTTCCTGTCATCATGATTTCTCCATTGCTCATCTCCTGTATTTTAGATATCATTCTAGAATATAGCTTCAAAATAAGGGTTAATTGAACAAATTAACAAATCACATAATATCCCGATATTATGACTGACCAACAAATAAGCTTAGGTAGGACACACTAGCGAAGGATTTTACTTGTCTCTCCCTTCCTAGTTCTATTCTCCGATCTCCGCCAGAGACCATATCCCTAAGCTCTGATACCAACTGTGACGCCCCCAAAATAGGTCCAATCCATCCAACCCATTCTGAGTCGCCAAATACATGGTACAGAAAATAACTACAACTTTATTATTACAATTGTCGTGCAAAATACGACAACACATATACTGTGAGTTTAAATACAAATATTGTCATCTAGACAGTATTCATACTCAATTAAGTCCTCATTATACTTATTGATACACTATTTTACAAAATAGTGAGGACTACTAAAACAACTGTCTTGAACCATCATTCCACACCCCGACTAGTACTCGCTACATTCTCGCCTCCTAAGAAGAAAAATAGAACAACAAGGAAAAGGGTGAGCTCAACTAGCCCAGTAAAGAATATTATGACTAAGATAATATACAACAAATTATCGTTAGTCCTCAACAGGGAAAAATATGATAGAATACAATAGACAACAAGTTTTACATCAATATTCACAGCGGAAAATAATAATTCATAGAAAAGTTACGTAGAGAATGAAATCTACGATTATCTATGAATTTAAAAGCTCATCATCAACATTTTATCCCTGTAACATCAATCAATAAATATCTTGAATCAAATAGTCATCTTTGCACTACAGGCCAAAGATATTCATCAGTTGATCATGTTCACCTCAACACATGTTCATCTTTGCACTACGGGCCAAAGATATTCATTAGAAATCATTCATCTTTGCACTACAGGCCAAAGATATTCAGTTATATCATCATTTAAGACTGAGGATGATGAAAAATATTTTAAAGAAAACGAATCCAGCGAAACAAAATAACAAATATTAAGGATTCGTATTTCGATTTATCCATGTCCAAAAATACCTTATAAATAATCATAGTGAAGTAAAATTCAAGAATGATCAAAACATGGATACAATCAAAGCTAGTATCCAGAATAGATATTTGGATGAAAAGAAGAAAATTTTATTTTTCGATGAATAGAAACTCGTGAATAGTAACTCGTGAATAGTAACTCATGAATAGTAACCCCGACATGAAAAGTTCTAAATTTGATAAAAAGTTCAGATCAATACTTCGGCATAATGATATTGAAGAAAATAATATCATTTAAGAAGAAATAACATCCCTTACTATCCCTTACTATCCCCTACCTCAAAAGAGCAGTACTTCTGACTAGAATAACGCTGAACGAACTTGCACCGTATAGCAACACTCAAGATATCAAAATACTCACAAGAATACACTCGATAATATAGAGAGAGAAATAGAGAGAAAACTTCAGTTTTTGGTGTGATTTTCAATTCTAACTTAGCCCTCTATTTATAGAAAAATGCTTAGAACACCAAAGCAGAAAATTGAATATAATAATATTATATTTACAAAATTGTCAAGCCCACCTTAGAAGATCTGAATTCAACCCATTCTTATCACATGTTGAGCCCACTAATTTGCAAAAAAAAAACGTTTTTCTTTAAAATAATAATTAAAACTTCCTAAAATCAATTATTTCGGAACTTCAGAACTTCAATAATTCATAATAAATAGCCCTTTTATCAGAAAATTTGAATCTCGCGAGGTTTTATAGGAAATTCAATTCTCTACAACTTTGCAGAAGAAAGTTTTTCTAGATTCCAAATAAAAATTGACCGAAATCCACAAACGGACGATTTTACAGTCAATAATAAATTTTTGGTCAGGAATTGTGTCCACCAACACACAAAACATGTGTTAATCATTTAATGCCACAAAAATACTTTTCCTCCTCATATACTCATATATCCCACATTCATTGTAAAAATATCACCATCAATATATTATTAAAATAATATATTTAAATGAATTATTTTATTAGAAAAAGATAAAATATTAATTTCAACAATTGTCACATTAAAAATTTTCTCCATCTATATCTACATAAAATCAATATTTTCCTCATCATATAAATCAATAATTAATTATTCACAAATAATATTACAGAATCACATTACTGACAGCCAGGCAGTTCCCAGGAAAGAGGGGGCTTTCCAATAAAGATCTCTTCCTTACTGACGCGTAATTAGATGACCAAACCTCTCCTTAGACAGAACTTTCTAGACATTGCCAATAATATTATCTAATAATATTATTCAGGTAATATTAATTATTGCTCCGATAATAGAAAATACTGTGTAGTGACAATTATTAAAACAACAGTAATATAAAATATCAACGCAGCAATTATTGAATCGATAAAATAAAATACTGAACAGTAATTTCTGTAACAATTATTGAGTAATGCCTTCTTACGTAAAAATCAATAATTGGTGCAATACCGTGTGCTACTGTACAATAACGCGTATTACTGTGTTTTAACCACCAGGTATTCCAACAGTGTTAACGGTAACAACTACACCGTTATTTTTAAACAACTTATACTTGTCATTTTCTTCATCCAATCGCTTTCCGTTATGGGGCCCACAAAAGTCTGCGCCGTCGTACGAATATTCCCCGACAGAAAGAATATTCCACAACCAAACGAATATTCCCCGACAACAATGAATATTTTATAACCACTTGTGTATTTTGAAAAAAAATTCATATATCATCCTTAACTTTAATATTTATCAATTTAACCATTTACTGAATAGTAATTATAAGAAAAATTGAATACTTTTATTTCATAAAATTCGGGGTCTTACAATGGATCTTTGAGTTGTCTAATCTGGTATACCATGAACGGGCTTCTCCAGACAGACTTTTTTAGAATAACTGCATTCTGAGCTTCTCGTCCTCTGCATAAGATCCAAGTTCTCCAATGAACACCTTCAAATATGTATAAGGATCTCCTAACCTATCATACTTTTTGAAGTCAGGAGTTTTGAACTTCTCTGGATAATGAACACCAGGGAATATACAAAGGTCGGCATATGAAACACTCACGTGTGCTCCAATTCCTTTGATAACGCGAAGGGTTTCTTCCATTTGAAGAACTTTCTTTCTGATGTCACCGGTGTCTAGATCTTTTGTGAGATGGGCGGCATCATGAATTTTGTTGGTTGTATCCAACTGCAGTTCAGGTATTTTAATGGCTTTATCAGAACCTTGAATTCCCCCTTGTGTGGAGGATTCTGCATGTACGGGTATCTTTGGACCCTGAATAGATTGATGTAGTTCTTTAAGCAGAACAGCCAAATCTGTAATTTGTTTAGTTAATCTGTTAAATTCTTCGCGTGAAACTGGATTAGACTGTTTAGATGAAGACATGATTGGATGTAGGCCTGCGGCCATTTTGGACTTTGATCGGGTAATAGGTCTGAATGCTTACCTGCGACAAAACTGGCATAGTTTAGTTTTAGGGATGGTGCAAATGTTAACATGCTATGTGATGTGTCCGTTTTAGGAATTTTATCCTGGAAAAAACGGATGTTAGTTGTTCGTAATACAGGATAGCATGTTAATTTAAATATGTATATGCACATATTTCTTCATATTTCTCATTACATAGAGATGAATATGGAATGTAAATTACGAGTAATTTTGAAATGAGAAAGCATGAAGAGACTTTCCTCCGCATTTGGTTTATCAGAGGCTAACCTATCTCAGGTTACTCTCACGGCTTTTTGGCATGAACGTTCCAAAATCATCGCAATTTACTCAACAGGAAGTTCATCCGGTCTTTCAACTAGAGCGAATTTGGGTGGTGTCTTTCCTGAGCCTCGTTGGAATTAGTCTTCCTACGAGTTCAGTAATCAAACACCGACATGATAGCCTCCTGGTGGAGGGACCACACAACATACATTCACATATAACATGTCTCACCGTTTATGAAAATGATGACATGTGCGAAGCACTAATATCACAGGCAGATATAGTGTAAAGCATTAATCGCAGTAAAGATATGCATTCGTACACATTCATCATAAATGTAAATGCAATATCCATACACAAGCATATAATAGTTTTGAAAAGCTTGTAATAGCGGCTTAAGTCCTCTTACTGGAGTCCCCAGCGGAGTCGCCACCTGTCGACGACGGGATTTTTATTTGTCCCTTTTCGTTACCTGTTTTTTTGTGTTCTCATTTTATGTGAGATTTGTTTGAAAAAATAAGTGAAAAATGTCCGACATGTGTAATGTCGACGATTGGACTGTAAGAGTTTTCAGTTAGTTTTTTAGCTGATTATACCAACACAACCGAGAAAAGGTTTGCACATTTACCTGGTGATGTGAAACTACTAAACGGGTCGGTGAAACCGAGATTCATTAGGGTCTGGGGACTTGCTTATGCGGAGGGAAGGTGTTAGGCACCCCCCGACATCCATGTTACCACGGTGACCGCCACTTTTCAAGAAACTATTATATGAATGTGTGTGTGTGTGGGGGTCAATGTACTTTTATTTGGAAGTAGTGCGAGGCCTCGTTCGCACCTATATACTCAGGGTTTGAATTTATATAAAAATTCATTTTTTAAGCAAGATATAGCAGTGATGTTTTAAAATAAGTTTTTCAAACCCAGTGCTCAATAGTAATTGAGACCTTTTACACTCCCATTTTATTCAATATTCGGCTTGGTTGATTTTATTTTCCAGATGCGAGGCATCTGTAAGAAAATAATGTACAAAAAGGTGTTGAATTCCTCGTGGGTATGACAACCATCTGAGGAGATCAAAACATCACAGATAAATTTACAAGCTGCTTACAGCTGAAAAGGTCCATCACAGGAACCGAATCTAGATTCATTGGACTGAACCTGTGATCACATGATTCCTAGGCTCATATGATGCCGCAATTGATAAAAAAGTAATAAGCAGGTATATATATAAAAGCTCTAAATATATATATACAGACATGATTACCAGCCACGAAGCACCTCCATGGAGGATCAAAAATATAAATAAAGCTGTAAAAGCGATCAAGCGCCACGGAGGAAACTCCAGGCGGGACGAAATATACAGAAAGTAGTAAAAACGATCAACCACCACGAATTAAACTTCAGGTGGGACGAAATATAAATATATATATATATATATATATATATATATATATATATATAAGCATGTAAACGCACCGGATATAAAATTCAGGCTCATCGGACAAAGTCCAACAATAGTTAATATATATAAGTATATATATATTAAATCAGTAAACGCACCGGATATAATATTCAGGCTCATCGAACATAGTTCAACACACAGTTTATATATATAAGTATATATATATATATATATATATATATATATATATATATATATATATACGAAAGCATTTAAACACAATAGACATAAGTCTAGGCTCATCGAACAGAGTTCGACACACAGTTTATATATATATATATATATATATATATATATATATATATATATATATATATATATATATATATATATATATATATATATAAGAAAGCCATTAAACGCTCCAGACCAAAGTCTAGGCTCAATCGAGGCATAACTCGATGATGTTAGTCCATATATAAAATATATATATATATAAGTGTATATATATATACAAACTGAAAATAAACTACGAACCGAAGTCCGGGCATACACACGCAACACGACTCTCAATGTGAAGAACAGTGTGTGCAAAGATGAAGAGAAAGACTAAAAAATGTGTAAGAAGGCTTAGAGTAGGCTGCCAAAAAAGACTTCAATAACTTGAAAATGGATGAACACTCGGCTCCTGCAGGTAAAAAGTATCTATATATGAGCTTACACGTGTTTAAAATGAGTAAGCACTCAGTTTGGGGTGTGTACAGAGCAAATTGGACAAGGCTTCCTCGCCTTTTTCTCTTACAAAATGGCCACCCCAAGCCCTCTATTTATAGAGGGTGGAGCTGCAGGTGTACCTGTGGCTGGGCCGCAGGTATACCTGAGGCTGGGCCGCAGGTGTACCTGAGGCTGCCCGGGGTGCCCTGGGCTTCGCGGGTCCCGTCGTCTCGAAGTACGTGCACGCGTTCAATATAATGTCCGTTCGAACTTTCAGAATTGCAATTCGGGCATCCGACTGAGGTATATAGGACCTATTTTGTACCGCCATTGTTGAGACTTACGCAATGACATGGGATTAGAGGTTGTATGAAGTCATGAAAATGGGACGATGCCCTCCGGCCTTCAGCTTCAAATTCTATCTGTTACCCTGCGTAATAGTCACTCGTGATTGGTTTTCCTTGGTTCTTGTGGGACATTACTGTATAGAAATGTATGTCTGAAATGTTGAGACGGCATGATGTGGCGTCAAAGTGGCAAGATGACGACTTTGCCCCTCACCGGGGTTATCTTCGGTTTGGGTTGATAAAGCAAATGTTGCTCAGGGTTATCTCTGAGATTAGACTGTTGCAGGTGTTGAAGATCCTCAGTGTTATCTCTGAGGTATGCCTATCTTCCTGGTGTTATTGTCAGGTCTTGTACTGAGTGCCTCGGTGTAAGCGCCGAGGTTGAAGCTGATGGAATTTGGAACAAATATTTCTGAGGTTATCTCCGGAACTGCAATTGTCTTCCTTGGGGTTATATCCAAGGTTGGAATCTGCTATTCCCAGTGTTGGAACTGAGACTGAACATCTCGGAGTTATCTCCGGGATGAAGCGGTCTTCTCTAGTGGAATTTTTGGTATCGGATCGGCATGCCTCGGGGTTATCGCCGAGGTTGGAACTGCTACTCCCGGTGTGTGTTTCGGGGTTAAGGCTATTACTCCCAGTGTGTTCTAAGGTTGAAACTGAGATTTCGATAGTATCTGGACTGGATGTGAGTTGTCTTCCAGGGTTATCTCTGAAAGATGAATCTGCCCTCCTGCAATGTCAGTAACAGGTGTGCAAAAAATTTCGAGTGTCTACAGTACGTTAAAAAGAGTCTGTATAGTCTAAATAAATGTTAAGGTTGAGGTAATAACACCTAAACATCAGAGACATAGTTCGTCGTCTTAAGTCCCTCAGATATTAAATTCGAACTTGTTTTCTATATTTTGATTCGTAGAACAAGTTCATTATTGTTCAGCACTCGTTGTTCATTCTCATGTTGTTATCATTACTACTCTTTATATAAGTGAGTAATTGTTTGCTCACTCTAGCATTTAACACTGCAGCTAAAGTTGAGAAAGTCGATGAGCCATCTACTAGCAAAGGAAAGGGCAAGATGTCCAAGTATTGAAGATTTATTGAATTTATTTAAGTGCATTATGTTATAAGACTTGTTTTAGTTTATGATGTATTTCACAAACTTATGTAATAACTTAAGGTTAGATTACGTGGGAATGTTTTTGAGATGATGTAACCCTTTAAGGTGAAAAGATTATTATTTCAGTTATTTTATGTCTTTATCCTTTATTATTGGTAGTTAGATGTAATTATTTTTTATAGTGAACACCAAATCCTGTGGGAATGAAGTACCTGAATTTGGGGGTGTCACAGGTTGGTATCAAAGATTTAGGTTATGAACCTTAGGTGGGGAAACCTTAGGAAGTAACCTTCAAGAAGACAGAAAACATAGTGGTGTCCAACTCTTATCGAGTTTTAAGGAATGGATTAGGGTATCCATTAAAGCTAAACAATAAAACACATTATGTGCTATGTGTTAATAACTTATGTGCTCGCGAGTATCGAAGAATGTCATATAATAAATAAAACCTAAAATATTTTTGTTGTCAAGATGTCTAACGAAGGAGGATCCAGTCCAACTAGGAAAGTGATACCTCAGATACCTAGAGATAACGAACCCTGGGATATCCACGTGGTGCGGGAGCAGTTGATTCAGGAGGATGAGCCTGTGACTGATCCCGAGGAGGATAGTGCTAAGGAGATAGAGGAGGATGATGAGGAAGAGGATCATGTGGAGTTTCCACCAAACTCCATATCAGCTGAGATGTATGATGCATTGTACGACTGTAACACAGAATTACAGGATAAGGTTGAGGCGCTAAAGGAGTTGATTGAGATGCATCACGCTACAATAGAGCAAAAGGATGCGGAGATTCAGGAACTTGACTCACGACTTGGAAACATGGAGTGGGACCTAGTTCATACTAAGGGTCAGCATGAAGATATGTTGGCGGTGAACGAGAAGATGAAGACTGATGTGGAGAAGTTAAAAGATGACTTGAAAGAGGAATCAGCTAAGTGTGCAAGAGCAGAGGACGCCTGGATGAAGGCGACTCATCGTGCAGACCGTGCTGAAGCTAAGGTCCAAACGAAGAAAACTAAAATGAACGAAATGGATCATGCCTTTAATTCTGCGATTGATAGGGCCCAGGATCAAGTCTTTTATTACCCACCTCAGTTTAAAGATTCGTCATTGGTTCGTGATAGATCGTAGGATGGCGTATCGTATTGTAACGACCCCAAAATAGATCCATTCCATCCAACCTATTCTGAGTCGCCAAATACATGGTACAGAAAATAACTATAACTTTATTACAACAATTGTCGTGCAAAATACAACAACACATATGCTGTGAGTTTGGATACAAATATATACCAAATGTGACTCATGTTCCAACCGTGGACATCACCTCACAATGACACCTTACATAAAGGTATAGTCAAAAATTGTTTTAGAAATTAGAATCTTTGGGAAGTGCTTAAGGAAACCTTCGTACATGGGAGGCCATGCGTCTAGGTTATGATAGATATCATATGGCCACAGAATTATCTTTGGTTGACCCAATAGACCCCAAAGAAAAACGAGAAGATTACTATCATAATCTTCCCAATGGTGAGTCTTCTCTTGACATATCATTATCTCTACTGTCTCCAATTGAGAATTATACTTTAAACAAACACCAAGATTATATAGGTAGTGCTCGTATATATACCCAGCAAGTGGATGAGCACATCCCTGTTTTATGATGACACGAGGTTGTATGTCGTTAGACATCTTGTATGATAGTGGCAAACCACCCTTCCAACGTTGGGTACACCTTACCCTATTGGATTCACCAAATATAACTACTAAATAAACTTTTCTATACTGCTTCGGGAGAACATCCACAGCTAGAGACCACCGTTCTATTTCCCCATTACCCTCGCTCGACCCAGCTACACTCTTATTACCTCAAAAGTGCAGTACTTCTGACTGGATATCGGATATGATGCTGAAGGAAACTTGCACTAATGAATAGCAACTCACCAAGTATCTAAAAACTCACAAAATATGCTTCATAATATAGAGAGAGAAAGAGAGAAAGCTTATGTTTCTGGTGTGATTTTCAATTCTAACTTAGCCCTCTATTTATAGGAAAATTTTGGTAGGTTTGACCTGCAACCTGATGGCTTTACCTGCTACTATTCCCACCCACCACATTTGAAATATAATTCAGCATATTTCTTCACCAACCAAGAGTTGGGCCCACCAATTCTAGAATTTTCTACCAAATTGATTAACTCCGAAAATTCAATAATTTCTAAACCAGTCATCTCGTAAAATTCGTAACAAATCATACGTTCATTTTTAACGGTTCAAAATTTGTGGGCATATACTCAACTTATATATGTATAACATATCCAAAAATTACCACGATCCAACGGTCGGATTAAAAATTATAACCCCCGCAAAATATCTTAAAAACCCTGATTTTTAATACCTCCATTCCGACAAAAATACGGATAAAAATCTCAACATTAACTCCTTCATTTTTAACCACAAAAATATATCCCTCGTTTATATCCACATAAAATAAATATTTCCTTATCATATGAATCAATAATTAATTATTCACAAATAATATTACAGAATCACATTTATGACAACCAGGCCGTTCCCAGGAAAGAGGGGGCATTCCAATAAGGATTTCTCCTTACTGGCGCGCAATTAGATGACCAAACCTCTCCTTAGACAGAACTTTCTAGACATTGCCAATAATGCTATCTAATAATACTATTCAAATAATATGAATTATTGATCTGATAATGGGAAATACTGTGCAGCAACAATTATTGAACAACAATACTACAAACGTAGCAATTATTGAATCAATAAAATAAAATATTGAACAGTAATTACTGTAACAATTATTGAGTAGTGCCTTCTTACGTAAGAATCAATAATTTCAAAAATACTATGCAATACCGTGTGCTACTATGCAATAACGCGTATTACTGTATTTTAACCACCGGGTATTCCAGCAGTGTTAACGGTAACAACTACGTCGTTATTTGTAAAAACTCAAATTTGTCATTTTCTTCACCCGACAGTTATTCTGTTATGGGGCCCATAAATGGCTGCGCCGTCGTACGAATATTCCCCGACAGAAAGAATATTCCACGACCAAACGAATATTCTCCGACAACAATGATTATTTTATAACCACTTGCTTATTTTGAAAAAAAAATCATATTTCACTCATAACTTTAAACTTTTATCAATTTAACCATTTACTGAATAGTAATTATAAGAAAAATTGAATACTTTTATTTCATAAAATTCGGGGTCTTACACGTATTATGGAGGAAGAGCGTAGAGAAGCCTCTCAACGTCTTAATATGCCCAGATAGAGAGAATAAGAGTGAAAATAATATGTGGTTAATTATGTGAATAAATAAATTTTAATCCCTTATTTTGAGATGAATAAAGTGATAGTATCATATTAATCATATTAACCCCCTCTTCCTTGTGTTGAGGAAGAGGGTTGTCTTGCACATGGGGTTGGTCGGGTTTTGCTACTATGATCTCACCATTATCAATCAAATCCTGGATCTTGTGTTTCAAGGCCCAGCAATCTTGAGTATCATGTCATGTAGCTCCAGCATGATAAGCACATTTCTGACTAACATTAAAACCCTTCCCATTCGGGTTGGCTGGTGGAAGAAGATGAGTAATTTTCTTCTGAGTTGTCAGAAGATTGAGAATGTTCTCGAGTGAGTCCCCTAAGGGTGTGAACACTCGAGTGCGTCTGCCTTCTCCACTCTTTGGCAATGGAGGGTTGGAAGATTGTGCTTGAAAGGGGTAGTAATTTCTTCTTTGGATAGGCATATTCTGACTGCCTTTCTGACCTTGTAATATCAAGGAAACATGCTCCTCTTTCATTTTATGGACCCTCCGGGGGTTGTTTCCATAATTTGCGGACTGGAGGTGTTCAGCAACAGCTTTAAGGGCAGCTAGGTCTTGAATCTTTCCTGACTTCAATCCCATCTCAGCCATCTCCCCATGCTTAATCATTTCAGAGAATGGTTTGCCAATGCCATCTAGAACTCTCTAGTAGAAGGGAGCCTCTTATATGTCTATGAAGGTGATTACCATCTCAGACTCATTCATAGAGGGAACAACTTGAGCAGCAAGGCGCGTCCACCTTTGAGCATATTCTCTGAAAGATTCATTGGTTTATTTCCTAACTTTAGTAATTTGGTACCGGTCAGGGGCCATCTGAGTTTGGAAGCTGTACTGACTGAGGAAGGCATGAGCTAGATCCTCCCACCTATGGATCTTGGAGTTGTCTAATATGGTATACCATGATCGAGCTTCTCCAGTCAGACTTTTCTGGAACAGCTGCATTCTGACCTTTTCGTCCTCGGCATAAGATCCGAGTTCTTCGATGAATACCTTCAAATGTGTGTAAGGATCTCCTAACCCATCATACTTTTCAAAGTCAGGAGTTTTGAACTTTTCTGGATAATGCACACCAGGGAATATACAAAGGTCAGTATAGGAAACACTATCATGTGCTCCAATTCCTTTGATAGAACGGAGGGTCTCTTCCATCTGTAGGACTTTCTTTCTGATATCATCGGTGTCGGGATCTTCTTTGAGATGGGTGGTATCATGGATTTTGTTGGTTGTATCCAACTGAAGCTCAGGTACTGTAATGGTTTTATTCATACCTTGGGTTCCTCCTTGTGCAGAGGATTCTGTATGTATGGGTATCCATGGACCCTGAGTAGACTGATGCAATTCTTTAAGCAGAACAGCCAACTCTATAATTTGCTTACTTAATCCGTTAAATTCTTCACGAGAGACAGGATTAGGATTAGGATTACTATGGTCAGATGAAGACATAATTGGCTGTAGGCTCGTGGCCTTTTTTTATTTTAAACGGGTAATAGGTCCAATTGCTTCCCTGCAAAAACTGACGTAGTTTTGTTTTAGGGAATGTACAAATGTTTACATGATGTGCGATATATCCATTTTAGGAGTATTATCCTGCAAAATGCATGTTAGCTGTTTGTATGACAGGATAGCATGTTAACCTTTTAAATATGTATGTACACATATTTCTTCATATTTCCCATTACATGGAGATTGACATGGAAATGAAATTACAAGTAATTGAATTTACAAGTAATTTAAATGGAAAGTATGAATAGACTTTCCTCCGCATTTGGTTAATCAGAGGATGACCTATCTTAGGCTACTCTCGCGGCTTTTTGGCATGAAGATTCCTAAATCATAGCAATTTACTCGATGGGAAGCTAATCCTGTCTTTCAGCTGGAGCGAATTTGGGTGGTGCCTTTCCTGAGCCTCGTTGGAATTAGTCTTCCTGCGAGTCCAGTAATCAAACACCGATAGGATAGCCTCCTAGTGGAGGGGCCACACAACATACATTCACATACAACGTGTCTCACCGTTTATGAAAAATGATGACATGTGCGAAGCACTAATATCACAAATAAATATAGGGTAAAGCAATAAGTACGGTAAGTAAATGCATTTGTACACATCCATCAAATGTAAATGCAACATCCACACACAAGCATATAACAGTTTTGAAAAGATTGAAATAGCGGCTTAAGTCCTCTTACTAGAGATCCCCAGCAGAGTCGACACCTGCCGACGTCGGGATTTTTATTTGTCCCTTTTCTATTCTTGTCTTTTGGTGTTCTCATGTTAGGTGAGATTTGTTTGAAAAAATAAGTTGTGAAAAGGTCAGACATGTATATGTCGACGATTGGACTATAAGAGTCGCCAGTTGATTTTTTAAATGATTGTACCAACACAACCGAGAAAAGATTTACACATTGACCCAGTGATGTGACACTGCTTAACGGGTATGTGAAACCGAAATTCTTTAGGGTCCGGGGACTTGGTTATGCGGAGGGAAGATGTTAGGCACCCCCCAACATCCGTGTTACCATGGTGACCGCCACTTTTCAATTAAACTGTTATATGAATGTGTGTGTGTGTGTGTAGGTCAATGTGCAATTATCTGGAAGTAGTGTTATGCCTCGTTTGCACCTACATACAAAGGGTTTGAATTTTGTTTAAAAGTTCAGTTTTAACAAGATATAGCAATAACGTTTTATAAAAGAGATTTTTCAAACCCTTATGCTCAATAGTAATTGAGACCTTTGATACTTCCATTTTATTATGGGTTCGGCTAGATTGCTTTTATTTTCGAGATGCGAAGCATCTTCGAAAAAATAAGATATATAGCAATGCCGAATTCCTTGTGAGTATGAGAGCCATCTAAGGAAATTCAAACACTGTGCATAATTTACAAGCCATGTACAGCTGAAAATGTCCATCACGGGAACCAAATCTAGATTCAGGAGATTGAATCTGTGATCACATGATTCCTAGGCTCACATGATGTAGTAATTTGTATAAAAGCTATAAATAGTTTATATATATAAAAACTGTAAATATATATACACAGACTTGATCAACCACCACGAAGCACTTCCATGGAGGATCGAAAATGTAAATATATAAAAGCGGTAAATATATATAAAGACATGATCAACCCCCACGAAGCACCTCAATGGGGGATCAGAAATGTAAAGAAAGCTGTAAAAGTGATCAACCGCCTTGAAGTAAACTCCAGGAGGGACGAAATATAAATAAAATTGTAAAAGCAATCAACTACCACGAAGTAAACTCCAGGCAGGACTATAAATGTATATATATAAATATGTATATATATATATATATGTAAAAGTAAATAAACGCTTCGGACGTAAATCCAGGCTCATCGAACAAAGTTCGAACACAATTTATATATAAGTATATATAAAAGCAAATAAACACTCCGGACATGAGTCCAGGCTCAATTGAGGCATAACTTGATAATGTTAGTCCAAACATATAAATATATATATATATATATATATATATATATACATATATATACACACACACACATAAACAGAAATAAAAGTCACGAACCGAAGTTCGGGCATACACACACGCAAACACGACTCTCAATGTGAAGAACGGTGTGTGCACAGTAGTAGAGAAAAGCTTTAGAAAGTGTAAGAAGGCTTATAGTAGACTACCAAAGAAGACTTCAATAGGTTTAAATGGATGAACACTCGGCTCCCGCCGGTAAAAATATAGCAATATAAAAGCTCACAAGTGTTTAAAATGAGAAAACACTCAGTTTATAGTGTGTACATAGCAAATTGGATAGGGCTTTCTCGCCTTTTCTCATTGTAAAATGGCTGCCCCAAGCCCTCTATTTATAGAGGGGGGAGCCGCAGGTGTACCTGCGGCAGTCGCAGATGAACCTGTGGCTGCCCGGGCTACCCCGTGCTCCGCGGGTCCTACCGTCTCAAAGTACGTGCACGCGTGCAACGTGATGTCTGTTCGAACTTTCAGAACTTCAATCTGGGCATCTGATCGAGGTGTATAAGACCTTTTTCGGCATGTTGTTGTCGAGAGCTACACAATGACATAGGATTAGAGGTTATACGAAGTCAGGAAGATGAGACCATGCTCTTGGTCTTCCGGCTTCAAATTTTATCCGGTGTGCTGTCTTGTGTAGTAGTTACTCGGGATTAGAGCTCTTTGGTTCTTGTAGGACATGTCCATGTAGAATGTATGTTGTTGTTGAGACAACGCAATGGCAAAATAACGATTTCGCCCCTCACCGGGGTTATCTCCTGTTTGAGATGATTTAGCGGTCGTTGCTCAGGGTTATCTCTAAGATTGGACAGCTGCAAGTGTTGACCGTCCTCAGGGTTGTCTCTGTGGTGTGCCTGACCCCCTGGGGTTATCTCCAGGCTTGGGGAAGGAGTGCCTCGGGATTATTGTCGAGTGTTGAAACTGACTACTGGGAATGGAAAAAAGCATTTCCGGTGTTATCTCCGGAGCTGCAACTGCATTCCACGGGGTTGTCTCCGAGGTTTGAACTGTATCTCCCAGGGTTGTCTCCGGGATTGCAAATAAAGATCTCGAGGTTGTCTCTGAGATGGAACTGAAGATTCTGGGGTTGTCTCTAGAACTGAAACTGCATTCCTCGGGGTTATCTCCGAGGTTGAAACTGAGTATCCCGGGTTGTCTCCAGGATTGGAAATGAAGATCTCGGGGTTGTCTCCGAAATGGAACTGAAGATTCTGGGATTATCTCCGGAACTGGAACTGCATTCCTCGGGGTTATCTCCGAGGTTGAAATTGAGTATCCCGGGGTTGTCTCCGGGACTGTGTTAAGTTGTCCTCCAAGGTTATCTCTGAAAGACGATTTTGCCCTCCTGAAGGATTAATAACAAGAATGTAAAATTTCAAGTGTCAACACCATTAAAACAAACTTAATATAACATTCCATATTTATTATGAAATTTATTAGCATATCTAATAGTAACAAGTTTAAAACATAAAAATAAAAATAAAGGGAAATTCTTAGGAGTTAACACTCAAGGAATGAACTTTCATTCAATAAAACTCTGCCCCCAACTATATAAGTAGAACATCCCTCTAACTACATGAACAATTCCAAAAGATATAAAACTTTTCAATAACCAAAGCAAGAAATCAAAATCAATTTATATTCAAATTCAATTTACCTAAATCAAAATCAATTTTACTCTAATCAAAACCTATAAACCAAATCATATTACCCAAATCGAGTTCAAGTACTAATAAAATTATAATCACATTACCCAAACATAATCAGATTCATATATATATGTCAAACTAGTGCATGTATAATTAGATTCAAAACCAATTTACTTAAATTAAATTCATTAAAACATTATTTCCCCAAATAAAAAGAAATCCATACCTGAAAGCGGCGGTGGCGTCTGACGGCGTGGCCTTTTCCCTCTTCTCCCCCTTCTCCTTTTTCTTTCTCCCTCTTTTTTTTCCTTCTACTACTGTCGAGCGAGGTGCCTGATACATTAAAAGGATTAGCGACCGTCATCTACGACCGCGTGCGGTCGCTGAATTTTAATGATGTGGAAGTATTAGCAACCGAATACGGTCGTTGATTGTGAGAGGTCACAAAAAACCAGCGCGCAACCACTTCCAGCCAATTTTTTAGGCAGTAAAATTGAACCAGCGACCAGTTAGTGACCGGGTGTGGTCGCTAAAATAATCTAGCGACTATATTCAAGGGCGGTCACCAATGTCGGTCGCTACTAGTCATATCAGCGACCGAAAGTGCGGTCGTTGATATTTTTGGTCATTGTTAGAGCATTTACTTGTAGTGATAATAATAAGACTCCTTTTATTAATTTATATTTAATATTTTCAAAATATTGAATAATAAATATTAAGCTATTTAATTTATTCTATCACCATAGATTAAATTAAATACACTTAACTTTTTATTACGATTATGTCATTTGCTTCTTAAATAAATATTTTTTTCTCTCTTTATGGTGTGACCCTTTAGGTTCTCTATATTAAATCGGTTGTGAATAAATCAATTAGAACGATTCTAATCTTATTTAAATAAATAAATTAACTATTGAATTCATTTAAATAAATAACATTTATTCTACAATAAGGATAAGCCTCCTTAGCGTTCAACGACTTTCCAGATAATATAGATTTCAACATTAATTATAAAAGAACCCTTGAGTAAATAATTACCGTACAATTCAATCCTTCCAGCATACAATGTCCCAATTAAATATAAGACATGAAATTACTGTCAAGTCTTATTTTATTTAATTATATGTATTTTGATTTTCAAATGCAAAACTCCAAATAATGTAAATTAAAAACTCCTTTCTAATTTCATTCTGTCTTGGCCAAGGACTACTGGGTTGTCATTTATCGAATCACATAGGACATTCTCTCCTTTTACTAGAAGCGATAGATTCTTTGTTGATCATTCATCTTATTACACCCAAGTATACCCTTTGATATACCCTAAGGGTTTTAAGGGACATGTCAAAGTATAACTCATCATACATAAGATACTATAATGATCTCAAGTATAAGGATCACTTGTAATACTATCACCACAGGAATTCCTATTGATAAGCAAGTAAAACTCCATTAGGTATTCCTTATCGAGCGATGTTCAATGAACTTATTCTCCAATAAGCACCTACATACTTTCTTTAGTGTCTCCACACAAATGATCATGAGATCAATCATCCTCATCCAATGAGCAAGTAACGTATGTACCAATCTATCTGAATTCACTAATCCCCTTTTTAGTAATCCAACGATTGGGAATAATTTTAGTTTGAGAGCTGTCTATTTAAGAATTTAGATCTCATTAGCATGATCATCGTCATGATTCTAAAACCATAGCTCAAAACTATGGGTTTATCACATATTATAAAATAACAATGTAGATAAATTAAAAGCCTTAATTAAATAATTCTTTTTTTAATAAATGAATAAGATTGTTACAAAGTATATGCTTTATCATTAAACATGATTGTCTTCTGTGCATACTACTTTCACTTGTTGATGAAGCTCGAGACCAGTCAAAATTAGATTTGTTGACAAAGATGGTTTTATTTGGGAGTCCTTTTTTGGTCTCATACACGTATCAGATTTTAAGGCGTTAACTCTAAAGAACGAGATGTTTTCTACTCTTTCCCGTTATGATCTTGACTTTCAAAATATTCGAGGTCAAGGATATGACGAAACAAGTAATATGTGAGGTGAATGGAAAGGGTTACAAGCTCTAGTTGTTAATGGATGTCTGTATGCATATTATGTCCATTGTTTTTCTTATGGTTTGTAATTGGCATTAGTTGCAACGTTTAGAGAAGTTACTTTTGTACATCAATTTTTTTCAAAATTGAGTTTTATTGTATATATTGTGGGAGCTTCTTGTAAACGTAACGATGAATTGAAAGCTGCCCAATCTTCCGATATTGCTCATTTGATTTCCATTGTAGAGCTTGAGACTGGGACATAAATGAATTAGATTGGTACTTTAAAAAGGGCTGAAGATACACGATGGGGTTCTCACTTATGATCTCTTTCTAGCTTGATAAAGATGTTTAGTGCAACTTGTCAGGTTTTATTGAACATCATAGATGATGGAACTTGGGATCAACGTGGAGATGTTGATCCAACTTACACTTCTTTGACTTGTTTCGAGTTTGTGTTCATCTTACATCTTATGAAAGTAATTATAGAAATCACTAATGATTTCTCAAGCTTTGCAACGAAAGTCTCAAGATATTTTAAATGTTATGCACCTTGTGAAAACCACAAAGAAACTTATTCAGAAGTTGAGAGATGATGGATGTGATGATACTTTCATATATAATGAAGGTGAAGTCTTTTTGTGAACGACATACAATAGATGTCCCAGATTTATATGCTTTATATGTTGAGAGAAGAGCTGAGCTCGACATCAACAAGATAAATTTATAATGATTGAGCATTATCGGATTGATATATTTGCAGCTATAATAGACTCTCAGTTGCAAGAACTAGCTTAACAATAGGTTTAGTGAGCATGCAGTGAAGTTACTTGTTCTCAGCTCTACATTGGATCCTTAAATTGGGCATACGTCTTTCAGTATTGATGATATTTGTAACCTTGTAGATGAATTTTACCCCAAAGACTTCACATAGCATGAGAAAGAGGACTTAAGGATACAATTGCAACATTACGAGTTTGATGTACTCAAACATTAAGAATTTCAAAAGTTGTCCACTATTTTTTATCTCTATCAATGGTTGGTAAAAACTATAAATTCGACAATCTATCCACTAATTGATAGACTGATCATGCTTGTTCTAACTCTTCCAGTTTCTACTACAACTACAGAACATGCATTTTCAGCTATGAGTTATGTTAAATATGAACTTTGAAACAAGATGGAGGATGAATATTTTATAAATTCTTTTATTGTCTACATTGAAAAGGAAATTGCGAAACATTTCACTACAAAATCAATCATAGATAGATTTCATAATTTGAAAGAACGTCGGGTGCAATTCTGACAAAGCTTTGATATGTTCTAAAAGACTTTTTCTTGCTATGTTTTGTTATCTTTGTCAAAGCAAATTATATTACTACATTATCTTTGTTTTAGTAAAAATATGTTTTGTAATGGTGGAACTTTACTTTTTAGTGATAAATATATATATTGTTGTTAAAAAAATTATTGGCCTCCCCAAGATCAAATCACGGCTTTGTCCCTGTAGATTTCATAGATGTTTATACACAAGTCTAACCAAAAAAAATCATAAAATCCTTCCTTATTACTCTATCTATCACACAATCCCATTACTTAACCGATTTCACAACCAAATAATATAATTATATCAACATTCACACACACACACACACACACACACACACATATATATATACACACAATTTCTATAAAAATAATAAAAGTACATAAATTACCTCTTTATTGATGTAATAACTGAATTCTTGTTTCAAACTTGTAGTTGTATGAGCTTAATTCCTCCTTTAAGTTGCACCTTGCTCTAATTCTTCTCTACTTTCAGTTGATGGCTTCAACTTTGGAGGAATTTGGTGATTTAGTAGAATTTAGAAGTACTTGGGTTCGAAATTTGTAGGTAGAAGAGAGTGGGAATGAAGGATTTGGATCGAATGAGGAGCAGGGTGAGACATGGAACGGGTATGGTGAGGAATGAAGAGCTGATTTTGCACAATTAAGCTTCATAGCTTTCCTTACACTTGTTACGCAAAATTTGCTTAGTGTCTTTATGTTAGACTAATAGCTTGACACCTCCTAATAACTCAACCTTATGATCCATAATCCTTAGCATGCTTGGTTAATTCATTGTATTATCAGCACTCATGCTTTTTAAATGATTATTCATCAATACTTTATTCATATTTTATAACATATATTTTACATATATACATGTATTACTTTATACATGTTAAATTATATCTTCAGTACACATATTACATTATATTTCTTCCACATTAACTCTTGTATCACAATTACATTAAATCTTATTATTAACTAAATTGGTAATTATACATTTATAATATGAATAATGCTAGAGACGCAAACTATTTTACAAATATTTTATAAATTGTTGATGTGGCATACTCCACCTCAGCATATTGTGTGGGGCCGAAGACTATATTGAAACAATTTATTGATCAACACGTTGAAGTAGAGTATGTCACATCAGCAGTTTGTAAAATAATTTATGTTTGTAGCATTACTCTTATAACATATATAGAAATTCGACTTCACTAATTATGAAATTAAATTCATACCTAAAAAACACTTGAATTGGAATAAATCAATTATATAATTAATATTTATTCCGATAATCATTTAAATAATTCATATATACTTTATAATTAAATTTTCTTACTTCCTTAATTCCACAAATTGTTCTTAAACAATTTAATATATTTATTTTATACATATTTCCTCAATAATCAAATAATTAATTTTGATTTACATACGCTTTGCATATTCATATATATTTTACCACTAACATCATTATATAATACAATTTTCTTTCTCATATACTTAAATAATTCCTTATTTAATTATTACACTAACAATTACTTTGCTTGTAAAAACTTAATATTTAACTATATTTAATATTCAATTATTAACTAATATAAGTTAATCCCTTTCTCTCTAAATTTTCCTCTCTCAAACAACTCCACAACATCAATAATACCACACACACGCACACACACACACACACACACAGATATATATATATATATATATATATATATATATATATATATATATATATATATATATATAATTGTATTTAATCACAATTTATTCAAATAACATACTTTATACTAAAATAATATTTTATTCCCAATTTATATATAGTGTAATATCCTCGGATATTACAGTCTTGTAGAACCTAATTTACTTCTTCAATCAATATTTTCTTGGTGGATCAACTTTAAAGCATTGCACACTTGGGTAGCGAACATTTGATCCGAGAAATTGGAGAAGCACGAATGATTAAAGAATTGGAACTTGAAGATCATAACAAAGAGTTGTATCATCTTCATAAGGTATATCTCTTATCCTTACCCAATTAATAATATTGCATAAGGTGATTGTCGACGTCAAGATTTTTATTTGTCCATTTTCTGTTCTTGTCTTTTGGTGTTCTCATGTTAGGTGAGATTTGTTTGAAAAAACATGTAGTGAAAAGGTCCGACATGTATATGTCGACGATTGGACTGTAAGAATCGCCAGTTGGTATTTTTAAATAGTTGCACCAACTCAACCGAGAAAAGGTTTGTACATTAACCTAGTGATATGACACTATTTGACTGGTCTGTGAAACCGAGATTCGTTAGGGTCCGGGGGCTTGATTATGCGGAGGGAAGGTGTTAGGCACCCCCCGACATCCGTGTTACCACGGTGACCGCCACTTTTCAATTTAAATTATTATCTGAATGTGTGTGTGTGTGTGTCAATGTGCAATTATCTAGAAGTAGTGTTATGCCTCGTTTGCACCTATATACAAAGGGTTTAAATTTTGTATAAAAGTTCAGTTTTAACAAAATATAGCAATGATGTTTTATAAAAGAGGTTTTTTCAAACCCTTATGCTCAATAGTAATTGAAGCCTTTGATACTTCCATTTTATTATGTGTTTGGCTTGTTTGCTTTTATTTTCGAGATGCGAAGCATCTTCGAAAAAATAAGATACATAGCAGTGCCGAACTCCTTGTTGGCATAAGAGTCGTCTAAGGAAATTCAAACACCGTGAATAATTTACAAGCCATGTACAGCTGAAAATGTCCATCACGGGAACCGAATCTAGATTCAGATGACTGAATCTGTGTTCACATGATTCCAAGGCTCACATGATGTAGCAATTTGTATGAAAGCTGTAAACAGTTATATATATAAAAGCTATAAATATATATATATATATATATATATGAACGAGCCACCGCCATGAAGTAAACTCCAGGCGGGGCATGAAAAGTAAATATATAACAACTATAAATATAAATATATAGAGACGATAAACAGCCACGAAGTAAACTCCAAGCGGGACGAAATATAAATAAAGCAGTAAAAGACCACGAAGTAAACTCCAGGCCTGACAGAAATGTAAATATATATATATAAGTTGTAAACAAACTAGATATATATCGATCCGGGCTCAGTTCGCCAGTTCGGCGATATAAATATATATATATATATATATATATATATATATATATATATATATATATATATATATATATAAGCAGTAAATGCACCGGATATAAAATCTAGGATCAATCAAACAGAGTTTGATGGCAATAATATATATAAGTATTTATATATATAAAAGCAATAAACGCTCCGAATATAAAATACAGGCTCATCGAACAAAGTTCGACAATAGTTTATATATAAGTATATATATATATATATATATATATATATATATATATATAAGCAATAAACGCTCTGGATGTAAATTCAGACTCATTGAACAGAGTTCGACAACAGTTTATATATATATATATATATATATATACAAAAGAAATAAAAAGCCACAGACCGAAGTCCAGGCATATGCACGCAACACGACTCTCAACGTGAATAACGGTGTGTGCAAGAAGTGGAGAAAAGGCTTAAAGTAATGTAAGAAAGCTTACAGTGGACTGCCAAAGAAGACTTCAATAACTTTAAATGGATGAACACTCAGTTTCCACCGGTAAAAAGTAGCCGAATATAAGCTCACAAGTGTTTGAAATGAGAAAGCACTCAATTTATAGTGTGTATAGAGCAAATTGGACAGGACTTCCTCGCCTGTTTCTATTACAAAATGGCCACCCCAAGCCCTCTATTTATAGAGAAAGGAGCCGCAGGTGTACCTGCAGCAGTAGCAGGTGTACCTGTGGCTGCCCGGGGTGCCCCAGGTAATGTGGGTCCCACCGTCTCGAAGTACGTGCACTCAAATAACGCATTGTTCGCTCGAACCTTCATAACTTTCATTCCAGGTGTCCGATGGAAGCGTGCTATACCATTCTGAAAAGCTCTTTTCGAGGGCTATGTAATGACATAGGATTTTCCTTTTTTTGAATCTAGAAAGATGGGTTCATGACCGAAATGGAATTTTTAGGTTTTCGTCAGGCAGTCTGTTGAGCCGTTTTGCGTAGTTTGCGCTCAGAAGTTAAGATATGGTTCTTATGGGACTTCTTTTGAAGTAATTTGAGTTGAAATGAGTGTATTTGATTTAATTTGAAGTTGAGTTAGCAAAATGACCATTTTACCCCTCCAGGGGTTATCTCCGATTTTTGCACAGTTGTAGCAGTTTTTTCTCAGGATTATCTCTGAGATTAGCTTGATGTTGACTCTAACTGTCCTCAGGGTTATCTTTGAGGTTGGCTTGACCTCCTGGGGTTATCTCCAGGCTTTGAACTTGATCCCCCAGGGTTATCTCTTGGTTGAAACTGACTTTTCCAGGGTTATCTCCGGGGTTAGAAACTAATTTCCCAGGGTTATCTCAGGGGTTGGAAACTGGATCTCTCGGGGCTATCTCTGGGGTTGGAATTGATGTTATGGTCCTCCAGGGTTATCTCTGGAGTGTGAAAAAGATGCTTTTGTCCTCCTACATAGTTAGTAATAGGAAAACAAAATTTCGAGTGTCTACAGATGCCCCTCTTTATCATGTTCATGCAATGGAATGGAATGGGCATGATAAAGATTATTAGACACACTACAACAAAAAGGCCTATCAGCGACCGCACATCTGCGAATGCATATAGTCGCAGATGGGTATCAGCGACCGGATGCAGTCGCTAATTGTAGTCGCAGAAAATCTTGTCGCTAAAATGACATCAGCGACCAAGAATAGCGACCGCATTTTTAGCGATCGCAATCAGCGACCTCAGCTGTCGCTATTCTGACTCATGCTGAGTCATGTGTCAGACGTGATGTGGCACACATATCAGCGACCGGTAATAGAGACCGCAGGTGGTCGCTGAAGTAGAAGCACCTTACTCGGTCGCTAATACTGTATCAGCGACCGCGTGCGGTCGCTGACTTTGTTTTATTTTTTTTAAATATTTTTCCTGTTTTATTGATTTCCCAAAAATAACCTGCTTTGTACCTGCTTTTTATCCCAACACACAGCAGTATATATAAGCATCCATCCATCCATGATAACTACTATATGATAAACATCCATCCATACATACAATCCAAAGAATGAATCTAAATCAACGCAACACAATACAATCGTAAACATCCATATAATAGAATCGTAAACCAATACAGTCCAAAGATAAGTAGTTTAAAAGATTACAAGGCTTTAAAAATCTAAAAAATAAGTCTAACAAGGCTTTACAAATCTAACATGCATGACTGGTCTAGTTCTTCATGGATCATTCAAATTAGTACCCTGTAATTAACAAAAGAATAAAACATATATGTTACATGTGTTGATACTGCTATGACTTGGGGAAAGCTAAATAATAGACAATGTACGTAATGAAACATTAAAAGTACCTGGTCGCCACCCTGATGCTGTGATGATGATGCTTCCGCCACTGCCTTCGCCAAGTCATCAGGATTCAGAGAATGCAGATGCCCACCCAGTATAAGAAGAAGATCACGATTTTGACAGATCGCTCTCACACAGTTAGCAGGAGTATGATAGGCTGGATGACCTGATGACTGTGTAGACTGTGTAGACTGGGTAGCAGAGCTGCCTGTGCCACTGATGGTCGGGCGTCGTCTTTGTCCTTGGCCTTTAACATAATTTTTCTTCACGACGGACGCCCTCTCCCACAATTCTTGATCAATCGCCGGACGCGTGGTGCCTTCAGGATAGCACTCGTTCATTAAGCCCTTATAAGTGTCCTGTCAGAAGGTCAACAAATAAATAGTTAAAAATAAATACGAAATGCTAAAAAACATGACTATAATATGTTTAAAGTTAACTTATTACCGCTATCTGAACAGCATCAGGTAGACCATCACGGGTGGCCACATACACATCCAACCAATTGATAGGTTGACCTTGAGACTTAGACTCCTACAGTTCATGTTCTCATATTAATATGTAAACATATGATATTTTAGCTACAAAACATGACTGTAAACATAAAGACAAATAACTAAGCCAATACGCTTGTTATACATACGTACCCTAGCAGTAATATGTTACAGCTGAGATATACTGCCGCCCTTGTACGTGCCTTTTGCCTTTTCGCCTTCAGATACACCTGAGGATCTGTTCGAGGCGGCAGTCTTACGTCTCTTGACCCAGCTCTTAGCTCTCCACTGCTCACACATCTGCACCCATATGGGATGCGCGCACCACCAGGGGCAATGCTCATGCATATACTGCTCACCCTGTCCTGGATGGTCAATCTCAGCATTGTGCAGGGCTTTCTGTCGTTCTTTGTTTAGATTATCTTTAGTCCGGACGGCGCACTTCTGCCAGAACAGTGCCTGAATAACTGATACATGTGCGTCGTCCCATCTATACCGCTTCTACAAATAAAACAACAATAATAATATTAAAACTATTATATTACCATAATCCAACATTACTAAACTATTAGTTGATTAACTATGTATTATCTATCAGAGTGATTAAATAAATATACCTGAAATTTAGCCCAAACTGAATCCTTATGGGCGAGAGGTGTGCTCGCCCATGTAATCACTGGCGTAGGCCAGTTCTGTAAGCATAATTGTGAAATGCACTTCACAATTTTACTATCTTGAAAATCACTACAATATACAATAATTTACATTAAAATATATTTATAACAATGGAAATATTAAACCCTTATATATACACGATGTATAACTTACGTGCTTTCTGGAGGAGGACGGATCTGTATAAGAATGCGATCATCCGGATTAGCCGGGGCCTTCGGCACATGATTAGGGCCCCGACCCAACCCGCGCTTTCGTGCAACAGGTTCAGAAGACATCTATAAATAAAAAAAATTAGGATGTTAGTATGAAATTATGAATGACAATTAATTGTATGAAATAGTTAACTACGATTACCATAAGTGAAAGGTACATAAACATGACTACAAAATAGTTAACTACAACAACTACAAATGATATAGTTAAGGATATAGAGAACATTCCTATATAGAGAACATAAATGAAAGGTACATAATTATGAACTAAACATGAACATGAACATAAACATACATTTTGTACAATTAAAACTAAACATACATTTTAATGAAAATCGTTGTCTGATGAGTCAGAATCATTTTGTACAAGTATCGGAGATTCATAACCATCTTCTTCAGATTCTGTGTCAGTGTCAGTCAATAACTCTTCCTCAATATCACTGTCATCTTGCACAATAACTGTCTCGGGATCCAATTATAAATTAATACTATAATATTACTCATCAATTAAATATATTATGGTCCTCATTAAGTTGCTGGTAATCTGTGTTGATGAGTTGGTGACTCGTCAAATATTTTTGAAAAAATAACTGAAAAAATATATAAACAACATATATGCCCTCACACAACTCATTTAACATTGAGTTCCTCTAATGACAATGTTTACTCTAATAGTACTACCTTATTGCAATATTCAACTCAAAACAAATCGATTAAAGTATAATAATCACAAGATTAGCATTCTGTTTATGGTATTAAGGGATTAAGGGGTCTAATTTAGAGATTTAGGGATTAAGGGGTTACCAGCGTAGTGCAGCGGTGGTGCGACGGTGGCACCTCCTGGTGGCGGTGGACCGGTGTCCCGGTGGCGGTGGCCGGAGTCTCTCTTCCTCTTCTTCTCTTCTCCCCCCTTTCTCCCTCTTCTCTCTGTCTGAGCTCCCTCTTCTTTTTCTCCGGCTCTGCTGTGTCGAGCGAGTGACTGAATCT
Organism: Panax notoginseng; assembly: GCA_016801055.1. Lineage (NCBI taxonomy): Eukaryota > Viridiplantae > Streptophyta > Magnoliopsida > Apiales > Araliaceae > Panax > Panax notoginseng. The sequence continues at coordinate 122,228,061 of CM029012.1, forward strand.
GTTAATATTAAGTTTGATCAGCGACCGCTATCTGCGACCATATGCAGTCGCTGATTTTAATGACATGGACTTATCTGCGACCGCATGCGGTCACAGATATTAAGTGATCGCATAAAACATTGGCGCCAACATTTTTAGCCAAATTTTGGGAGGCAAATTTGTACTAGCGACTGACTAGCGACCGCGTGCGGTCGCTGTTAAAATATAGCGACCATATTAAATATTGGTCACAGATGGCGGTCGCTGTTAATAATATCAGCGACCGATGGTGCGGTCGCTGATAGTATTGGTCGCTGTTAGGCCTTTTTCTTGTAGTGACACTTGAAATATGACAAGGTATTTCTAATGATGCAAATCGCAATGTAATGAATGTTATGATGAATGTTTAAAATGTTTTCACAAATCGTAGTTCACAAATCGTACATCGTATTTCGCACTTCGTTCTTCGCATTTCGTATTTGGCCAATCGCACTTCGCAGCTCGCACGTCGCATTTCGTATATCATAAATCGTAATGTAATAAATGTTATGATGAATGTTAAAATATTTTTCGTAAATCATTTTACCTTTATCGATCATTGTTGATGCCTATGTTGGTGTTGACTCCAACAGTTTGGCTTTTTGTTGGCGTTGTCGATGCTTGTTTGATAAAGATAAGTTAAGATATTTTCTACATCTCTACTGGGGATGACGTTCTGAAATCACTAGACCTTCTCGATGCATACGCTGGTAGTTTACAACGGTGCCTACCCTGATGGTAGTTTGACAACGGTGCTTACCCTGCTGGTAGTTGACTACGCTCACATCGCCAAACTATTTTGGTTCTCACTCAATCGGTGGTATCCCTGAACTATCTTGATGTTACATTGAATTGATGCCAATGGTTTAGAATACCGGATCTTTCGATACCTTCGCTAAAGTAATATTCCAAGGTTTTCTTCGCCAGACTCTGCCTGATGTTACGCTCACCCTTTTTGAGGTGATTTGGAGTTTTCTTTAGCTGTTGGGTGATTATTTCTCATTTCCTTGAGCGTTTGATTCGCAACCCGGCTAAACTGATGACCTGAATACCACTGACATCCCTGGAGGGTGAAGCTCGTTCTTTCGCTGCCCAGATTTGAATTTCGGTGTAAAGGCCTCGACTTATGAGGACTTGAAGCCGGTTGGCACATTTGATGATAAGGATTTTATTCGCTAGACCTTTCGTCGTTGGCCTTATGCACTTGAGTTGCAGACTTTTTTGAGAAATCTCCCCTTCTTCTGTAGGGCCAAGCTCATGTAGCCATGATTTCTTTCAGGAGTTCTCCCTTTCTTTTGATGAGAGGCTTGATCCCGCCTTAAGCTCCTTCCATTTCTTAGAATTGGACAATGCCCCAGTCCTTTCGCATGTTGATGCCAAGGATTCATATGAGAAACTTTCTTTGTTGATGAAGTCGCAAGTGAGTAATATCCAACTTTCCAGTGAGATGATGTGAGGGAAGCTCTGATGATGATGTACCATGCTGATGGTGCTGACTGGCGCATTTTCCTCTTTAGGATGGTTGATAAATGCCCCATTGTTGACTTATCATTGTTTCTGAGATTGTCCCAGTCTTGTTGTAAGGGTTCCAATATCGGGTTGTTGCCAATTTTGAAATTATCAGTCTTGCTTATTATTTGGGATAGTTGCTTTGACAGATGGGCTGATAAGATGTCAAAATCGTAAAAGGCTTTTACTTCTATACCAGATAGTGAACAAGTAGTGGATTTGGGCTTTGATGCCCTTAATCATTGTTCCTGACTTGTTCTCGCAATCGACATTGATGGTTTTCTTCTGATTTGATGAAGGCTTGTGATTGAGGGTGTCAGCTCTTTGAAGGTCCTCACTGCTGGTTGTCTTAGTGTATCGTTATTTCTTCCTTTCTGGGATTTATGCCAGATTTAATGGAATGACATTGAAGTGTTGTTGGGTCTTCTCAATATGGGTCGCTGACTTGGAGGGTTGTTCTTTGGTGTCTTGGGATTGATGTTTGGGCTTGGATATTTCTTTTGAGGGTCCGACCGCACCACTGATGGCTGTCTACGTACTCCTGTATATACGGGAGATCAGGTATGCGTAGTTCAGGCATTGGTTTGAAAGGCTAAAAATATTTATTGGGGTTTGAGCTTGGTTGAAGGGGTTTTTTGATTTTTGTAGTGGTTAGACCGCACCGTACATGGATGCCTACGTACTCCCATTGATGAGGAGAGATCAGGTCTGCGTAGTTCCAACCTAGCGTGAAAAGGTTTAAAGTTGTAAGTGGTGAAAAGGGTGTAGAGATGTTTTTGTTTTTCTTTTTTTTTTTTTTTTTTTTTTTTTTTTTTTTTTTTTTTTTTTTTGCTTGTTTTTTCTTTTCTTTTTTTTGTTTTGTTTTTTTTTTGAATATTTACATGCATGGAAAATAAAAGATACACTGCGAAGAAAGTGATATCGTCCCCACATCTCTTGGAACTCACTACTGTATCTTCTGGATCTACATCTTCTTGGCTAGCCGAGGCGTAATAGTCCAGTTGTCAGTGTTTATGTTGCCTTCAAGGCTCGCGATAGAGGTTACCTCTTGGTTCTAAATATCTTCACTTATGGCAATAACTTGATCGCTTCCTGATTCAGCACACCCCTCGGGGATGCTTATAACGGACCTGTCGCACAAAGGGATAAACTCTTGATTCTTCAATGGGTTGACTTCCCCGACAACCTCGCCATCTTTTCCTTCGTCTGTTCCTTGACCTTCTTCATGGGATTGAAAGGATTCGACTATGAAATCTCCCTCAAACTGTTGTGGAATTTCTAGCAAGGAACTTTACATTTTGGCTTTTTCTTCCTTGGAAAGGATCAGTATTTCCTCCTCATCATCCAAGATGATAAAATCGTGAACGTGGTTGCTATCTTTGGGCCACGAGATGTTTGATGTTGGCAGAGGAATCTCCTTTGGGGATTCTCTTGTCTCCTCTATCATTCCCTGCATTAGGATTGGTCCACCTTGTGTTATGCCAGAATTGACGCTCATAGCCTTCAACTCCTTTGAACTGCTTGTCTCGAGTGGACAGCTTAAGCTTTTTATTTCTTTTTTACATTTTCTGATCATGAGGAATTCTATCTTCAGCTCTTCATTTTCAATGAGATCCTAGATTTTATGTCGCAAAGATCAGCATTCCTCAGTCGTATGTCCAATTGAGTTAGAATGGTAGAGACATATCTTGGTGGAATCATAACTCTTTATCTTGGGAGTTATAGGAGGCAGCAACTCAGTAATCCTTCCTTCGCTTATCAGAAAGTGAAGCATTTCTTCATTTGATTTGCTCAGAGGGGTGAATTTTCGAGCTCTTTGGGAGGTTATTTGATCTTTCTTCTTTGAGAAATCGCATTCACCCAAGCAATTTTTTCGCTGGCGAGATCATCCCCCTTTTCTTGGACTTTTAACCTGCTTTGATATTCTTCATTTAGATGGCTCATCATGGAGAGATATGGGCTTGCATTATGGTTAACCTCCTTTTTCTCTTGGCTTTCTGATAGTTGAGTAAAAAACTACCTCGTTTCCTGATGTTAGCGTACTATCAGCTTAGCCAGTAGATTTACTTGATTCTGGATCGTCTCTAATTTTTGCATTACTAGCATACCCTCCTCTGAGTTTTCCCACTCTAGGACATTTGTTATGTGCCTTTGGGGGTATTCCTTCACCCTTCGTATGTACTTACGATTTGGATATATTTCAGTGCTTCCTGACCCGATCATGTTCACTTCCTCCGTATCATTCTTCAATGGAAGGTTGGTGTTGACATTTTGTTGATCAAGTTTTTGGACCACAATACTACCACTTTCGATCAGATTTTGAATCTTATGCTTTAAGGACCAACAATCTTGTGTATCGTGTCTTGGAGACCCTGAGTGGTAAGCACATCTCTGGCTCAAATTGTATCTTTTGCTCCCTGGTTCCAGAGGTGGAGCCAGTTCGGTAATTTTCTTGTGATCCATTAATATCGCCAATACATTTTCAAGGGAATCACCCAGTGGAGTGAACACCCGATTTTTCGTTCTTTCAAATATTTTTTTTGTCTTGGCATTGGTTGAATGAAGCATGTTGTTGAAATGGCAGATTGTCTTGCTTTTTCCAAATGGGGGGACTGTAGGCTGGTCTCCTAGCTTGCCCCTGTACAACAAGGGATACATCTTCATTGCCTTTATCAGGTACCCCCTTGGAATCGCTTGCATAATTGCCAGTCTGTATATGTTTGGCGACTGCTTCCAAGGCAGTGAAGTCTTTAATCTTTCCTGCCTTCAGACTCATCTTGGCCATTTTGCCGTGTTTGATCATTTTCGAGAATAGTTTTCCTATGCCTGCTAGGATCCTCTCATAGTAAGGAGCCTCCTGGATATCAATAAACGTCATTACCATCTCAGTTTCTGTCATTGATGGAATGACTTGCGCTGCTAGATGTCTCCACCTTTGGGCATATTCTCGGAAAGATTCAGTACTTTTTTTTCTAACTTTAGTCACTTGGTATCGATCTGGTGCCATTTGTGACAGAAAACTGTATTGATTTAGAAATGTGTGGGCCAATCCTTCCCAGTTATGGATTTTGGCATTGTCAAGTTGGGCATACCAGGCTTTAGCCTCTCCAGTGAGACTCTTTTGAAAAAGCTGCATTCTGAGGCTTTCATCTTCTGCATAAGACCCCAACTCGCCAATATATACTTTTAGGTGCGTATAGGGATCGCCTGCCCCATTGTACTTTTCAAACTCTGGGATTTTGAATTTATCAGGATATCGAGCCTCTAGGAATATGCAGAGATCTGAATAGGTGACACTTCCATAGTTTTCGGTCCCGTTGATTGATCGGATGGTTTCCTCCATTTGTTGGACTTTCTTTCTTATATCCTCAGTTTCTCGATCATCCTTGAGTTTTGGGATTTTAGGGGTTTTGTTAGTTCTTTTATTGGAATGGGGTTCAGGTATCTGGGTTTCCACCTTTTTGCCAATACCCTGACTGTCCCCTGGTGTGAATGACTCTGGTTGAGTAGGCATTATCTGGCCCCGAGTGTTTTTACTTTGTTCTTTTAGAAAGACAGCCAATTATGCTATCTGATTCCTTAATCCTTCGAACTCCTCTCGAGAGATAGGAGAAGGATCAAGTGGGGCACTTGTAGCCATGCATGTTTGACTGTGGGCTTAATGCCTTTTTGGACTTTGAATGGGAAACAGGAACAATCGCTTCCCTAAAAAAAGACTTATGTAGTTTAGTCTTAGGAAATGTAGAAATGTTACATGCTATGTAATGTGTCCGTTTAGGAGTATTATCCTGCAAAACGGATGTCAGTTGTTTTATAGCATGACAGGTTTTGCTATGAAAGGGAATGCATGTACACATAGTCCTTTATATTCTCCATTACATTGAGATTGACATGGAAATAAAATTACAAGTAAGTGAAATGGGAAGGTATGAAAAGACTTCCCTCCGTGTTTGGTTTATCAGAGGCTGACCTATCTTAGGTTACTCTCGCGATTTTTTCGGCATGAAGGTTCCCAAATCATCGCAATTTACTTGACGGGAAGTTAATCTAGTCTTTCAACTGGAGCGAATTTGGGTGGTGCTTTTCCTGAGCCTCGTTGGAATTAGTCTCCCTACGAGTCCAGTAATCAAACACCGACAGGATAACCTCCTGATGAAGGAACCACACAACATCCATTCACATACATCGTGTCTCACCATATGGAAATGATGACATGTACGAAGCACTAATATCAAAGGCAGATATGGTGCGAAGCACTAAGTGAAATAAGCAAATGCATTCGTACACATTCATTCAAATGTAAATGCAACATCCACACACAAGCAGATAACGATTTTGAAAAGTTTATAATAGCGGCTTAAGCCCTCTTACTGGATGTTCCCAGCAGAGTCGCCACCTGTCGACGTCGGAATTTTTATTTATCCCTTTTCTGTTCTTTTCTTTTGGTGTTCTCATGTTAGGTGAGATTTGTTTGAAAAAATAAGTTGTGAAAAGGTCCGACATGTATATGTCGACGATTGGACTGTAAGAGTCGCTAGTTGGTATTTTTAATTGGTTGCACCAACTCAACCGAGAAAAAGGTTCGGACATTGACCTAGTGATGTGACACTATTTGACTGGTCTATGAAACTGAGATTCGTTAGGGTTTGGGGGCTTGATTATGCGGAGGGAAGGTGTTAGACACCCCCCGACATCCGTGTTACCACGGTGACCGCCACTTTTCAATTTAAACTATTATCTGAATGTGTGTGTGTGTGTGTGTGTCAATGTGCAATTATCTAGAAGTAGTGATATGCCTCGTTTGCACCTATATACAAAGGGTTTGAATTTTGTATAAAAGTTCAGTTTTAACAAGATATAGCAATGATGTTTTGTAAAAGAAGTTTTTTCAAACCCTTATGCTCAATTGTAATTGAGGCCTTTGATACTTCCATTTTATTATGTGTTCGGCTTGTTTGCTTTTATTTTCGAGATGCGAAGCATCTTCCAGAAAATAAGATACATAGCAGTGTCAAACTCCTAGTGGGCATGAGAGCCGTCTAAGGAAATTCAAACACCGTAAATAATTTACAAGCCATGTACAGCTGAAAATGTCCATCACAGGAACCGAATCTAGATTCAGAAGACTGAATCTGTGATCACATGATTCCTAGGCTCATATGATGTAGCTGTTTGTATGAAAGCTGTAAACAGTTATATATATAAAAGCTGTAAATATATATAGAGAGACGATCAACCGCCACGAAGTAAACTCCAGGCGGGACGAAATGTAAATAAAGCAGTAAAATGCCACGAAGAAAACTCCTAGCCTGACAGAAATATATATATATATATATATATATATATATATATATATATATATATATATATATATATATATAAGCTATAAACGCATTGGATATATATCGATCCAGACTCAGTTCGTCAGTTCGGCGATATATATATACAAAAGCAGTAAACGCACCATATATAAAATTCAGGCTCAATCAAACAGAGTTTGATGGCAATAAAGGCTCAGTTCGTCAGTTCGGCGATATATATATACAAAAGCAGTAAACGCACCATATATAAAAATTCAGGCTCAATCAAACAGAGTTTGATGGCAATAATATATAATATATATATATATATAAATATATATAAATATATAATATATATAATATATATATATAAACTGTTGTCGAACTCTGTTCGATGAGCCTGGATTTTATATCCGGAGCGTTTACTCCTTTATATATATATATATATATATAAATATATATATATATATATATATATATAATAAGTAATAAACACTTCAGATGTAAATCCAGGCTCATCGAACAGAGTTCGACAACAGTTTATATATATATATAAATATATATATATATATATATATATACAAAAGAAATAAAAAGTCACGGACCGAAGTCCGGGCATACGCACGCAACACGACTCTCAATGTGAATAACGGTGTGTGCAAGAAGTGGAGAAAAGGCTTAAAGTAATGTAAGAAGGCTTACAGTGGACTGTCAAAGAAGACTTCAATAACTTTAAATGGATGAACAATCGGTTCCCACCGATAAAAAGTAGCCGAATATAAGCTCACAAGTGTTTGAAATGAGAAAGTACTCAATTTATAGTGTGTATAGAGCAAATTGGACAGGGCTTCCTCGCCTGTTTCTCTTACAAAATGGCCACCCCAAGCCCTCTATTTATAGAGAGGGGAGCCGCAGGTGTACCTACGGCAGCAGCAGGTGTACCTGCGACTGCAGGGGGTGCCCCGGGCAATGTGGATCCCCATCGTCTCGAAGTACGTGCACTTGAACAACGCGTTTGTTCGTTCGAACCTTCATAGCTTTCAATCCGGGAGTCCGATGGAAGCGTGCCATACCATTCCAGAAAGCTCTTTCCGAGGGCTATGCAATGACATAGGATTCGCCCTTTTTTGAATCCAGAAAGATGGGTCCATGACCAAAATGGCATTTCTGGATTTCTATCACGCAGTCTGTTGAGCCGTTTTGCTTAGTTTGTGCTCGAAAGTTAAGATACGGTTCTTATGGGACTTCTTTGAAGCAATTTTGAGTTTAAATGAGTGTATTTGATTTGAGTTGAAGTTGAGTTGGCAAAATGGCCATTTTCCCTCCCCCCGGGGTTTATCTCCAGTTTTCGCACAGTTGTAGCAGTCTTTCCCAGGGTTATCTCTGAGGTTAGCTTGTTGTTGACCCTGACTGTCCTCATGGTGATCTTTAAGGTTGGCTTGACCTCCAGGGTTATCTCCGGGGTTGGAAACTGATTTTCTGGGGTTATCTCCAAGGTTGGAAACTGGATCTCCCTGGGCTATCTCCAGGGCTGGAATTGATTTGTGGTCCTCCAGGGTTATCTCTGGAGTGTGAAAAAGACGATGTTGTCCACCTGCATATTAGTAAATAGGAAAAACGAAATTTTGAGTGTCTACAAGATAGCTGGGATTGCGAAAAATTTTAACTAATCGATTTATGTCATGCATTCGTAATTTAAATATAATTGTATGTATGTTCTCGTTTGTACAAAACCAAGCAGTAATAGAATGTCATAATTATCATATTCATCTATTTCATTTGTATGGATCATA